>JAJEJO010002482.1:65642-230036 GCA_020662805.1 Glaucomys volans | reverse complement strand
TATTAAAAGCAACATGTTATCCACATTGTTGTAGCACTTCCTCATTTTTAGTTGTGGGTTATTCTGAGGTCATGACATGGCTTGGATTAAGGATCCATGGATGAAAAAGATGCAGTCTAAATGTGATATGTGCCTATTGAAATGATTGCTTCCATTTAAAAAATTATTTAATTCCATTATTTTTCATTATATCCTTCAAAAATTTTAATTATTATGGATAAAAATGACTGTATTTAAATCAAGATTATTATTCCTTTCAGAAGAAAAATATGCAATTCAAATACCATGCATAATAGACAATCCAATATGTAGTAAACATTTGCATAATTGACTCAGGATTTTAATAAAGAAAGAATACTGGTTTTTATACCATCCTTCCTATCAGGCATAAAACAGATACATGAAGCACTATTGTATTTTCCATGGATAATTAAATATAAGTATATTTAATAAACAGAGTAATTGCTGAGTACATATTAATATTTTATTATGAAAGATGTAAATATGGAGATATTGATATAAATTTATTAATTCACTGTAGCTATTAAGATAAGCAATTTTCAATATCTTGTTAATACATGTGTTGTATTATCCATTATAAGTTTTATACACCAAAATTAGTTATGTAGACACAATTTTGAAATAAAAATTCCATAGTTAATGATTTAACTTTAACCTTAAGTGAATGTGATAATTTATTTGCATCATATGGTATTAGTCATGTCAAAAATTTCAATTAAAATATTCTACAAGATCATGAAAAAACTCAGAATATTAAGCTAACCTTAGGTTTTCAAATAAAATTATGGTTAAAATTTACTTATTTCTTTAAAAATATTGTGCTTAATAAACTGCATAAATATATACCAGCCATGACAAATGCAGCCTGAATGATTTACTACATAATATTATTGTACACATTTCATTAAGGTTTTACTTGCCTCATGAGTGTGTATGTGTATTAATTTCCTACAACCCAATATAGACACTCTAGTAGAAAAGGGCAAAATTAGGACACTTTAAAAAAGAGAATATCTTTGTGACAAAAAGAATAAAACCAAGTTTTAATAATATTAGTATTTAAGATATTAAACTCAAAATACCACTATGCACATATCAAAATGGCTAAAATAACAAGGGCAAAAAACTTCAAATGTTATTGACTATGGAGCAAATGAACTCTCATATCCTGCTTTCAAAAACTAATAGGTACTTGAGTAACTGTATTTGTTAAAGCAGAATAAATGCATTTCCTATACACTCAGGCAAGTGCATACAAGTGTTCCTAACAGATGTGCTCCTGATTATCCACATCATCACTGTTCTTAAAACTCAGTCTGAAAGCTACTCAAATGCTGATCTATGGTACAATGGCTCAATAATTTGGTATATTACCACAGGTGACCATTACACAACAGTGAAAATGAGTGATTTACCACTGCATGCAAAAATCTTACAAACACAATGTTGAAAAAAGGGAAGCAATGTAACACTATAATTTCATTTTTAGAATGTAAAAATGGAGGTAAATTATACCTCTAGAAGTAAAGATATTGCTTATATTTCTGGGAGTAGATTGAGATCAGTCAAGGGCATAACAGGGACCTTTTCTTTTAATTTTATAGTTTATATGAGCACTGGCTGTGTGAATGTGTTCATTTTCCGACATTTGCTGAGACTGTACACTTAAGATACTAGTAATTGTCTGTAAACATATTATGCTTATATAAGAAAACTGAACACATTAAAGATGATGGTAATTTTTAAAAAATGTTCCATTTTATAAGTTGGAATAATTTGTTAAGAAAGTTTATTTAGAACAGACACTTCACAGAAGAACTACAAATGGTCAATAAATATATGAAAAAATGTTCAACATCTCTAGCAATTAGAGAAATGAAAATTAAAACTATACTCAGATTTTATCTTACTCTAGTCAGAATGGCAATTATCGAGAATACAAGTTAACAAATGGTGGCAAGAATGTGGAGAAAAAGGTAAACATACATTGCTGGTGGGATTGCAAATTGGTGCAACCACTCTGGAAAGCAGTATGGAGATTACTCAGAAAATTTGGAATGGAACTACTATTTGACCCAGTTATCCCACTCCTTGATGTATACTCAAAGGACTTAAAATTGACATACTACAGTGATGCAGCCACATCAATGCTTATAGAGGTCCAATTCATAATAGCAAAACTATGTGAGCAACCTAGGTGTCCTTCAACAGATGAATAGACAAAGAAAAATGTGGTATATATGCACAGTGGAATATTACTCAGTCTGAAAGAATGCAATTATGGCATTTTTTGGTAAATGGATAAAACTGGAGACTATCATGCTAAGTGATATAAGCCAATACCAAAAAACCAAAGGCCCACTGTTCTCTCTGATATGTAGATGCTAATACACAATAAGTGGGGCAGGGGGAGAATAGAAGTTCATTGGATAGACAAAGGGGAGTAAAGGGAAGGGAGGGGAATTGAGAATAGAAAAGATAGTAGAATGAATTAGATATAACTTTCTTGTGCTCATATATGAATACATGATCAGTGAAACTCCACATCTTGTACAACCATAAGAATGAGATCCTAATTAGAATAACTTACACTCCATGTATGTATAATATGTCAAAATACACTCTACTGTCATACATATTTAAAAAGAACAAATAAAAAAGAGAGTTCATTTAGATTTATTTGTGAACTATAATTTATAACTAAAATGTACTTTTTCAGGGTAAAATTATTACTCTATTCATATCCAAAAAACTCATCAAATTTTCCTCAGTTATCAGCAAAATCCTCCTGATATGGCTAAGGAATATCCCCTTGCTTCCATATGACACCCGTTTTTAATAATGCTATGCTTTTTGTTTAAGAATAATGTAACCAAAAAGTACACCTTAGAGGTCCCCACAGGTAGCGGTTGGCTGCAATGATTTAAAACATCTTGAAGATACATTTCAATAAAGTCTCATGCCCAAAATAAACAGGTTTAATCCACTGCCTTTGTTTTTCCAAGGATACAATATTTCTCCAAATATAAAATGTATGACACAAATGTCCATATCACCTAGATTTTATATACTGATAACAAGATAAACCTTTATCATGTTTACTATTGAGGAACAAATAAACTCTGAAAGTTGTTTTGCTAAAAAGTAACTTCATTGGTTTTACAACACAAAACAGCTTATATATATATATATATATATATATATATATATATATATATTTTTATATATATTCTTTAGTAATCAATTATTAGCATAATACATATTTTTATCAAATGTTATTGAATGAATTGAACCAGAGAAATTAACGAATGACTAAAAAATTGTCTTAGAAGTCACTTGCAATTTCTTATATTACTTCCTTATTTATACTTTCCTTTCAACTCCCTAAAGCTCAAACATCAGGTCTTCATAGTGAAACCCAGTTCTGATAAATCTTGACAGATTATAAAATAAGTTTTACTTTAAATAACTCATTGCCTCTATTCACTGGAATCACATAGAATGTACTATGAAGAACTTAATATATAAATTGTCAGTCATACCCAAAGAACTTCTTTCTGTGGTATAAAACTTTACCTTTCTATGTCATGCCTTCAAATTCATTTGAGTTCCATCAAAGACTATATCAAACAACTATCATTATAATTTAACCAAGAACATAAACATTTTGATAGAAAATATTGCATAGTTTCCTCAACATTTATGGTATAACATCAAGTGATTTATCCCAACTTCCTTTAGTTTTTAAAACTGAATACTATGAAACCAGAACAACAGAGAAACAATAATATTAAAATTAGGTACATTAATTATAATCTTACCATAAACTCACAGGTTAGGAATTCAAAGATAAAGTTCGCCACCCTGAGACCTAGAAGAGTACAACCAGAAACATTCTTTATTAGTTCTGGCATTCAACTTTAATTCACACACCAAAAAGTGTTAGTGATTCAATATTATGAGAAATTTTATCATATGAGTAATTAACGTACATTTCACTTGACAGTTTTGACTATAATATTTGTCTGCAATAGCATTATCAGTTACTCAGCTCACATCAAATTATTGTGATTTAAGATTAATTACTTTAATTTGGGCTCTGTAATGCAGAATGACAAACAAGCAGAAAATATTGTCGTCTTTGCTTCTTTTGAGACTATGGGTGATGGATACATTTGCAACCACAATGTATTTTGCATATATTATTTTGGAGAGCCTTCTTTGTTGCATTCATTTGCCAGTTCAAGTGTACATTACATACATCTGTATACACATACACATGCAATCACATCAGTGTGCATACCCTCAAATGTGTTTATCATACTGTTATCCTATTTTCATAATTGCTTCTTCTGTATTAATCATTGTTCAATGTTATAATGTAGAATTTTCCATGAATGTTATAGACTCTATATTATCATTTTAAAGACTATATAGTACAGGGCTGAAGTTGTGGTTCAGTGGTAGAGCACTTGCCTAGCATGGTGAGGCACTAGGTTAGATCCTCAGCACCACGTAAAAAATAAACAAAATAAAGGTACTGTGTCCAGATATAACTAAAAATATGAAAAGGAAGATTGCACGGTACTCTATAGTTTGCTGTATATCCTAAATTGTCTAGAATATGTTAATAAAAACATTGCATAACACTGGTTAGTATTGTCTTTAAGTCATTCACCATCATGTGTACCATTTAATAGTTGTTGCATACTTTGCAAAAGTTTTATTTTGATGCAGTGATACTAACTAGTCAATAAACATTACTAAGTTCTTAAATTTGCTTACTTATAGCAATGAGTTTGCAAATACTGCTAACTTCTTCATGGAGGAGAAAGATTGAATCTTCATTTTCTTTTTTTCTATTCAATGAGAACAGTATCTACCTATAAAAGAAGTCTTTCTTAAGATTCTACATGGTGTGATTTAACATGCTTGTACCTCAAAAAGTCAATCAAGGAGTCACAGAGACCTTCCTTCTTGCTCTCATTTTTATCAAGAAATGTGGCATGTGAAATTTTGGTAAAATGAAAAAAGATTGAAGTGTTAGAATCAGTATTTGACTCAAACTAAGTATTATCATTGCATAATAAACGTCTTAGATACACAAATTATAATTTCTAATTGTTATTACCTTTATTAAAAATTTAAAGTTAGGCTTTAAGCTTTTTACATTATAATGCTGAAAAAACAATTTATTTTTAATTTCTTTTAGCACTATCTGATGCTAGATTACTCCTGCAGGCCCTGTGTTTTATATTTGTAATATTAAATTTATGTATTTAGATGAATAATAGAATTTCAATATTAAAAGTTCATAGATATTTTTGTGCTCTAATTACATCTAGAATGCTTATGTGCATATGAAAGTGAATATTTAGATATTAATAATAAATCCAGAGAACATCCTCTTTTATATTACTGACCCTATTACATCAATTACATGGTGGGGATACAAATTATAAGTCCTTGTTCATATTTAAATTTAGGGATTTCAGAAATGATATTGAAAGCATTGGCTAGTTGGTTCTCCAAGGCCAGATCCAAATCAGAGAGGAGATTTTAGGCATATAAGAAGCCCAATACAGAAATATTAAGCACTCCAACTTTAATTTACTGTTTTAAATGATTTGTGAAACTGGACTCAGGAAAGAATACTGTGTATTGGAGTATGTTGAAAAAGGAAAAGTCAATTTTAACATGACATTCCTAAACAACTATTTTTAGAGGAGAAACTCATGATGAAGGACCATCAATTAAACTGTCAATGACATTGGCACTGTGTTAGAGTTTTAACCTTGATGCATTTCATGAAGTTTTATTTCACACAAGATTCTAGCTAAATGAATTATACCAGACATACTTCTCTAATATGAAATAGTTCTCTTTGGAGGCACAGCCATTCAGAAAGCACTTAAAGTTAAGTTGAATAAGCAAACCTCAAAAGACATTTTTGGTATTTTTATAATTGTAATATCCTAAACCTATCTCATTAAAGAAGGAGTCCTTCAAAGTTATGTTTATATGACAGTTAAATTATTACATAAATTTTGAAAAGTTGTACCTGGGTTAGTGTTTCTATAGATAAACTGATGCCATTAGTGAATACGTTTATTGGACATATGATTGAGCATTTGGAAAAATATACATAAATTGGCTTGTCAGATGGAGATTTCTTTGATGTTAGAAAGGAGTACTGGAGATGGCAAGATGGCAGATAAAAGGAAGGATGCACGTCCCACCAAATCCTCAACCCTGGACTTAAAAAGAGATAGGATGATTTTTTAGCAAGGTGATAACTAAGGGAGCTAACTGAAACTAAATACTAAACTGTAAAAAAACAAAAACAAAAAAGAACCAAAGAGTCACAGAAGTCAGATGTGTGAACCTAGGAAATTATACATTAGAGAAGTGCCAGCTTGGCTGCCAGTGGAAGCAGCAAGGAGAAGGTTAGCACAGGCAGACAAAGGAGACGGCATGGCTGGCAAAGAAGGAAATTGAAAAATAAAGAATTGACTTGGGGTAACCTGAGGATTAGGGTGGAAGGCTATGCTGATAGACACAGCATAGGTAGGGAAAGTGAATCAGTGAAAGCAAATCCAAAAATAGCTCCCATGGGAGCAGAAGCATTTTGGGCACAGAAAATGGCTGCCAGGCTCTTGAAGAAAACTTCAGTGTCAGTGCTCCCCACTGCCAGTGAAAGCACATGCTCACCCTTCTAGACAAAGTAGCCTCCTGCTGAATCCCAATTGAAAGAGAAAATGCAGGTTCTGGCTTCTGGCGAATGTGTCCCCCCACTGCATTTCTGCAGCCAGATTAAAGTATGCTCATGCTACCAGGCAAAGTGGCTGCCTGCCACATTCCTGCGCTCTTGCAGGTCAGGGACAGCACATGGTTGTGTGGCTCCTGCTGTATTCCCACTGCCTACAGAAGGTCACCGCCAGGAGACAGAAGATCAGGAACCCTTGACGCTGACCAAAAATTCTCACAAGGCAATTGAAGCAAAGGCTGAAGAAAGCACAAAGAAAAATTTGCTCAGACCATTCAGGCTCTGGACCCCAAGGGAGAAATCTCCCACTGTTGCTGGTGCTACAGCAACACACAGGAGTGTCAGCACTCTGGGGCAGAGACCCCATAATTCATATTCACAGCAGTGAAGGTGAAAAGACAGGGACAAAGGTCCTGTAGTCAGCAGAGATAATAAATGATCAGGTCAGAAAGATGGAGGCTAATTATCAAAGGAAAAGAAATAGAATGCTAAAACCTCCAGAGCACTTCCTCCCTCTCAACCAGTTACAACTCCTGGGAATCTCTCCTCTTCTCCTGCCTTTTGGGCAGGTATGGAGGATAATGAGAAGTATCCCTGGGCAACTCTATGCCTGCCTTTTGGTCACTTAGGCAAGATGGGAAGAGGTGGGGGAGGAAAGGAAACCTGAGGTCTATAAAGGGGCAAGACAACCCTCCAGTTCTGGATTCCCTTCTCTCAGAAGTCAACTATTTCTGTTGTGTCCCTTACATAAAACTTGTTTTCCATGCTTGCCTCTGCATTTCTCAGGTGTTTAGTATTCAACACCAGGGAAATGAGGACCTGATCCTGATTTCCAAGATGGGTATCAGTGAAACCTATAGAGCTTTTGTTCTTAATACCTTAAAAGTAGATTTTACCAGAGGTCCTAGAGATCCAGACATCCTGCAGAGACTAGCATCCCCCTCCAATAGGTGTACAGACCAACTCTCAAACACCCACCCACAGAATTCAAAATTTCCATCTAGACTGAAACAGAATTACTGGAATCTCTAAGTTAGAACTCTGAAATACCCATAGCACAGAAAGGTACAACATCCACCTTATACTGCTGAAGGTGGGGGACGAAGGCAATTAGTGTGTAGATAATGAATGATGGGTCAGAGAGATTCAGGCTGATTCAGGAGGAAATCAAATGTTAATACCTTCAGGACACTTCCCCTTCCTCTACCTGTTGCAGGGAGTTGTAGTTGTTCAGGAATCACCTCCTGGGAGGCTCCTTTCCTGGACAGACAAGGAGAGGCACCCTTGGAAAGCTTCTTTCCCAAGTTTTGGTCACTAAGATAAGGGGAGGAGAGGGCATGAGAACAAAGGAAATCCAAAACATATAAAAGGGGCAGGACAACCCCCTTCCAGGACACCTAGCTCTGGGTCCCCTTCTCTGTGGAGAAGTCTATCACTGCACTATCCTTTAAATAAAACTTGTTTTCTGTGCTTGCCTGGGAATTTCTCAGGTGTTCAATCTTCAACATTTGGGGCAATGGAACTCAGCCCTTACTGATTCTCATGACAGGTATCATTGGGAGCCTGGAAGCAGAGAGTTACTACAACCAGCTTTGCCTCCTAGCCACATAGGCTGGCAGCTAAGAGAAGAACACAAAAGAATTAGGCTATAACAACCCCCCTAATCCTCAACTCAAGTGTTCCAAAGCCAAATACAAGTACAAGAGAATGAAAACTCATCTCCAACAATAGACTTGGTCACCCTGGTGTTAATAAGCCATTTATTCCTTAGCAAGATTTTACATTAATATTTTTTCCTTTCCTCATTACTTATTGCTTTTCTTCACACTCTCAATTTAATTCTTTATTTTAGTCTCTATTCTTTTTCTTCTTTCTTCTATTCCCTATTTTTTATTTTATTCTTCTATTCCTTTTCTTCTTCTTTCTCTAAAATTTTAACATTTAAAAATGTTTAAGCACAATTTCCTTGCATAGTATTAACTTTTACTTTTTTCCATAATGTATGATTTTGTGTTTATGTGAGTGTGTTTGTGGGGATGTACTTGCTATGCAAAAAGGTTCAGTAATATATACATATTCATGTAAGTATATCTTCACATTAATTACTTGCTTCTATACTTGTTTATTATTTAGCCTTGATCTGTCTCAGGTGGGGCTCAATTAGATATAGTTTGAGGTATTTTGATTTTATAGTTGCTGGTTATCCATAACTTGGCTCTCATTTCTCTGATTTCCCCTTCATCACTCTCTTTCCACAATAACAGCCAATGTTTCCTATCCCCAGGTCCACTCTTCCTTTATTTTATTACTTTCTGTAAATCTTTTATTTCTTCTTATTTACATCCAACATCAGCTACTTACCACCTGCTTCTCCTTTGATCACTTTTTAAAAATATTTCAAATTTTCTTTCACCTTCACTCCCTATTTTTCTTTGTTTAAGAAACTATAATACCACTAAATAATTGAATTCTATAGTTTATGTAATTCACACCTCATTCATGTTGTTGTGATTATTAATAGTGGATAACATGGTAACCTGATGTTGAATGCCTGATCTAATGTAGTTTTGTAGTGTTAGTACTAACATTGAATGCTGACCCCACCATTTCTATGTAGATGCCAATTAGTGTTACAGATGTCAAAGTAGACACTAGATATTTATCTCAAAACTGAACATCTGCCACTGATATTAGTGCTACTCCTGGCTGCCCCCTCTAAGAGGGAATAAAAAGTGATGGGACACTTTAAGATGACAGAGTAGAGATCTTGCTGGTGATAAGCACAACTCATCCAAGCAAGAGTAAGTTTTGCTCCACACTATGATCTAGCTGCATCTGGAGCCTAAACTTTACTTCAACTCAAAGAATTGGGGAAATGAAAATCCCAAATGCAAAACCAGGCCCCAAGAAGGAACCACCAGAAGGGAATTCAGTTCCCACCCCTTGACATCCACTCATGTACCAAAAACAGAGACAAATCCTAGAATGTGTGTAAAAAGAACTAACTACACCCATAAGGAGACACATATAAAAGAGGAAGGTGAATCCATCTCAATGAATGCACATATCCAGGACTTCTGAAAACATGAGGACACAGGCAAAAAAAAAAATCTCCCCAAATTCACAGTCCTTCAACAAAGGATCTCAATGATATGGAGGAAAATAAAATTCTGGATAAGGATTATTTTAAGAACCTGATTATTAAAAAGTTCAGTGAAATAAAAGAAGATCTAAGAAATGAATTAAGAGAACAAAATGGGAGATGAGAGACTATTTCAATAAAGAAATAGAAATATTAAAAAGAAACAAATTAGACTCCCTGGAAATAAAAGACATTGTGATTCAAACGAAAAATAAACTTGGAAGACTCACCAGCAGATTAGACTGCATAGAAAACAGAACTTCAGGGCCTGAAGACAGAACCTCAGACCTTGAAGTCAGGATAAATGAATTTGAGTACAGAGAATACAACGAATGGGAAAAAATAGAACATGATCAGAACATATAGGAACTCTGAGAAACCATGAAGAGACCAAACCTAAGAATCATTAGAATAGAACATGGAAATATAAGCTAAATGCATTACAAATGTTTTCAATGAGATAGTTACAGAAACATTTCCCCATATCAAAAAGGAGATAGATATCCACATAAAGGAAGCTTACAGGACCCAAAATAGACCTGAGAAGAAGTGAAGCTTTCCAAGGCACATCATAATTAAAATGCCTAACATAGAAAATAAGGAAAGAATATTAAAAACTACAAGGGAAATATCAGGTCATATTTAGAGGTAAACCAATAAGGCTCACATCTGACTTCTCAACTCAAACAGTAAAAGCAAGGAGAGCTTGGAATGAGATATTTCAAATTCTAAAAGAAAAAAATTCCCAACCAAGATTGCTATAGTCAGCAAAGCTCTTTCATATCCAACGAGAAAGTAAAATACTCTCCATGACAAAGATAAACTAAAAGAATTCATGACAACCAAGTAACAGTACAAAGAATTCTCAAAGATAAATTGCACACAGAGAAACCCCAAAACAAACCCAAAATACCAAAATAGATACATATCAATAGAAGAGTAATTATCTAAGTGAGAACCCATACAGAATTAAACAGAACAAAAAATCATAATGGCACACACACACAAAACATCATAATGGCAGCAACCACAAACATATATCCAAAATACTGGATATAAATGGTCCCAATTAAAAGACATAGATTAGCAGAATGAATAAAAAGACAAAATCTAACTATATGCTCTGTACAAGAGACTGATCTCACAGGCAAAGACATGGCAGCCTGAAGGTAAGAGAATGGAAAAAAATATTCCATGACAATGGAGTTCATAAACAAGCCAGAGTTGCTATTCTCATATCTTAAATACATGATTTCAGGTAAAAAGTCAATCAAAATAGACAAAGAAGGCCATCACATCCTGATAAAGAAGATATAGCATCCCAAGAAGATATAACAAGAGTAAATATATATGCCCCAAATGTCAGCACACCCAATTACTTTAAAAACAATCCTCTTGACAGTAAATCTCTCATAGAACCCAAAACAATAACACTAAATGACTTCAAAACATCCCTATTACCAATATATGGCTCATCAAAGCATAAAATCAAATAAAAATATATCCAAACTAAATAGTTCTCTAAGTCAAATGAACATAATATACATCTACAGAATATTACACCCCAAAGTGGCTGAATTTACCTTCTTCTCAGCAGCGTATAGAAATAGACCATATTGTAGGTCACAATGTCAGTCTTAGCAAATACAAAGAAAAGAAAAATGTAATCCCTGAATCGTACTGGATCATAATGGAATGAAGCTAGAAATCAATAGTAAGAAAAATAAAAATCACATGAATACAAGGGGGTTAAATAATACTCTTTCAAATAAATAATGGATCAAGAGTAAATGAGAGAAGAAATTAATAAAGTCTTAGAAACAAATAAAAAAAATACAACATACCAAAATCTCTAGGACAGTATGAACCCAGAATTAAGAGGAAAATTTATTGCATTGAGTGCCTACATCAAAAACAGAGAGATCCCAAATAAATAAACTTGTGCTCCATCACCAGACCTTAGAAAAAGATCAAACTAACTTCAAACTGAGTAGAAGAGGGGAAATAATAAATATCATTGTCAAAAATAATGAAATTGAGAATAAAAAATATACAGGATCAATGCAACAAAGAGTTGGTTCATTGGACAGATAAATAAGATTGATAAACTCTTAGCCAAATTAACAGAGAGAGAGAGAGAGAGAGACCCAAATCAACAAAATTAAAGATAAAAAGAGTAATCGCCACAGACACTTCTGAATTCCAGAGGATCATTGGAAACGATTTTAAAAATGTATACTCTAAGACACTTCAAAATCTAGAAGACATAGACAAATTTCTAAACACATATTGACCTGCCCAAATTGAACTAGGAAGATGTAGAGAACCTAAATAGGCCAATATCAAGTAATAAAATTACTACAACAATTAGAATCCTACCAACAAAGAAAAACCCAGGACCAGATGGATTCTCTGCTGAGTTCTATCAGACCTTTACAGAAAAATTAACACCTGTCTTTCTCTAATTATTCCATGAAATTGGAAGTGAATGAACACTCCAAATGCATTCTTTGAAGCCAGTATATCTCTGATACCAAAACCATATAAAGACACATCTTGGATAGAAACTATAGGCCAATTTCCCTGATGAACTTAGAGGCAAATTTCCTAACTAAAATATTAGCAAATCACATTCAAAAGCATGAAGATAATATACCATAACCAAGTGGGTTTCATCCCAGGCATGTAAGTTTGGTTCAACATATGCAAGTCAATAAATGTAATTTACCACATAAAAAGAATTAAGAACAAGAACCATACAATCAAATCAATAGACACAGAAAAGGCCTTTGACAAAATAGAAACTAGAGATAGAAGAAAATTACCTTAACATTATAAAGGCCATATATGACAAACCCAAAGTCAGCATCATACTAAATGGACAAAACTGAAAGCTTTTTCTCTAAAATCAGGGACAAGAAAAGAATGTCTACTCTAACCACTTCTATTCCGTATAATTCTTAATGTTCTAATCAGAGCAATCAGGCATGAGGAGGAAATAAAAGATACACAAAGAGGGAAAATAAAAAGTCAAATTATCAGTCTGCTGATGACATACTGTATCTAGAAGCCCCCCAAAAATTCCACCAGAAGACAGAGTTGATAAATGAATTTAGCAAAGTAGCAGGATATACAAGATCTATACTCACAAATCAATAGTTTCTTCAATACTTCAATAGCAATTCAGCTGAGAAAGAAATCAAGAAAACCATCCCTTTCACAATATCCTCAAAAGCAAACAAACCTGGGAATTAAGATCTAACCAAGGTAGTAAAACATCTCTACAATGAAAATTATGGAACACTGAAGAAAGAAATTAATAAGACCTCAGAAGATGGTGGAAAGATCTCTCATGCTCTTGGATAGGCAGAATCAATATTTTCAAAATGGACATACTACCAAAAGCCATTTACAAAATCAATGAAATACCACTCAAAGTACCAATGACATTATTCACAGAACTGGAGAAAAAGTCCTTAAATTAATTTGGAAGAATAAGAGACCCAGAATGGCCAAAGCAATTCTGAACAAGAAAGGTGATGCAGGATGCATTGCAATGTCTGATCTCAAATTGTACTACAAAGATAGGGTAGCAAAAACAGGATGGTATTGGCATCAATATAGACATGAAGACAAATGGAACAGAACAAACAAAAACTAACATACTTAGAGTCATCTCATATTTGACAAAGGTGTCAAATTTATATATTAGAGAAAAAACAACCTTTATAACAGTGCCAAGAAAACTTAATATATACATGTACAAAAATGAAATTATATCCCTATCACCTTGCATAAAAGTGAAAAATAAAATGGATCAAAGACTTAGAAATTAGACCAGAAAACTTGTAACTATTAGAAGAAAATATAGGGTCAACACTCCATCAAACAGGTGCAGGCACTGACTTCTTCAACAAGACCCCTAAAGATCAAGAAATAAAGTCAAGAATCAATAAGTAGAATACCATCACATTAAAAAGCTTCTGCACAGCAAAAGAAATGATTAAGAGAGTGAAGAGAGAGCCTATGGAATGGGAAAAAAATATGTTCCAGATACTCCTCTGATAGGGGATTACTATTTAGAATATAAAAAACTCAAAAATTAATGCCAAAAGAACCCCAAATAACCCAGTCAATAAATGGGTAAAAGAACTAAACAGAAATTTCTCAAAAGGAGAAACACAAATAGTCAACAAACATATGAAAAGAAAAAGTGTTCAACATCTTTAGCAATCAGGCAAATGCAAATCATAGCTACACTAAGATTTCATCTCATTCCAATCAGAATGGTAATTATCAAGAATAAAATAATAATAAGTACTGGAAAGGATATAAGGGAAAAGGTACACTTATACATTGTGGTAGGATTGCTATTTAGTACCAACACTTTGGAAAGAAGTATGCAGAAACCTCAAAATACTTGGTATGGAAATACCTTATGACCCAGCTATCCCAGTCCTTTGTGTTTATCCACTAAAATTGGCACACTGTAGCAATACAGCCACTACAATGTCACAATAGTCAGATTATGGAATCAACCCAGATGCCCATCAATAAATGAATGGGTCAAGAAAATGTGGTATATATACACAACGGAGTTTTACTCAACCATAATAAGAATAACATTATGACATTTGCTGGTAAATGAATAGAAATGTAAAAAATCATGCTAAGTGAAGTAAGCCAGACACAGACAATCAATGGTCCAATGTTTTCTCTCTTATGTTGAAGCTAAAGCAAAATAAGGGAAAGAAGGTGGTGGGGCACTGAATAGGAAATCATAAAGATATAGGGAAGATCAATGGAATAGGAGAATTGCAGAGAGGAAAGAAGAAAAAGAGAAAGAAATATAGAATGAATCCAGAAGAATCATGCTATATATATACGTAAATATACCAAAGAGAATTTCACTTTTATGTATATGTAGAAAGCACCAATCAAAAGTAAACAAATATTGGAGTAAAAAGAAGATCAGGAGAGGAAAGGAGAGAGGAAAGGGGGAGGGAGAAAGGAAGAAAAAGGGAGGGGAATGGGAATTGAAATCAAATTCCTTGTATGTGTAATTTTGTCAAAAGGAACCCAACTACTATATATAATTGTAAAGCTCTAATTAAAAAAAAAAAGACAACATTTGATGCCTGCTCCCCAAAAGGAGACTGTACATCTTCCTGTTTCAATTTTGCTGAGAGTTTATTTTTTTGTGTGGGGAAGAGGAAGCTGAATGTTCAAATAACTTGGAAATCTAAAAATTGTGATATGTATAAATATGCAAATTGTATGATTCTACTTTGTGTACAACCAGAAAAATGATAGTTGTACTCCATTTGTGTACAATGACCTAAAATTAAAAAATAAAATTAATTAATAAAAAAGAAGTAACTAAATAAAGGCTCAAATTTGAAAAAAAAAATAAATAGAAATAAATAAAAATTGTGAAATCATCCTAATGATACTTCAAAATAACTACAAATACTTTTAAGTAATTGTTAATAGTTTTAAGGACAATTTGATGGGATTAGGAAAATAATGTTTAATTGGCAAAGGATAATTAGTACTGTGACAAGATGATACTAGGCTTCTTTTTCATGCATCTTTAGTTAATGCTCACAAAAGTCTCATGTGTTAGAGATTATTTTCCACATTATTTTCAGAAATGAGACTGAAAACTAATGACTGCCTGAATGAACTCTAAAAAGTCTTATCACTAATATATTTTAGAATCAAAGTTCAACATAATCTTATATTCTGAATTTCAATTGTATACCATGATAGGATAATATTAGTAGATAACATTCTTCAAATGCATAATATTTGTCAGGCTGGTTTATTTTTATGTTATTAACTCATTTAATTCTTATACCTATATTCCTACTTTATGTATAAATAAAATTGAGACAGGACACATAGTCACTGTGTACAATTCTTGCAATTACTATTTCAGTGAACATATATATGTATTCTTTTTGGGTTTAGGGCTCATGTATTCGCACATTTATTATTTGTCTAATGCCACCTTGGTTGGTTCTAAGTGATAAAAACAATTAACATTTTTTGAATACATACTGTTTGCCAAGAAATGTGTTAAATGCTTAATTAAATTCATCTCATTTAATCTCCAGAGCAATCCCAACAGATATTTTGAGTATCTACATAACACTGGTAAAAATATGATTAAAGAATTTAACAAATGCATACTAGGGTACCAAGTACTAAGTGAAAGATCTCAGTTTTAAACACAAACTCTCTTACTCCATAGATGTAACATGAAACTCTTTTAAAGAGGAATGAGTGTGAAAAGACATAGGGGATTTCAATTTAGTTTGCTAGAAAGAAATGTAAAATTTTCAAATTCATAAAGTAGAGGTAGGACTACATCCTCAATTTTAAATAAATCTACAAGAATGATAAACTAAAAACTTTCTAGCCTTATAACTCAAATATATTAGGATTAATTTTAGGTAGTGAAAACTCACCATACTCAGTTCATTAAATGCTAAATTAAAACTATGTATTATTTATCAGACATGCCAATTTCTGAAGCTCTCTGTCAATAAATTTTAGGATATTTAAAATTTGACAAAATACGTAAATTTTATGTAATATATGAACAATTTGACCTAGGTTATCAAAAACGCTTTTCTTGAAAAACTAGATTACTTCCTATCCATTTAGGAAAAATGTAAATAATGCTTAAAAAATACTTTGAACTCAGTTCTTTCAAGTGTCAAGCTTATCATCTCAGAAACACCGCTTTTATTATAATTGCAGGCAATGCATTTGGAAAAAAATGTAGACTGCTTCAGTGGAACTTACCATATTCCAAATTCTCAATAACTAATGAATATCTAAATGCTACAATAGAAAATAATCACTGGATAGACTGTTTGTTGTTAGATTTTGCCTTAGTTTAATAATATCAACCATCTTAGTGTCTTTCCATGTTAAGATAATTTTTGACAAAGTCAACCTAAAACCCAGGGAAAGCTGCAATGACAGGCAATGATCTATTCTATGATTAAATTATGTATATCTGTAATGACAATAACTAATTCATTTATTTAACAAATATTTATGAGCAATTATTTACAAGATAATACTATGTTAGAATGTGAGTTTGAAGTGATGAATAAAACAAGTATGGTCTGCCCTCATGGATTTTATATGCTGGTTACTTATTATTTTTATTGTCCCTATTTAATGTGCCTATAATCTAGTCAGTCCACCCTAGTTTTAATGGGCTAACCTAGTGATAACTGTGGCTGGTGGTGCATGACTGGATGAGGTGGGTCTTTGGGACATGCCCTTGGGGATTTTATCTGTCCCTCTGGATACTTTCTTTCTCTCTCTCTCTCCTTTCCAACTGTGATGAGCTGAATAGTTCTCTCTACCATACCCTCCCTCCAGGATGTTCTGCCTCACCTTGGGGCCATAGCAATGAAGTCAGTCAGCCATATATTGAACCTCTGAAACCACAAGTCAAAAATAAACTTCCTTTCAGTAGCTCTTGTTTAGTATTTTGATCACAACAATGAAAGACTGACTAACATTCTGTCTATACTCTCTTCTATAGCTTCTCCTTTTGGTGTTCTAGACCCTATCTTAAGAAACTTTAAAGAAATGCAAGTGGCTATAACACTATGGCAGAAAATCCTACTTAGCTCCCAACATTCACCTTTCCTTGCTTCTGTAAAAAAAATCCCTGATTTTCAGCAAGGTATGTGAGCACTTGGAGTAAGACAGTGATCCTAAGTGTCAGTGCCATGAGATTAAGTTCTGGTAAAAGCTTGTATGCAGAAGTGGAGTAGATAATATATAGGAAGTGTCATTGAATGTAGGAAGATTGTCCATCTTTGGCCCTGCTTGTTTTTAATTTCTGGCCAGAATGCAGAATTAATTGCCTAAAATGTCAGCATTCTGTGTCATCAGAGGACTCCCCACTCTCCTGGTTCTCCCAAACTCTAGCAGAATGATAAGACAGGAGGATACAACATGCTGTGTCATCTCAGACTTGCGTAGATTGTTTCTGCAGTATGAAAAAGAAATAATTGCTAAATAAACAGAAAGGGTATTGGTGGATTTCAGGGAATACAGTGTGTTAGGAGTGGGAAATAACTGCTAATTGCTACAGGGTTATTTTTCAGGTGATACAAATACTACTTGAAAAAGTGCTACTTATACAACTATAAAAACACTAAACAAAAAGAACTGTACATTTTTAAAGGCATCAAAAAGATTAACTTATGGTATGTGAATTACATCTAAATCAAACAATAAAGTTGTTACTAAAAGTACCTTATGTTGTTCTATGGTTTAATTGGGTCTCATATAATTTAGGTACATTTTTGTGTAGCATGTTTTTTGGGGAACTCAAATTTGTCTGAATTTATTAATCTCTTACTATGCATTAACACATCAATAAATTTAGGAGAAATAAAAATAATAACAAAATGACAGCATCTGTCTCCTATATTCTAAAATTTACTAAAGAAAGAGTCTATTCATAAATTAAGTAACACCAAGTCAAACCACTAACCTCCCAGGGCTTTTGTGAAGCTTTTATTGTATAATTGAAAGTTACTTGAATTCTACTATGTAGAAAACTGTGTACTTAGAAATTTTTGAAACATGTTGACAATCATGTGGGAGAGTACTAGGGGATGGAATCTGCCAAATTATGATATATCCATGCATTAATATGCCACAATGAATATATTTATGTATATAATATACTAATTAAAATAGTTATTAATAACAATCAGTAGAATAGAAGAAGCAGATTGGAGTAAAGAAGGTAGAAAGGTCATGGGAAGTTAGGGAAGGCAGGGAATAAGACTGATCAAATTATGGTATGTATACGTACAATTATGACATAACAAGTCCCACCGTAGTGTATAATTATAATACACCAAAAAAGTGTTCACAATAAGTATCATAGGCTTGAATTGCTTTGGTAATGGTGCCTTTGCCATCCTTGTAACTTAATATATATCTGTATTTAAATTGTGCTTGTAAATTCTAAAACGTCAAAACCCTTTAAAAAAGTTGTATCCTCATGAAAATGTTATAAAGTAGTGATTACAAAATTTTTTGATGTCAAAGACATACAAAAAAACCATATTAAATATCTTTTAGGAGTAGGGTTTTTGTCTCTCAGTCCAAATTCATACATCCTTATCCTCAACAGCTTGACTCATGAACATCACTATTCTGAAAAAATGCATCTCCAAATTACTGAAAAATTATGATTTTATAAAAATGTTTGATGTTGTGTTGATATAGATGGCAACAATAACCTCAAAGTAAAAATGGTTGTATTATACTCCAAAGTCTTTTTCATGAGTGACACAGTCAAAAATTTTCAATTTTCTGCTACAGTAATTGATAAAACTTAAAGAAATAATAATGCTCATCAAAAAAGTTACTGTTATGTAAATGCCTATATACTTCAGGAGAAACATACAAATTCTAATACTGAGAATAACACAATGATCCTTTAGTTACTGGAAATAGTCATTTGAAAAACCTGAAGAATGTGTGAAAGTTCACAGAATTGGTTTAACCTTTATGTAAATTAATTGGTAACCATGGTAACAACCATTTTCATCTCACTGCAAGGATTACACTGGCAGAGATAAACTGAGAGACTGTCTTATGATTGCCATCAACTATTAGATCCTTATCAATCCCTATCTAAAAGGAGATAGTAGTGTTTGGATGTTACTAGTCCACTTCAAGTTTACTTTCTACAGTTGATTACATCAATAAAGCCCAGGAATTCACACATTATTCTTTTATTTCTTCGTGTATACTTTCTTACCAATCATCAGCTCAGAGGTAAAAGTAAGACATATAGTGCTGTCTCTCAAACTTAAATGCATATAGAAATCACCTGTGATTTTGGATAAAATTAGATGGCCTTGGACTTGTTTAGAAATGCAGACTCTCAGGAACATGGATCTGAATCTTCACTTTAACAATCCAGGCAGCTATTTAAAGCTTTACAAACTACAGTTTCTTTATCACTAAACAGTTGATCCTAAGATCATGAATGTGGAGTGTCCCCCAACTGCTTTCTCAACTTAATTCCCCTCCACTCAAATTTTCTCCATCTCAATTAGATAATGTTTCATAAAATCCCCTCTGATTTCTAATCTTTACAAGGGGAAGCTGCAAGCTGCTACATTAAATCTTCTTCCATGCTTCTTTCTTTCTTTCTTTTTTTTTTTTTTTCCATGGTAGCACACAAATGTGTGCTCATGCTTCTTCATCATTATTTCTCCACAATTACTTAGCCATCATATTTCTAATATCCACCTAAGTGAAATATCTCTGACTTCCTCTCATTTTGGACCTTCTTCTCTCGCTACATCTTTAAGTAAATTAAATTTATTCACGCAAATAATAACTTCAATTGTCCTATTCTTCACTTTAAAAATACATGTGTATCTTCATGCATTCCTCTTCTGTTACATTATTTCTAAGAAACAGTCTCTTTACTCCTGGCATTCTTGCCTGTCCTGAATTACCATGTGTACTTTATGATTTTTCTAATGACAACCAATTTATCATTCTCCAGTTGATCTTTCTTTTCAGCCTGTAATTTCAAGCCTTACCTCTCCTGGAGAACTTTGTCCTTGACTGTCCTAATTCTTCAGGCTGTCTTCCATTTTCCTCTTGGGTGAGTACTCTACATTTACTTCTTATGCTTTACAATATTTTTCTCACCCTAAAAACTCTAATGATACTCTTTATTGAATATCTCCAATGATGCTAGGACATCAAATCCCAAGTTCCCTTTGAAGTCATCAGCACCCTGGAGCATTCACAGCATGCAGTGAATATTAAACACTTCTTCCAGAGATTCCATCATTGCCTTCTTATCAATTCTTACTTTTTGGTTTGTTTTTATATTATGAAGATGTCTTCTTAGTGCCTTTGCTTTGCTTTTCTCTCTTTCCCAGCATCTTTAAATGTAGACAATTTTCCTGCACATTCATGCTCAGTGGCAGACAAAATGCATAGGGACACAGCTGTGCTTGGGGATTTTTGAATAAAGACATGAATCAACGCATGAACACATTTTACAATCCTCTCCTCTTTCTGCGTGTTCCTACTGGAACTTACCTTCAATCATTTGGTTTCAATTATCACCTTTACAAGGAATATTTTCATATCAATATTTCTAGACCTGACTCTACTTCCCAGTTCAAATGCTACTTCCCAAACTTCTGACTTGATAGTTCTGACTACACACTCCCCAGTTTTCATGAACTCAAAAGTGTTTCAAACCAATTTTGCTTTCTGGATTTTTTTCTGTCACTGACACTTTGAACTTGTTATTCACTCCAACAAAAAATGTTATTACTGACTTTTTTTTTTTTTTCTCAATCTCTTTAACCAATCACTCGTCAAGCTCAGCAATTTTACCTCTGTTATCTTGGTGGAAATAAAGACCACCTGCATGTGAATAAACAGATGTTCTTTGTTTGTAGTCTGCTACTGCAAAGGAGTCAGACATTGTCACTTGCTTGGCATAGACCCACTGGCAGGCAGGGGAACAGTAAAGGGTTACAGGGAAAAAGGGAAGGCTCTGATGGGAGACTGTTAGCATGGGGAAGCTGTGGGTGGGATAACTTGAAGCAGAGTAACTTCTGAGACTCATTTGGGAAGCATATTTGGCTTTCTCTGGTTGGTCCTGTGGGGACATGGAGGCCAGAATAGGGAAACTGGCAGTCACTGATCTGAAAATGGCCTGCAAGTCTTGACCATCCTTAGCCAACTGCTGCAGAGGTTGTGGTATGATCTGCCAGAGTGGGTGCTGAAAAGATTGTGGGTCAGACCATATATGGTCTGGCTTTATCTATTTGTATATTCAGGCTCTCCTATTTCACTCCATGCCACTACCTTCCGATCACAGGGCCATCCCTCAATTTAGACAGTGGTTACATTGTGTACTACTTTATTCACCTCTTAAGAGCAGACTGTCAGATCACTCTCATCCCCCAAGAGTATAGTACCAAAGGCATACAGGTTCAATGAATATTTATTATTATAGAAATCTAATTAGCATAATGGGAATTAGTATATGATCATAAATACATGGAAAATTTTTAATTTTATGAGTTAAATTTTGTGTATCAAAGTATTATTTTCTTTTAAATAATGAAAATATTTTTGTTGAATAATTCTATTTCTTGCAAATATCAATTGCCTAAAATGAAATTTACACAAGGTATATTAAAAATAATTTAGTTAGTCTCAAGGCACAACATTATTTTCCATACTTCTTTGAGGAAAAACATCTTTCTTTGTTCAACTACTTAAATATCATTTTTTAAATAGTGTTATGGTTTGGATATGAGGTGTCTCCAAACGATTCAGGAGGCAATGCAGGAATGATCAGTGGTTAAATGATTAGATTATGAGGTCTATGAACTCAGTAGTGGATTAATCCATTTGATGGATTAATAATTTGAAGGGATTACTGAGTGGTCTCTATGGGCAGTTGAGGTGTGGCTAGAGGAAGCATGCCGCTGGGTGTGTGCTCTTGGGGATTGTATTTTGTCATGATTCCTTGCTCACTCTCTCTGCTTCCTGACTGCCACAAGCTGAATAGCTTTTCTCCATACCAAATGCTTCTGCCATGATGTTTTGCCTCATCTTGGAACAGTAGAGTTGGCCAACCATGGACTGAACCTCTGAAATAATGAACTTCCCTCCAATTTTTCCTCCTCTAAATTGTTCTTGCCAGATACTTACATCACAGGAACAAAATGCTGACTAACATAAATTGTAAAACCCATGAACATTTGCCTGTTTCTCTATCACTTTTAGAAGCTACACATTGATAAGCGGAAGGCATTTCTTAGATACCATGTCAACTTTTAGCCATTTGTGCATACTTAAGCATACTCTGACATATGCCTATCAAAAATAGAGAAATAGAAAAGAGATAGTCTTTAATATCATTTCTGTAATCTCTAATTTTATTAGCATTTTGAGAATGAACACATTTCATTAGTTTCTGGAGATTTGGATTCAATCTTATTCCTCCTTATCAGTCAGCAAGTATTTATTAAATATTTAATATGTGTCTAAGTTCCATGTCAGGTACTGGGAGGCATAAAGCACTAGCCCTTCCTGTGATGCTTATATAAGGAAGCCAATCTATTATAGCAATGTTGAATAATCCAAGATGAGGGAAAATATGTGTATTTAAATGACAAAGTATGTGACACAAGTATCATTCCTATACATAGTGGAAGAGGAGAACTTTTTTTTAAAGGACATATCTTTAAGAATAAAATCACTATTGTAGCTGCATTATATCTGGTTAATTTATTTGGGTTTCAGTAATCCTTATAATCAATAGTATTAGAATAGTTATAATTGATAATACCAGTAATATTGAAAACAAACACATGTAGAAATTGCATATTCTCTAGGATTTTTCATACATTTGCCTATTTAATCCTCCTAACAACTCTAAGTGGCAGGTACTTCTACTTTATCTGTTTTATAAATAAATTAGCTTAGGAACAGAGCAGTTAAATAACTTGCCCAAGGGCATGAATCTCGTTAAAAGAGGAGCCTGATAATGATATAGTTTTATATGCTGTTAGAATTTTTATGAGGTAATTTAGTTGAAGCGCCCACTGCAGTTACTGATTCTGTATCTGCCCAATCAACATCAGTTTACTTCATTCCAACTAAGTATAAGTCACCACCGTCTTCTCAAACTTCAGTGTACATCAGAATGGCTGGAGGGCTTTGTAATACCCAGATGTATGAGTAATTTTCCCAGATTTTCTGATTTAATAGGTCAGAAAAAGTACTCCCAAATCTCTATTTCTAACAAGTCTCCTAGTAATGTAAATAGTACTGACTAAGGGACTTTGTGAACTCCTGACCTGGTGTTTACTAAAGAGAATTATATCTCTCCAGAGCTGACTCCCAGTGCTCAATTTCAAAGACTGTTTTGAGAATAAGATTTACCCAAACAGAATAAAAGAAGAAGAACAAATATAGATACTAGTGAAATTATATTGTTATATTGTGTGCATGTGCAACTGTACAACAACAAATCCCATCATTATGTACAACTATAATGCATCAATAAAAAGTGTGGAAAGAGAAAAAAACTAAAAAATTAAAAACAAAAAAGGAAAAAGTCATCAAAGAAATTTTCAAGAAAAATTCCCAGAACTGAAGAATGCAAATTTCCATATTAAAAGGACCCACTAGGTAAACCAGAACAATGGACAAATATCAACCCAAAGCATACTCTTGTGGTATTTCAGAATACTGAGGACCAGAACTGAGTTTTAAAAAAAATTACACAAACCAAATAAAAGAAGGACGATACACATTGGATAGCAAAATAGAAACATGTCAATGCAAGTTATTTTCATGTTTAATAATCAAGCCTGCTTAGAAAGAGGCATTGCTAGTCTAGGTTTTTGGAGGACCAGGATACCAGAGACAATAGGTTAAGTGTTTTGGCAGAAGTTATATTACAAGTCTAGAGAAATGGTTGAAACTAGAATTTAGAAATGTGAAATTTTAAGCATGCAACCCAGATCATTTATCTACTTTGTATTCTTGTAGAATTAAAATAATCTACCCAGGTTAAAAAGTGTGTCAAACTTTACCCACAAAGGGCCTCTTTTCTGGGCAGCAGAAGACTGAAGCTACCTTCCTCTGAGATCTCTCTCTTCAACAAGAAATATCTGATCATTGGCAGTATATACAGATGTATTAAATATGTTTTGTAAAGGTCAACTTGCTCTGAAGCTTGAAATAAGAACTTGACATGATGAGTCTACAAGTCTGGCTAAATCTTATATAGCTCTAAAATATTTAAATGCAGAACATTCTTCTGAGACTATGAACAACAGATTTTATTCACAATGTAGGCCTTCTATCCTTGCAGTCTATCAGGCAGTTTCTGTGCCTGAAAAATCTCAGCAACCACTGAAATATTCAGAAAGGGTTGCTTTATAGAAAATGATTGCAATTCTGGTATCAACTGAATAAAAAATATATTGAAGGAACAAAAACAATAAAAACAAAAAAACCCTACTATATTTTTTCTCTAACTCAGGTTAAGGACACTCCTATGGCAATTTCAGGTAAATATTTATCAAATACCTATTAGGTGTCAACCAAGGGTATACAAAAAGATGAATTATGGGACTTTAAATTCCCTTTGTATTTTGATTCTATGAAACTACAGAAAGTGATATTCACTGGACTTCTAATTCTCTGTATTTTTCACTGCTTGATCACAGATAAATAAATTCATTGCTATCAGGAGAACAAAATTTGTGGATACCATTTGTAGTAGGATGGCCTGATAAAATGCACAAGGTGATACTTGGAATATGCTTCTACTAATGAAGCATTTATTGTTTATATGAAATTAAAATTTAGCAAGACATTTTTCCTGAACTTGGCAACACTTAAGCTTCTTCACTAGACTTGTGGCTTTGCAGTTTAATACAAAATTACTCTATGTGAGTAGCATCTGCAATATTCCTAATGGGTCAGTAATTAACCAAGCTACTAGTTACCAAAATGTTCTCATCCATGTCATGCTTGGAGCATTTTGTCTGATTCCTATTTCAGCAGCTGTTTTTTTTTTTTTTTTTTTTTTAACTCTGAGATAATCTAAGACAATATTTTGCAACATTTGTTTTTTTAAATATAAATTACATATGTTTACACATTATATGTTTATACAATATGTATTTAATACATACAATATATAATTTATGTGAGCGTTATGAAAAAAGGAAGGTAAATTTTGTTTCCTAAAAATCTTCCCTTGTTTTAAAAGGTTTTTGGTAATTTAAAGCAGGATACAAGTTCTCTTTTTCTCCTAAGTATCATTTTTAGATGTAGGAAAAATGTACTGATCTGTAAAAATTAAGGGAAATTGTGTTTCTGACTTCCCTGAGCTCTTGGAAAATGGAATTTTTCTTAGGTACTTAATCAGCATGCTGTGTCAATATTGAACACAGAGTGTACCAGTGATATTTCAAATGCAGTCATATTATAACAGCATTAGATACCTTGTGGCATAATTATGACTAGTATTTATAGTGTAGCACTACAATTTATGAGTTATTGGGTTTATTTTTAAATCTAACATGTCATGAGTTGTAAGCCCTACTATTATTTTATAGCACATTATAAAAGAAAAAAAGTAGACAAATTAGATAGATAGTAAACAGAGACCACTCCTGTCACTATCGGTAGATGATGAAGTAGTGTTTAAGAACAAGTGATGGCTTGGGTCCTATCTCAGGGTAGAGCACTTGCCTAGCATGTGTGAGCCACTGGTTCATTCTCACCACCTCATGCAAATAAATAAAAAATAAAAGTCCAGGGATAACTTAAAAAAATATTTTAAAAAAAGAACAAGTGAAATAGGCTCAAGCACATGGCTGATAGTAGTAGAAGCTGATATATTGTTTCTGGAGATCATTTGGCAATACCTGTTAAAAGCTTAAAACTATTCGTACACTCTGACTGTAATTCCTCTTACCCAGAAACAGTGAGCAAACATTTAAGAGCAAATAGATTGATTTTATTTTCTTTTCTTTTCTTTTCTTTTCTTTTCTTTTCTTTTCTTTTCTTTTCTTTCTTTCTTTCTTTCTTTCTTTTCTTTCTTTCTTTCTTTTTTTTTTTTGGTGTGTGTGTTTGTGTGAAAGGAGAGAGATACTGGGGATTGAACTCGGGCACTCTCCACTTGGCTACATTTCCAATCTCCCCACCTCCATCCCTTTTTCGGAGGCTTGTCTTGAACTTTGGATCCTTCTGCTTCAACCTCTCAAGTAGTTGGGATCACAGAACATGCACCACCACTCCTGACATGTAGATTCTTAAAAGTGTTATGTAATAAGAATATTCATGAAGTAAGTATGGATTACGTTTCCATTTTTTGAAACATATTACAAACAAGACTCATAGATCAACTACCATTTTATAATTATCTTTAATGTATCACAAGCATTTTCTATATTATGGCAGAATGTGGGCTCCCCACAGGTAGATCCTTTTCATTAATATGTTCTAAGTGTTTCACATGGTTTAACACCAAGTGCACAAGTAATGTTTGTAAGGCACTCTACCTGTGATGTATAGTTCAACCTTGCAAAAACAGCATGTAAAGAATGCTGAGAATATGATGACAAAGTTAACAATTTTGTACATGAACATTATCCATATTCTTATTTTTATTGTATTCTATATATTTTTATAATGTACATGAACTAATCAGAAGCCTAAAATGTATCACTTTAAAAATAGTAGTCCTAAACTGGGCGCCTTGGCGCACGCCTATAATCCCAGCAACTCAGGAGGCTGAGGCAGGAGGATCAAGAGTTCAAAGCCAGCCTCAGCAACTTAGCGAGGCCCTGAGCAACTCAGTGAGACCCAGTGATGCAGCCACATCAATGTTCATAGCTGCTCAATTCACAATAGCTAGATTATGGAATCAACCTAGATGCCCTTCAGTGGATGAATGGATAAAGAAACTGTGGTATATATACACAATGGAATATTACTCAGCTATAAGGAAGAATAAAATTATGACATTTGTAGGTAAATGGATGATGTTGGAAACTGTTATGCTAAGTGAGATCAGCCAATCACATAAATCCAAAAGCCGAATGGTCTCTCTGATAAATGAATGATGATGCATAATGTGTGGGGGAAAGATGGCAAGAATGGAGGAAAGATAGCTAGCATAGAGGGAAGGGAGGGGTGGGGGTGGGTGGGGGGTAAAATTAATAACAGAGTGTGTGACAGATACCATTGCCCTGTGTAAATGCATGAGCGCACAGATGGTGTGACTCTACTTTGTGTACAACCAGTGAAACAATAGCTGTACTCCATTTGTGTTCAATAAAAAAAAATAAATTAAAAAAAAATAATAATAAAATACAAATTAGGGCTGGGAATCTGGCTCAGTGGCCAAGTGCACCTGAGTTCAATCCCCAGTTCCAAAAAAGAAAAAAAAAAATAGTAGTCTTATTTTACAAGAATTTCAAGGTAAGGTAACAGATATTTTATTACTCTAAAAAAAATTACATATTGAAGAATAAGTTTAAATCATAGGCAGGAATCTTAGCCGACATCTTATACTTTGCTTTCTTAAACACATTTAGAAATGAAAAATATTCCCCCCTTCCTTAGACTGCAGTTGATTTTGGTTTGCTTTGTAAGAGTCCTCTACATATTAATAATATTGGTCATTTGGGACTGGGCATGGTGATGCATGCCTGTAATCTCAGCAATTTGGGAGGCTGAGGCAGAAGGATAGCATGTTCAAAGCCAGCCCCAGCAAACGTGAGGTGCCAAGCAATTCACTGAGACCCTTTCTCTAAATCAAAAATGCAAAACCGGGGTTGGGGATATAGCTCAGTTGATTGAGTGCTTGCCTGTCAAGCACAAGGCACTGGGTTCAATCCCCAGTACCCCCCCAAAAAAATTGGGCAGGGGATGTGGCTCATTAGTCAACTGCCCCTCAGTTCAATGCCCAGTAAACCCCCCCCAAAAAAAATATATATATATATGTCATTTGTTATGTACAGGCTGCATTTTCTCAGATTGGCATTGGCTTTGGTTTTCATGATTTAGAGGCATAGCAGATATGACATTCTACATAATAAAACACATATTGGGTTTTATTCTGGTATCTTAATAAGAATGCTTTCTATAGTAAGCTGACTGGCTCCTCAAAGATATCTACACCCAATCTCTGGATGCTGTAAACATATTAGCTTATATGGTAGAAGGGATTTTAGAGATACAATTCAGAGTATGTACCTTAAAATAGGGAGACTATCTGAGTATGTCCAATCCATCCACAAGGATCCTTTAAAAAGAGAAGATTTTTCTCTGGGTATAGTTAGATAGATGTGGCAGAAGTCAGAGAGGTTTAGTGGAACCTGCCACCCCTGGGGATGTGGGGACATATGGAAGGATGAGTGGGAATGTGGGCAGCCTCTAAGAACAAAGACCACTCTGTATGACAGCCATCAAGGATGTGGACTCTGTCTTTAATTAAAGCCAACAGGCAGAGTGATCTTAGAAGCTGATTCATTTTACAGTCTCCAGAAAGGAACGTAGCACTGCTGATAGCCTGGCACTGGACTTGTGGGATGCTACATAGAGGTCCTAGTCGAGTCAGACTGCTCTCAGACTTCTGACCTTCAGAACTCTGATTTAATAAGAGGGTGCTGCTTTAAAACACTGAATTTGTGGCAGTTTGTTATGGCAGAAATTTTTAAAAATACCCTAATACACTTTCATTAAAGTAAGTTTATAAATATTTAGCTATGCCTTCTGTAGTACCTTTAAGTTTCATTTTTTTGCATCTAAATATTTTAAATATTTGTAATTAAGTTTTGTTTTATGTCATTTTCAATGTGGACTGAAAAATATTTGCTCCCCAAATTATTTAGTCATTGTTATAACACCTGTTATAAAATAATTGGCAAATCATTTTTCCCTACGGATTTGACATGTACCTTTAAATTATACAAAATCTTAAGTATAATTATGGCATTTTGCATAATTTACATTCTGTTCCATCTCCTTGCAGTATGTGTGTTTGTACGAATGACGCATAGATAGTAACAGGACAAAACAAAACAAACAAAACATGAAATATACTGTCTTTGTGTTTCTTTAGGCATGTTTATATGTTCAAATATCATTTCAAAACTACTTGAAGTTCAAAATCCCAATCTGTCCAATGGAAGTGAAGATTGACATTGTGGAATATATTATTTGACAGTAGGACAAGGGAAATAAAAATAGGGAGGAGTTAAACATGGAGCAATCAATCTGAAAATATTTTCCCGTAAGCCAAAACTCAGGAACTTTACATTCCCTTCCCCATTCCCCACTCTTGAAAGGAAGTATCAATTCTCTGATAACCACACTGAATTTCTTTCCCCACAGCAAACAAAGAAAGATGGGAATTAGTTTACTTGAGGGATTGCAAGGACCAATATAATGTCAATAGCAGCAGGATTGTACAGTGATAGAATTAACAATAATAAAGATTCAGAATGTTTACCACTTGCTTTCAGAAAAGGAGGATTTCCTATAGGATGGTCACACAAGATCATTCACACTATTTTTGATGGAAACTGAGGTTTTGTTTGGTTTTCATTTCCTGTCTTTGTTCTTTCTGGTACAAGAAGGGAAGATACTATATGTAATATGTACATGTATATCAAATACTATTATCTGTATGTATTTGCCTCTTAAAGGGTCTGACTACTGAGCAATCTATTTCCTTGAGAAAAGAGCTCCTGGTCTTGTTGTTGTTACTAATAGTCCATAGAGGAGTCTTGTTATAATGGGTTTAAGGTGAGAAGTAGTGCCTTGAAGCACATGCTGATCACATGGGAAGGAGTCACCTCAGATTACAGAAGGCTGGAGAACAAACGCAAATAATCAAGTATGCAAATATTTCCAGACAGCACCCCAATGGCTTAGAGAATCTGCCCAGGGGAGAAGACTCTATCAAGAAAGTCAGAACTAGATTAGAACCCAAAGAAAGTCATTGAGGAAGTTTAGTCATTTTCCACCTGATCATTAGCTTTCACTAGAGTCCAGGCATCTAATTTCACCTTGAGAAAGCATTCCTTCTTGAGCACATTCCTCTCTACCCACTGACTAAGTAGGAGGTGTAACCCCCTTTGTGACTTAATTTAGTACCATTTCATACCCAATGAAGGCACCAGCAACCTCAGGAAAGGACACAGAACCCTGGCTGTGGACAGGCATGGTAGCACAGTATGGCATAGTGGCCCTCGGCCATAGTCAATGACTATAGTTAGTGATACGGTTATTACAATTCTATAGTATCTGTTGCTCTGAAACTGTCAGGTCAATATGAAATCATTGTGGAACACAAAAGAAGAGCATTTGATAATCTAACATAAGTTATTTAAAAATTAACATTCAAAGATACGCAAATTAGAAATTTTCCAAAGATATTTATGTTAGAGTATTTTGTCAATTCCCTGGATGGGTTAAACGATGGAGTTTATATAAGACAACATTCCATAATGTCCATTGCAAAGAATTTTGTTTTTGGTATTACCACATAAGCACACATATTCTTTTGAAAGTGTCTGTTTTTAACTAAGCAAAGATATTTTCAATTAGACATAACCAAGTACTTATATCTATGCATGAGCAAAGGCAGACACTTATGTATATTACCTATCATTATGCTTAAAGTAAATAGATAATTTATACTTTATGTTTAATCTAATGTGTGGGCCAAAAACCAAGCACAAAAGAAATAGGTAATATCTCTACTGAATATTTCTGGGCAGAGAGACCACATAAAATAAATATTGTATCAATAGAATAATTCCTGAAGAAGGATCTTGTTGTGTGTTCTGCATGTTACACATGTATTATATATAAATAACTTTATATATTCAATACAATATTCAGAGGTACCCTTTGTATGTCCTTAATGGTTTTTGGAATGATGGCCTCATACTGTATTATTTTTCATTGTTCACTGTAAAGGAAATCTTATCTTTTTATTTAGAGAGGTCAACTATTATTGTTAATATACAGAAATATTTTTAAACTCTCACCATCATCTCATATATCATTTGTGATGTTGGCCTCATTTTTCTAAGACTAGCCAAATGTATAAGAAATGATTGATTGCTAGTATTCTTTCAGATGATGCAGTGACAAGTAAAAAGTCAAAATCCTATAGTCTATGATGTGATTAAATATTAAAAATGTTATTGTGTGAGCTTGTCCATAACCTTCTAGCCGGTATATAAATAACCGAGGAGGCTGATGCATATGGATAGGATAGTGAATTGAACTATTGTTAGTTTAAATTCATTCTAAATATTTAGATATAAAGTGATAGAAAGACATAAAACATATTCTTCCTGCAATTAAAATGTCTTTTAGAATTATAAATTACTATGTATGATATGATTTATAAATCATACAAGTGGGCACAAAATTAATCCTTAGTGAAATTTGAAACCAAAGTTTTGGCAAGATTATTCTGCTCTGAAGAATGTGGATAGGTCAGAGTAAGAAAATGCGTCAGTACTGAGGAAGAAGTAATTAGCAGAAGGGGAGATCCACTGACTTATGTCTAGGGAGGTATAGGTAGGAAGTTCCCAGTATTCACTGAAAAAAAAATAACCAATGGACTTAATCATCAGCCTAATTTCCAACACTGTGGCAGTAGGGTGTTGGTGGGCAGGGCACCAAATCTTAACTAAAAGCCAAACGTGGGTAAAGGGTAAAGGAAAACACCTGCCACCTGCAACTGTCCCATTGCAGAATATCAGCCCATCTGAAAGGGAAAAGAGAAAAACAAAACTTTGAATAAAGTAAAAACTCTTTATTGCTCTATTGAGGATTGCATATTAATTCTGTGTACTGAAGAACACTTTGTACTTGAAAATGCCTAAAAAGTAATGGGACCTGGCTTAAATTCCATCTAGGAATAAAGAACTAGTTTTCCACATTAGTCATGAAGGAAAAAAAATATATATATATAGTGAAGCTGCTTTGGGATGGTATCCCGAGAGGGCTCACTGTTCAACTTGATGATTACAGAAATAAAGAATGTGTGTTAGAGAAATACTTAAGAACAAAAGAACTGTAGAAATGTAAAACTAAAGCAAAGGATAATTTTGTGAAGTTGGGGAAAGTCAACAACATCCAATAGACAAGGCAAGAAACAGGACAATAAAAAAGATCATTGGCTTGTGGGAGAAAAGATATGCATTGGATGATGGCAGGAAAGTTTCATCTCAGTAGTGCAGATGGATGGTAAGATCAGGTGTGAAAGAAACAGGTAATTAAATACACACATGAGAAAGCTCAAAAGTAAAATAGGGGAATAATGAATATCAAATACTGAACAAGCAGTACTAAAAGAATACAACCTTCTCATAATTTTCTTTGTTACTCAAACTAATACTTTTTGTTAGGATCATATTTTTCTCCATCACTACTATTCACAAAAAGGTTAAATGCAAAAGCCGGGTATTTAAAGACTTGTTATGGTTTAGCTATGAGGTATCTTCCAAAAGCTCATGTGTGAAACAATGTAAGAAAGTTTAAAAATGAAAGGATTGGATTATCCTTAACCTAATCAGTGCATTAATCCTGATAGGGATTAGGCAGATAGGGTGTGATTGGAGGAGGTGGGTCATTGGGGGCATGCATTTGGGATATGTATTTTGTCCCTGGGAGGAACTCTCTCTGCTTGCTGGTAGCCATGTTCTGAGCTACTTTCCCACACCACACACTTCTGCCATGATGTTCTCCTATACCTAGTCCACAGAGCAATGGAATTAGTCATCTTTAAACTGAAACCTCTGAAAGTATGAGATGCAAATAAACTTTTCCATCTCTAAAATTGTTCTTGTCAGGTCTTTTGGTCACAGCAACATAAAAGCTGAGTAAAAGACCTTTTTCCTGCAAACTTCCCTGCCACTTGTGCAGGACTTGAGCTGCACATGGCTTGGGCAAGGAGCACATTATTAGACTAGTACTATCACTATCCCACCACCCCTTCAATATCAAGAGCCTCACAGTCTAGGCTTCTGCTTCCACCATGGTGTGGAGATGCAGGAACAGAGTGGGGAGGTTAGCAATAAGAAAGTGGCTCTTTCCTCCAGCTGGACATTGTCCCTCATCAGGGCTGGATTAAAATAGGCTTTAATTTAATTTAAAAAAAAATTGAAAAAATTTTTTTTCATTGCCTTGGACTAGATCCCTTGCATACTATATAACATGCACACTGCATGAAAAAAAAGGGAAAATAGGGAGTGAGGAGTAGGAGTAGAGAAAGCGGGAGGAGAGAAATTAGAGGAAAGCTGTCCCTCATGATTCTCTCTTTGTTTTATTCCTTGTCCTCTTAAACCATTGCTCTTCTTCAGAAGACAACTTTAATAAAAAGATCATTTTTTTTTCAATGAAATAATTAAAAATACAACTTTCATGGTAGAAAAAATATGGAAAAATTGTAAAACTAATTGTTTTTTATGCCTTCATTTGGTGGTCGGTATTAAGCCCAGGTTCTCACACTTGTTAGGCAACTAACTCCCTACCACTGAACTATACATATACCCATCCCTAAAAATGAAATTTTCAGCTAACTTCTATTACAGTCTTTTTGGTAAACTTTTTCCTAGATGTTTTGGAACTTCTAAGTCTCAAGCCTTAAGTTTGTAATAAACTACATACAAATTTATATCCTTTTTAAAAGTTCTATTATAGGAAGCCACAATGGGTAGACTCTTTGGGGGGGTCGTTTGGGGTGGAACCCACGGCTTTATGCATGCCAAGACTCACTCTACCACTGAATTATACCCCAACTGAAAAATTTTAAATGCCATTTCCTCCTTTGTCCCCCCTTCCAGTTACTGAATGTTCCTCACAGTGGCTTGTAACAGTGATTTGTACAGAGGTGCCGATGAGTTGAATCCCAGTCTCATTGCTTCCTGGTTAGGCCATCCTCGCAAATGATATTTTGAGCATCAGTACTTTTTATCTACTGTCTCCTGCCCAATATTTAGCTCCTCATTATTTTAGTCCCTGAACCACCTCAATATTTAACTGATGACTGAAAATAATATTCTCTCACTAGCAGCATAACATGCATAATATTCTGTTCTTTGCTTTTGTTCACATTTTTTCCCCCAGAAAACATTTTTATCTAGCCATCTGGTAATTAAGCTTTAAAATATTATTTAGTACCTATACCTCCATACAATAGGTAATTACTACTGCATTTCTGGAATCCAGAAATAGATGACAGTCCTTGAGTATTTTAAGTTCCAGCCACAATGCCAAAAATAGCACCTTTTCATTATCTTGGTTAGTTCTATGGCAATGCATAAACTAGGAACACTTTTAACAAACATTTGGAAGACAGGGAGACTAAGCCTTAGAAAGAACACACCCTTTGCCAAGCCCCCTAATTTTTTAGTAAATGTCTGAGTTGGGATTTTTGACTGATACCAAAGCAAACCCAAAGTCCACATATCCTTAGCTGCACTGCCTCAAGTGCCCAGTTCCCAGGGTCAGGCTTGAACAGAGCTCCTCCCCCAGTGGCTGCAGCTTCTGTTTCTGGAACTTTTTAGGACAGGCTACTGCTCTCCATTCTAGTCTCCAGGCTTCTCAGTTTGTTCTTCTCATACTTTTATCTTAATCTCTTTGCATTTCATCCTGATTCATTTCCTTAAATTTATCTTTTAATTTACTATTTTTCTTTTTGCCTACTTTAACCCATATTTCTAAATTATCAGTTGTTATAACTGTCATTTCTAGAATTCTTGTGATGTAAAAAACACCAGCATATTTCCCTATTGCTGCAACAAGTTGAAAAATAAAATTGAATATATGCTACTATTAATAGAAACATGCTATAAAATAGCTAACTGTTAATCAAATGAAGAATATTTAAAGATTTTATGAAGCAAGTTGTAAACCTCTATTGAAGGATTATTAATAAGACCTCAAAAAATGGACAGATACATCATATTAATAGGCAGAACTATTTCACATTGTTAATGTCTCAGGTTCCTAAATTATTCCATTTTCTTTCTGGGTTCATTTCTTTGCTTATATGTAAAATGCATGCCGAGTTCAAACAGAAGAAAAATAGAATCATTTTAGGTCTGCTCTTATGCTGTGTTTATGTGTGTATGGGATACACAGATTAATCAAATGGAAGGAAAATGAGATGACAGAGGTACCAGAAAACACAGGAACAAAAGGGACTTTCTAGTTAAGCCTTGGTGACACAAATTATTTGAGAAGATAAAAATGAACTTTTTAGTTGAAACTGAATAATTCAAAAGTGACAGTCCAATTGACAGCTTCAGGTTGAAAATTTATACCCTCGTATGCTCCTTCTTGGAACAAACTTACAATGAAAAGATACAACCATAATAAACTCTTCTTCTCCAAGGATGCCACTCACAGATCACCACCAGTCATTTATTCCTTGTGTCCATCAGGCTCTGTTTTAAAAATTAGGCATATCTTCAAAAATTAATGTTCTTGCCTAGCATTCTGGATGTGAATGGAGTTATTCATTTCAGTGTGAGTCGCATCTAAGGGTCAGCATCATAGAGGCAGGAGCCATGGACATATTTCGACATCAGTTTACTAAGTCCTGTCTAACCACCAAGAGACCACCCCAGGAGAGCCAACATCAGTGGTTTGTTGCCTCACTTTTAACTGGATTTCTCCATTATTCTCAGGCTGAATTCAGTGACAATTATTGCAGAATTGTTGACTCTTTTGTTTTCATTCACTGGCTGAGAAATTAGCTTTGTTAGTAAAAAGGAAAAACTTTTCATACTAAAATTTAATGGAAACTCCCTAAGTGTTCAAATATCTTTTTCCTTCTAAGAAAATCTGAACTATCTTCTCATATTAGCTGTCCTTTTTAAATATTTTTGTAGTTGTCAATGGATCTTTTTAAATTTTATTTGTTATTATTTTGTGCTGAGTATTGAACCCAGGGCCTCACACATGCAGGCAAGTGCTCTGCCAAATGAGCACAACTCCAGCCCACATTATCTAACTAGTTGCCGTGATGAGAACATATCAGCTAATGTCACAAGTTATTTTCCCATTTGTACACTTTTTGGTTGTTAGGGTCATTTCTTTCTTCTTCTTTATTCAGTTCACGGTGTGGTTAAAACCATCTAACCACTGTTAATGACACCTGGATGATTTAATTGAGGAATGACCCAAAAGCATAAAAGAAAGGGTTTGATGCTAAAAAATAAAAATATGATAACAATGAAAATCAATCAACCAAGCAAAGAGAATCATGAATATCACCCAGAGTTAATACACTGCACCAAGAGCTTCAATTTTGTGGGTTTGCATGTAAATACAGAATTTAGAATTTGCTTGCTACAATATTTGTTAAAATTACTTGTGATAAAAATTATTTTCAAGTGCTCAAAGATGAAGCTCTGCAAAATTTTAAAAATTCCATTCACCCTTAATTAAACTTTTAGTCTATGCTAACACTGAACATCAATAGTAAGTAATTCCCTTGGAAAAGATGGCTTTGACCTCCATAGACTGCAGTTAAATCAGGAATCTGTTTTGAAATCATGTAAGTAATACATGGTTATTGTCAGGTCATAGGTTCATCCTCAAAATGATGAAAGTATTCACAATGTATTATTTTTTAATGGACATAGTCAGATTCAGATCTATAATTCAATGCCAGGCTCTTAGCTCCAAATTCATACTCTCATTCTTAAAGTGAGATTATCTGGTCATCATCAATCTATTCACTGGTTCAAGAAATAATGAGGGACTACTCAGTGTCAAGAACTATTTTGGATGCATTACCAAACAGGAGAGACTAAGATCATGGCTCTGGTGGAATCTACATTGTAACAGGTGGAGCAGACAGTAAGCTCTAAGTGTAATATGTGAGTAAATTATGCAGAATGGTGAATGTGAAAAGTACTATCAAGAACAAATGAGCAAGGTAAAAAGGATTTGAGTACTTGGAGTGAGCATGAAGGTAGAAGGGAATAAATCTTGATAGACTCTTGGGGTCATCATAAATCTGTGAATTTTGTATGTCATGTCCACCACATATGTAAAGGTGTTTTAACTGATTAAAGATTGGAGGATTGTACCGGGCACGGTGGCGTATGCCTGTAATCCCAGCACTTGGGAGGCTGAGGCAGGAGGATCAAGAGTTTAAAGCCAGCCTCTGCAACTTAGCGAGGCCCTAAGCAACTCAGTGAGACCCTGTCTCTAAATAAAATACAAAATAGGGCTGGGGATGTGGCTCAGTGGTGGAGTGCCCCTGGGTTCAATCCCCAGTACCAAAAAAAAAAAAAAAAAAAAGATTGGAGAATGGTGTGTGCACATATGAATCTTCTTTTTGATAGAGGATCTATTATTTTCATTAACTTCTACAAAAGTATCACATTCCAAAATAAAAAGATTGGCATTTTCAATATATTATTTTTCACAAAAGTAAACATAGTCATCTACTTCTTTCTTATTACTTTACTTCTGTTATTAATAATTTTGAAAGGTACTTGGTGAAAGCTATGTTGTCATTAAGCATATTAATACTTTCAGTCTGAAAAATGAAAATAATAAAATTCATGATCAAACAACATTGGTTAGTTCTTAAATTTTTGGTCTTGTCAATTTTAGGAGACAGGCTTAGAAATATTGAATAGAATCACAATGTTGATAACACAACGATGTTGAATTTCTACTTTTAAATCAATGGTGATTAAAAACAACCTACTCTATATAAGGAAATAATAATCATCAGATTTTTAAATGTTTGTAATTTATTTTATGTAAAATTACATTGCTGCAGTTATTTATGTCTAAAATGATGACAATTATTCCTGTCTCAAAAGATCACTATGGGAATTAAGTGGTACATAAATAATTATATAAATGCACACGTACCCTCATCCTATATCATATTCCTTTCTTTGTAGAAATATGTACCTGTAATTTTTTTTGAAGTTTTTAAATTTGTTCTAATTTGTTATACATGACAATGGAATTTATACATTTTGATAGATCATGTATAAATGGAGTATAATTTCTCATTTTTCTGGTTATACATATTATAGGATCACATCGGTCCATATATATATAAAAGGATTTCTTTGCTAAGATGGAGTCTTTCTTGATGTGTGGTCCTTTAATGTTAATGCACCTCTCTGTATAGTCTTTGAAATGTTCCTTCACTAAGGTTAAAAACTGCCTTCATTCTGGTCTTACTCTCCTTTTTCATAATGAAGATCAATAATTCCAATCGATACTCATTTATTAACTTTCCCCTAAATTCTGTCTATGTGAAAAATTCAGCAACTACCTATTAAAAAGTTCTTAATAATTTGAATGACAAACAACTTTTATAGTCCATAGAAAATTATGTTTCTAAAGATTACCAAATTGGCTTCCAGGTTTTAGAAGATCAGGCTTCTAAAAATACTTGAGAAAAAGAATAAGGGGTAGGAGATGGGCAGGGAGGATTAGTTTTCTTAAAGAGAAGATTTAAATCAAAAATCTGTGAGCACAATGATTAGATTAAATGCTGTAGAAATTTGGTGACGGGGAAATTAGAACAGACAATGCATACGTGAGACAAACTACAAAGACATGATGCTTCTGAAAGGCTGAATATCCAGACTGAGCATAAGCTGCTGTGACCTGAATACCTTTGTCTTGCCACATTAGGCAGGGAGTAGAAAATAAGCTGAGATCCCTCTGAATGGCCAAGTATTCATATGGTCGGATAAAACAAAGGATATCAGACCCCAAAGAAACTAAATAGTCATAGGATGTTTAAGGACCAGTTTTTACACCCAGTTTTGGGGCCCCAAGTTTCAAAGCAATGAGAAACAGCAAAATACAATTACTTAAGCCATACCCAGCAATAAAGTATATCTTAGGATCTTTAAGAGGAGTAAAAAATTTGTTAACTACTTTTCTTTAACATAAATTGCAATAGATCCCCAAAAGGAAATGCACATTTTTAGAATCTTATTTATTGCTGTAAAATTTCTTTATTTTGAAAAATAATAGCTTCAGTTCAATTTATATAATTGTCTTATTTTTTTTTTAAGTGCTAGGGATTGAAACCTGGGGCTATCTATCACTAAGCTATGTCCCCAGCACCTATATACTTTTCTTTTATTATTTTAATTTTGAGACAAGATTTTCCTAGGTTGCTGAGGGTGGCTGAGGAATTGCAATCCTCCTGTCTCAGCCTCCTGCGCTGCTGGGGTTACAGGTGGACACCACTACAACTGACTAACTTAATTTCTAAAATATTATTTTCCTGTGAAAAAATAATACTATTATTTTTAATAGTTTAATAAAACCTGACTTATTGTCCGAGTTTCAGTCATTAACACTAGAGTGAAAGAATTATACAACTTGGTGAACCTATGTAAATATGAATCACTCTCTTGGTGACAAATTCTCAATTGTAGATATAAGCACATGTTTAAACCTTCTATATTCATCCATTCGATTCAATTTTATACAAATGAAAACACATACCATAGAAATACAAAATAATCTATTCAGCACATTTAAGTGGATTCTTCAAATTCCTTACAATAGGAACAATCTTGACAAATTTATCAATTTAAAGTACAACTTAAGCTATGGTATATTCAGAGTACATGAGAAGAATATATATTTTTCTGTTATCTACCTGATTTATATGAGAGGTCAGTAGAATTTTACCTGACTGTAACAAATAAATTTATTTGTATGTATCAAAAATGAACGCTTTCCTCTTAAAAACATAACATGTTTTAACTTTTAGTGTAAGAAACCATTTCAATTCCCAAAAGTGATGAAAAAATTCATTAGATTCCATACTGCTCTTAGACCTGGACATTTTACTCTGGTTTTGTCCATAACGTTGATTGTTACAACACTTTAATTTGTCAAAACATATCTTTTCTCATGTTCAAAAATTTCAACAATCTCTGTATGTGTGGGTGCAAATTTTCAAGGGCTTACATTTGGCAAGGTCAAATATTATCCAAGTCCTTGGCAATTTGCATTTCTGTTCTTTAATCACATGTGTTGCAGGTCTTCTGTTTACTGAGCTCCCTCCCCCCAAAAAACTATAATAAAGGTAAAAATCTATAAGGAAATGCAGTTTATGTTCACAACCTCACAATCTTGTTTCAATATGTTGTCCTTGATGTTAGTTAGGTAAAATCTAATGGGCCAGAACTTATTTTCAACTATGAAATAAATGCTCATAAACTCAGATTGTTACTTTTTTCTTCTAAAATTGTTTGAATGGAACTTGTAAAGCACTCTATTTTCATGTTACAAAACAAAATTTCCCTTCTTTTTTGCCCAGTACTTTCACATACTTTGTACATTGGAACTGTAATTTAACAATATCTGCTAGATCTATAAGGCAGTTTTATATTAGACAAAATGCTATATGATATTGCTCATGCTGAAAAAAGTAAAATTCAAAAAAATTATGGCATACCTATTATTTATGAAGTACTGTACTATGAATGAAACAAAATGTTTAAAATGTGTGACCCATTTAAAAAGTTTTCAGATATGTATTGTCCCTGACTTCTACCTTCTACTTTCTACTGTCTTTGTCTTTGAAAGCTGTGAGTTCCTCAAATTAAAAAGGAAAAATAATAATAATAAAAAAAACAGAAGGAAAAAAAATAAAAATAAAAAATAAAAATAAAAAAACAGAAGGAATTGGAGCATCTCCTTCTACCTATATTGTCACTACATTTTAAGAAGTTTTGGTTTATTTTTATATGTATATGCAATATATATATATGTGTATATAATATATATATATATATAAAACCTGGTTCCTCAAAAGCAAGGTTGTCTAGTTTTTATTGTTTGCTGATGATTTAGACTTTACCAGATAGGCATTGGGGTAGGGAGTGTCTTCACAGATGTAGAGAGAAGAAAACAGGGGGAGGTAGGAGGGAAGGAGAAGAACTGGGTACTGAATTGGAAATTCTATTCCATGCTTTTATAATTGTTAGAATGAATCCTCTTATTATGCATAACTTAAAAAATAATAAAAATAATTATGAAAATTATAGGATGAAATCAGTATGGTAGACTATCAATGTAGAAATGGATTTAGAATTGAGATTGGAGTCAAGGAGAATGATGAGAAAGAAAGGTGATAATAAAAGGAAGAACTATACGTGGAAATCCTTTGTAAATTTCAAAGTTCTAATAAATTTTAGTTATTATTATTATTATTGAGATTAATGAGTCTGGTTATTAAACCTCCTTGGATTAGGTGCAAGAATGAGCTGCATAAGATGGATTTCCTACCACAATGGGTCTTGTCATAAAGAGACTTCTTTATGTTATGCCAAGGCTAAACTGCAAAACTGAGCTGCTCCCTGCTTTTGTGCTATAATGGTCCAGCTGTCTACTTAAGAAACTCCTGATAAAAAGGAATCTGGTGTTATATTAACTTCTCTTGGTATTATGATGAACCATCTAAAACTGTTCCACAATGAGTCCTTTTAAGAGAGGCCCTTCCATGTAAAACAGAATGAATTTTCTAGAAGTAACCTAATTGAAATGGCATGTAAATCTTCAATTTGCCATTTGCTGTGTAGATAACCATGAGTATTCTAATAACATGTAGGTGCCATTACACTTGGTCAAATTTACTATTAAATGACTAGCTAATAGACTTGGAAAATTTTGTATCCTTTATCAATGAAAATGTCATTAAAACCAGACCCTGGAGCTATTTTTTGAATTTCATTCTAAAATCAAAGCACATTATCATTATCTGATTCTGTCTCATTATAATTAGTTGGTCTCAGTACAACAGCAATTTCTTTAAACCTTATTGAACATTAGAATGAAATCTGGGAATATGGTTTGTATTCTTTAAAAAATGTAAAGAGCCTTCAGGTTTCTTCCCTCTATCCCTTCCCATGTATCCTCCACTATTAAATTATTTCATGTGGTGAATATGAAGATCTCCCAATATTTGAAAAGTTATGCTTCTGATAATGTCTGACAATCTTGGAAAAAAGCTGTGAGACCATATGTTAAGGAAAAGTATCTTTGATCATAAAATTGTCCTAATACTCTGGAATTTTAACCTTTAGAAAGGATCCCATATTAATCATTTATATCTATCACTTGAGGTAACACAAAACTCTTAAAGAGGAGATTGTGTACATTAAAAGAGTAGCTAGGTGCAAATAAATTTCTTGAGGCTCAAGACAATAATTTATCATCAAGCATGCATAGACAATGCCTGAGTATCCTCTAAGCAGAGGTCTGCCAGTTACATTTTTATTATTTTTTGAATTTATTTTATCAGTACATCATAATTATACATAAGAATGTGATTCATTATGTCTTATTTGTACATGCACACACAAGCTAATATTGCTCTTCTTCAGTAGTTAATGGAGACAGAATAACTTAGAAAGTTAATTTTGGTGGAGTATCTGATTCCTCAGTACTCTTAGAAAAAGTGTGTTTCTATTATTCAGAGGAATTCACTCTCAAGCAAAATCCTCAATGCCAAGTTCATGACTGATAATACTCTTTACATTTGGGTTTATGCAAACTGACTATGAGGTATTTATTTTTATTACAGTCTTTTGAAAGTGAAGATTAGAAAAAGTAGCAATAAAATTTTAGTAATTTATGGTACAAATTTAATTATTAAAACTCCAATCACGCTGGAATTTATAGTGATGTTTGGACATTTCTATTTTGCTTATGGGTCTTTAATCCAAATAATAAAATCTTTGTAGAGAATATCACAATAGCTTAAAATTTTTAGTTCATGCTTTGCTTTGGACACTATGTTACATGAATTTAACTAAAGGAATACTCAAAATAATTGGAAGAAATAGAAATTAAGAATACTGTATTCTGCAAATGAGGCAACTAGCATGAGGACATATAGCTATTCTGAACTTTCAAGTCCTTTCAAGTCTGACTTCTTCTTTAAGGGCTCAAAAGACTAAAAGTTTAGGCCTACTTTTTTCCAATGCCAGTCTATAAGAAGACACTGGCAAAGATGCATTATATTTTGCATTGTATTTTCTTTAAAAGTTGGATTATAGATCTATCAGCACACATTGCTTTGAAGTGCTTTGGAAGAGAAGGTTTTACATGAGAGGTTCCTGCAAACACTTAGATGGAGAATAACCTAAAACTTTCATTGGTGGGTGTTTTGAGAGACATGTTTTGAGAGATTCAAAGTTTTCTCCAAAGAGTGCAAGGGTATGCATGGAAAAGTGGCAAGTAGGTAGTAAATGACAAGAAAAGGCAAACCAAAACCCACCAAACCTCAGAGTCCTCAGATTCCACAACTGTACAATAGGCAGTTTGACAGAGTGAAGAGTCTGGATTTTGGAGAGGAACAGATTTGTATTAAACCTGGGCTAAAGATGGGTAAGAATTAGACTCCACTACTTATCAGGAAAATCAACTAATCAATAAGGAGACTTAGAGAGTTTTAAGATCCTGATTCCATAATCAGACTGATAGGTTTAAATATCAGATCAGGTTCAAATATCACCTAATCTGTACTTCCACATTTTACAAAATAAAGGCAATAAATGAAGCTACTTCACAAATTGACATAAAGATGAAAGGAAGCATCTCGTGAGCTATGCAACACATGGTTTTCAGAAGGATTAGTTAATATAGTTGTTAAATAACTAAATTAAAATGAATATAATCACTGTTGATATGCTAAATTAGATAACATAGGCAATTCTAAAGCATCTGGAGTACGGTATTTAACCTTATTGACACTTCCACTTCATTAATACTTTATCTAAAATACTGCACTTAAAAGTGTCAAATTGAGACCTGCCCATAGGGGGCACTTACAGTTCTTAGGACTGGTGAATGTGCAAATTAAGCATTCTTTCTCTAAACACCTCCTTACCCATAAAGTAACCAGTGGTCCTTTGAGTCATGGGCAGCACTTCAAGAAGACTAATTGGCACTACTTTTAACTCATGTGTATGTGGTAAATAGAGTTAGATATGTAGAAAAAGAAAAAGCCAGCCTCGAGGTTATTGAAAGAGTGAACCCTGCTTTACATGACATGCAATCTTCCAGTTAATGCATTTGACTTTGCACCTATTCAGAATGTCTCTCCCCTGTCCTCAGGTGACAGCGGTTGTACCCAGGCTGACAGTATGATTTTCTTGCCCAGTGCTTTATTAAGAGTTTCGGATTTACTAGGGATAGTAGAGTTTGCTTGATGTTTTAGTAGATTATTCTGTGGGTTAGTCCGTAAGGATTAGCCTCTTCCATTACTCATCAACTTGCATTTATAAGTCAGTAGGACTTTGCTTACTGTTTATTCTTGGCTTGGAAAAAAATATCTTCCCTTTGTTCTGATTATTTATTTGTTCAGTTTACTTTCAAAATGCTAGAATGCTGTGATTATATGAGATTTTTCAAATTCTTGAATTTATTATGCTTTGTATTTTCTTTAAAAATTGGATTATAGATCTATGAGCACACATTGCTTAAGTAGCAAGAGGGTTGGGTGTATGATTTGTGCACATATACTTAATTTCTCTATATTCTCACAGTGATTATCCTTGACATTTATGAAACTACATTGATTTATTATCAAATGAAAATTTTAAAAGCTCAATAATTTTAAAAGGCAGCATATACTTAAAGTAATGAACTTAAAATGAAATCATCTGATTAAACATCCATAAAACTGACAACAATTCAGACTGAAAACATTGTTTTATACATACCTGAAAATTCTGAATCTTTCTTTAAAATGTTTTTCTACACTCTCTTAAATAAAAAGCCAAAGCCAAAACAAAAGACTGATAAGAGGAGTACAACAAGTGACCATTTGAAAAGTTTTATAAGCATGAACTACCCTTGTGGAAAAACTAAATCTATTTTACTGGTATGTCATATTAAGTCAATCAAGCATTTTTTAAATGGGAAATCTGGTATTTAAAGAGCATATTTTTAATTTACTAAAAATCAGAAGAATTAGGCTAATACTCCTAATTGGCAAAATTAGAAGAAGATGAATATTGGCTATACTTGTACTCAAAGCATATATTCTCCAAATGCCTGTTGGCCCTTCCATCTCAGCTTTCTTGTATTATTCATGGTAGTAGTTTGGTCTCTACAGACTTTGTGCTGTGGACCACTGACATAAAGGTGAAGATGTGTTAAAATGACAATTAACAGTGTCTAATCCAGTAGAGACAGATTAGGAATCCTTCAAGAGGTTTTATAATGTAAGTGATTACAATATAAGAGTTATAATGCAAATAAGGATAATTACCCACTCACCACTGAACAACTATAATATTATGCAGCCATTAAACATGTTTTCAAAAAATGTCATATGCATAGATGAAGATGATTGTTAAATAACAAAATCAGATTGATCATATACTTGTAGGAAAAGGAGTATTGGCTTATATTGCAATGCAAATTCAAGCTAGATGTGCACTATCAAGGTAATGCTGTCTGTGAATGGATAAGCACCCATAATTATTGGGCTAAATTGTTCTAGGGAAACCAATTCCAGGATAATATTGTACATTGTTAATGTTTAACTATATTTTCATCAAAATATTTTTAGAAGAAATTTTGAGACCAGTGCTCCTTTAGAACGAAGAAGGGAAAAATAAAAATCTATCATATGAGTATTATCTGGACTTTAAGAACCAGAAGGAATGGCAAAATACTTGGAAAGGACTAAAGATCTGACATTTATGAATACAGTATATTTTAAGAAGCATCATTATTCTTCTGATAACATTTTTGTTGTCATAAGAGTAATTAATTCTCATTGCATTTAAGGGATGAAGATACAAATAAGTAGATATGATCATTTTTTTTTCTAACCCTAAATTTAACTAAATGTAACTTTGCATGAAAAAATATATATAGAAATATGAATATTTGTTTTTTTACTTCTATATTCAATATTCAATGGTATGTATACATATGTATTATATATTCATATATGTATTAATCCATGGATCCATATTTTAAGAAGTTTATTTGTATGACTCTCTCTAAATCATTTGCTATTTCAATATATTTTCAAGCATACTTGAAAATTCGAAGATATGATCTTATTCTTAAGATTTTTTCCTACTCTTCTTCAATGTCTTGTCCCTACTAAAACATCAACTACATGAAGACCTGTCGTTTCCATTTTGGTCACAAATATTTCCAAGTATGTAGACAGTGCTTTTCAAGAATGAACAAAAAAGCAGGTACTCAATACGTAGTTAGTGAATATATGCTTTCAAAATTAGGGTTGCATTTCACCCTTTAATTTTGTTTTTTAAACTTTTTTTCTTTTAACATCACATTGTTAACATTATTCTGTCATTAAATGTTCACACAAAATCCTCTTTAAAATGGCTTCATGATGAGCCATAATTTCTACTGTTGAATACATAGGTTGTCTCCAAATTGTCAACAAAATGCTTCAGTGAACTTCTTTGCACCTGCAGATAGTTAGTGTCTGTTTAAATACAACACATAAGTAACAGAAAGGATAATCTAAATCAAAACACAGAAAATATTTACAGTATTTCCTCTCTCTGCCATGCATCTCCACCTGCATTGTCTGTATCCTAGCCATTCAAGGAAACCCTCTGCCCTGCCACCCAGGACACACATCCGGCTGCTGCTGGCCATCTTTCAGATTCAGACTCAAGTCACCAGTGGCAGATGTGTCTGTCTGCAACTGCAGCAGGATCCATCTGTACTTTGCACCTGTTGTTTTTCTGAGGCCACAGTGCAGGTGTGAAAGGAAAAACTCAAAGGGCAAATCAACAAGAAAATTAAGAAAGCAGTTTTTCTCCTATAAGATCTGTTTTTTTCCTTCCCTTCCACCTCAAGATTCAAGATGTTGATAGGATAATAACCCAAGGTTGGCTTCAGCTAATTATCCTAAGACAGTAATTATCATAATTTTTCACTACAGTACTTGAAAAAAAAAATGGGAGTATGTGAAAAACGAATTTGAAAGCCAAAAGAAGAAAAGGAGGTAAATTATTCTTCAAGGGCAGTCCCTGCTTGGACTATTTTGATTCATGTTGATATAAGAAACACTATGCTGTCAACAGAAATACTGCTACTGTGATTACATATTCAGCTTTTCTTTTTTTTTTTTTACAAAACTTATTTAGTTTAAATATTTTTTGAAAAACAATACTGACAGTTACTTTTTCTTGGATCTTTCAAAGGCTGATTACAGTTTAAAAATCAGACCTTCTTGTAGCCCAGTGCTTGTTAAATTACTGCACATGTGAACAATCACTATTTATGCTGTTAAATTACAGATTTAGGTTTGGGTCCAGGCCTGATCCTTGCCTTTGTTTAAAAAACATTGCCTCTTTATTTATTAGTATATTTAAAGTATTCATAATAGTGGAACTCATTGTTACATATTTGTACATGCATAAAATATAACACTATAATTTGGCTAATATCATTCCCCAGTATTTCCCCTTTCTCTCCTTTCCTCCCTCCCTTGGTCCCTTTCCTCTACTCTACTGATCTCTCTTCAATTTTCATGATTTTTATACAATAACAACCCTACCTTTCTTTTTTTTTCTCTCTAGCTTCCACATTTGAGAGAAAAACATGTGATCTTTGACCTTCTGAGTTTTGCTTATTTTCCGTAACAATGTTCATAAGTTATTATCCATTTTTCTGCAAAATACATGATTTTATTCCTCTTTATGGTTGAAGAAAACTCCATTGTATATACATACATTTTCCTCATCTATTCATCTGTTGACAGACACCTAGGCTGGCCCTCAGCCTTGTCTTTCTAATGAGCTCTTGGATGCTGTTGATGCTAGCTTGTTTATGGATGACATTTTATAGAGTGGAACTGGAGATCAAGTATGTGATTTCATAACATGAACCATGTTTTTTACTGTTATTTTGAAAATAGTAAAGAAAAAATAATGCAGTAAACTAACACTTAAGTTTTGGAAATTTTAGAAGGGGATTTATATAACAATGAATGTTAACTAGTTATGTAACTTTTCAAAGTTAATGAAGAGTTCTTCAGTCACTTAGTAGGGGCATAGATTGGGAGGGCATTAGCATCATAGGCTTACCCCGGGGACTTTAAGCCTCTACTTTATAAAGATCCTCAGGTGATTTGTATGCACATGTAAATTTGAGAAGCAGTGCTCTGGACTACAGCACCTCTAATTATTGAAGTATAATTCTTTATTTTGACCTTGAATTAGAAACATGCCTAAAATCAGTGCGTGCTTTAGAGACAGATATGTTTCCAAGACCTAGACCTTCAGCTGTTGAGATAATGTTCTTCAGCAGGTAATTCAGCAATTCTAGTTCTCCTTATCTGTGGAATGATGAGAATAACAGCTTCCTCACAAACCATTGCAGTAAGGGTGTGATGACAATATAAAGGACTTAGGACAGCATCTGGTATGTAATAGGTGATCAGTGTTTGGTTAAAAATTGGAGAAATGAAGCAAAGTAAAGTTAAGTTGTTGGTGACTGGTTGTAGATCTTTGTCAGTCATTACTGATCTGATAACCAGTGTCATCTGTTCTAGTACCATGTCACTTTGCCATAATATGTCAACTCTCAGCAGTTGAACTAATTTTATATCTGCAAGAATTCTTATTTTCATTAGCCTCATGATCAGCATAGTAATTTTTCTTTTTTTTCTCTGAGAGACATTTTCAGGTAGTGTGAGAGAAAAAAAAATGAGCCCTCTCTTTCAATATATCAAACCAATATAAATGACTATTTAAAATATATTTCTTTGCAAAACATATTAAATGGATCATTATTTACATGAGATTTTTAGAAGTCATTATGGAGTATTGTGCAAATTTTAAACTGACATTGGATAGGTAAATTATGTTTAGGCAGTTTTCAAAATCTGGATTTTTGATTCAATAGACCATAGCTTCTCTTTGATGTGCTATTTTGTAATTCATCAAATTATTTTGCAGCAAATGCGAAGCTATCTTGATGTTAATGGATATTCATATTTAAATTAAGAACTGAATTTACCTTACACCTAAATAAGCTGATTTTTTTATATCAAAAAACTTAGAACCAAAAGAGCTATAGAGCAGAACACAGTATTTGAACACATTTTTATGGTGTTGTGATTTCTAGATCATCTCTGTAGTTGTGTCACTTATCAATTTATGACCTCTCAGCTCCCAATGCACCCTTCGATATGATAAACAACAGAATTTGTTTTTAAGCATTTTTCCTTTAAAGTGAATATGATGTTAAACTTTCTTATAGAGGACAGTGGGAGGAAACTGGAGAAGAAAGAAACTTCCTGCAATTCCCAGCCCAGGCCAGAAGGGCCCACGGGTGTGGGTGTGAGGACATCTGCTAGAAACTGTCCCACCAGTCACAAGCCCAGCTGGTCCTTCCATTATCTTGCTGCCTCAGCCTGGCACTATTTCCACAGGCAGCCTGAACTCCTGGGCAAGCCTCTCACCTCCTGCATGCAGCCACCTGTGTACCATAGGGTCACACCAGCACATGGTCATTTCTTTCTTCACTATGAATCCTAGCCTTAGTTTTACTATATAGAATTTCCTTATATCCTATAGTTACACTTATCATAATTCATGCTTTATAATGAATTATATAAAACTACCGCTCTTTAACTCACCTTATAGTTTCTATCTCCTGGTCGGATCTAGTCCACTACCTTGGTTTTCTATAATTAGAAGGGAAAAATGTCCTAGAGATTCATTTTGTTAAAGCAAGGGCTACAATTTACTGTGAACCATCTATGTGTCAAGTTCTTTAATCCTAACAAATATACTATGAAGTAGGTACTATTATCCCCATTTACAGATGAAGGAATTGAGGCTTAAAGTAATTTACTCATAGTCAATCCTGTTGGATGGGCTGATCAGTCTCTTTTTCCCAGGGAAGCTCCACATGGCCAGCTGCTGAATGCACTTCTTCAGCCAGCCCGGACCTTTCCAATTTGCCTTCAGCCAATAGCAACCCAAACCTTTCCCGTTGGCCCTTAGCCAACCTCCCAAATATACTAGCCAATCCCCCAGACACATGATCCCCCTCAGGGAGCACCCCAACCAATGAATTTAAAGTTGCCCATGCAGCCAATCCCAGTTCAACACCTACCTCTAAGAAGGTACTTAATCTCAGGGCCATTGTCTCCCCAATTTTTCTTCTACCGCCTTCATCACCCAGAGCGGCCACTATGCCACTCCAAATAAAATCCCCTGACTGAAACGTGGTTTTTGCTGTGGTCCTTTTGCCTAAAAATCCACTCTTGCTTTAAAACAAGACCTGTTAGTATTTGGCTATGTTATTTTTTTTAATATATATATTTTTAGTTGTCAATGGTTATTTATTTATTTATTTATTTATTTATTTATTTATTTATATATGCAGTGCTGAGGATCGAACCCAGTTTTGTAAACATCCCCAAACAGTTTAAACATCCAAGAAGTCTTCACTTTTTTTTGGAATGACTGATAAATGTAATATTTTATGTAAGTTTTTATTCCCATAGAATTTAAATTTTTTTTAAATTTTTTATACTGTAGTATTTAAAGAACATGGCCTTTATCTTCTGCTCTTTCTTGGTTCCCCAAATTGATAGGATGATATCCTGGTTTTTAATACAAAAAATGTAAAACTCAGAGGAGAATAAGCACGTCAGATAATATATAGAATGTTGGATAAATTTGAATTTCAAAAACATAACTATTTTTTTAGTCTAAGTATATACGAAATATTGCATGGGGCAGTTATACTGAAAAGATTATTTGCTTTTCCTTTTAAATTCAAATTTAACTGTGTGCCCTGTGTTTTTATTTGCTAAATCTGACAATCCTAGAAGGGAAGGCTCCCTTTGTTACTGTGGTTCAAGTTTCAGAGAGTTTATCTACATCAAAATAAGCTGCAAACAAGATAGTCAATCTAGAATAAGTTTCCAAACCTAACATTCCTCACCTCAAGGAGACTATTTCCTTTCTAAGAATCCTAGCAGATTTTAAGATTCAACTAATCCCTTATAGACTTAGTTTGATATCTTGTATGGCCTCTGAACCTATCCACTGGTGGTGTAAAACTTTTAAGAGCCCCCTCCCCAACAAAGTTGTTAGAGTTGCATGGTAATACTTGGCTAAAAGAAAAACTCATAATCACATAAGGTAATAGGACATTTAAGATAATCACTGTTATTCTTGGCCAAATAAAACCATCCTGACAATTTACAGAGATGCTGAGAAAGATTCTTAACACAGGTAATGCTATCAGCTCTCCATCCTAACTGTTGCTGGTCAGTAGTTACAGTCAGTAGTTATTTCCAGGGCTTCTGGTTCACATAATTCAACTCATGGATCCAAAAACAGCTATAAATGGGACTCAAGTTTGATGAAAAAATATCTATTATCCTCCTAAACTTTACCAGTAAGAACCTGGATGCCTTGCAATTTAAGAGATTACATTCTGAGTCCTCCCTTGCAGCAAGTATGATCACAGAAAGTTTTGGTCAATGAATTATAACAAAAGTACCCTTAAATGAAGGAGTGGACCCATGTTTGCCTCTTTCTTCTCCCTACTGGCTGGTGTGAGGATAAGATGTGACTAGAGCTTAAGCAGGGATCATGAAGTAGCATGCAAAGGATGATGCAGACTTAAGAGAGATGGAAGCCGGGGTCCCAGTGACTATGGAGCCAACATAGCAGACTGGGATTGGTTTTCTTCAACAACTTTTAAGTAAGAGGGAAATGAGTTTCTTCTTTGCTTGAGCAACTATTAATATTGTTATTACATGAAAATGAGCTGAATCTTAATGGATGTGTCAGGTCGGATTTAGGCGGTTGCAGGGAGAGGGAGCAAAGACACCTAGCAACACACTGCACCAGAAGTGACCAATCAGAGGCAGACCTACTGACCCTGACGCCCACCTTGGTCCACCTTTTCCTGTGCAGGACCCCTAGCCCCTTCCCCTGTATAAAGACCCTGAGCAGCCAAAGCCACATGCGATTTCTTCTGGCTCTCCCACCCCAACTTTCACCCCGGGGGGGGGCTGGAAATTTTGCCTCAGGGGGCGCAAACTCTAATAAATCCTAATCCAACTACTTTTGTCTGACTCTGGTGGTCCCAAACCCGCTCAGGCAAGCTTACATATTTGGCCACTCGGCACCTGCAAGTTTACAGGATGCAATGTTATATCTGGGAGTTTCATCAAAATTGTTTTTCAGAATTTATTTGGAGATGAAAGCTTGGTGAAAAAGTAAAGCTTCTACCTAGATCTTCATAGCAAAAGGAACCAGATGGCTCAATGGAAAGAAGACAGATTCCTCAAAGAGTCTGTCTAAAAATTAACTCAGGTTCCCTACATTAATTAAAAGCATACTATTGGAAGTAGGTTTTTAAAAAGATAGTATACTAACAGAAGAGGTTATTTATCTACTGGGAAAAGTAGATTAGAATGCAAGCAATTAGAATACAGTGTGCAAAATATCACAAATGTTGAATGCACAAGGTGTTAGGAAAATAGAGGCTCCTGGGCATAGACAGAAGCAGGTGAAAATATTAGCAAAGGTATATAAGTTGAATATTGAGGACTGAGTGGCATTTCATTGAATAGGGGGGAGAGAGAGAGAGTCCTGGGTAAACTGAAAAAGTCTCTATAAAGGTACATGTCCCTGATAAAATAATGCACTTTGAAAGTATGGTAAATATTTCCTAGAGCCAGAGCTCAGCGTTTGCATTGTGGGGTGGAATAGGGTGAGCGGTAAGAGATTGGAATGGTGATAATGCTTTCTAAACCTTGGTAGTGTTTAGATATTTCATAACTGTCAGGAGTGTCACGTTCTTGACTCTTTCAGGAATATGATTTTGTCCTTAGGGTGAAGAATAGATTGGAGAGAGTAAAATGGGAAGCAGATATCTTTTAATCAAAAAGATGTCTTAAACTTTTAATATGTATCTCCTCTCTGCCTCTTCACACCAACACTACAGGAAAACCAGTAGCATCATACAATTTTAAGTTGAGATTTAACAAAATCAGGGGATTGCTCAAGTCATTAAAAGCTAGAATCTAATCCAGGTTTTGTCTTACACTGCATAGCTATGGATTCATAAAATATAAGAAATGACTTGGTACTTTATTATTAACTATATCAGCAATTGGCTTTGCAAAGTAATCCAGAAGAGAACATGAACTGTGGCAGTGACATTATAGAGAACAGATGGGAGATATTAGGAAAGTAGAACCAACTGATCTTGATGTGGAGAGGGTAAGAATATAGATATTCCAATAATTGGAAACTGTGCTACTAAAAAGGGAATAGGAAGAAGAAGTAAAAGGAATAAGTTGATAAGCTTTCTTCCTGATAAATTTAATGCAGGATAGCCACTGATTATTCTAATGGAAACATCAAGTAGGATTGAATAAACACTTCTGAAACCCATGAAAGAATTTTAAATAGCAAATTTTTTAGGTAGAAGAGAATTTTATGTAGGTGTTTGGAGGTGCTGTTGTTTGGTTATTTCCTGTGTATGACCTCCAAGGGTTCATGAGTTGGAAGCTTGGCCCTTAGTGTGGATAATGGTGGAGGTGGTGGAATTTAAGTGGTGGAACCTAGTGGGAGGTCGCTGGGGGTGCTGCCCTTGGAGGAGATTAACATTGTTCACATGGGACCTTGTTACTTCATGTGAGAATGAGTGATTATAAGAGAGCAAGACTGTTCACTTCAGCAACACATATACTAAAACAGCAAGCCTGTCCCCTGAATTGCTCTCTAGCTTCTTGACACACCATGTGATCTCTCCCTAACACAGGCTTCTGTCATGATGTCATCTGCCAGGATATGAGGTAGTGAGGAAGGCCCTTCCAAGAACTGGCACAATGCTGTTTGAACTTTCATACTCAAAACTGTGAGTTAAATAAACCTCTTTTCTTTATGTACAGTCTTCAGTGTTTTACTATAGCAATACTAATAGAGAAAGTCAGTTTTCAGGTGGTAGAGTATAAATGAATATGAATGGAATCACCCAAGGATAATGTATAGAAAGAAAAGTGAAGAGGGTTGAGAAAGGTCCTAGGAAACACTGTCACTTAAGGCACTAATGGGGGGGAATCTCTATAAGGAACTGAGAACAAATGCCAAAAGAAATAAGAAAAGGCAGGAGAAACTTGTATCTTGGAAGCAAAACAAGAATATTTCTGTAAAGAAATGCTACAGATGGGCTGGGGTTGTGATTCAGTGGTAGAGTGCTTGCCTAGCACATGTAAGGCACTGGGTTCGATTCTCAGCACCACATAAATAAATAAAGACATTGTGTCCATCTATAGCTAGAAATATTTTTTACAATGCCAGAGAGAAAACTACAAAGAAATGAAAATGTGTGGTTTGGAATTAGTGACATAGAGGTCATTGTTAGAAGAATGGAATGGTGGGGATAAATTTCAGATTACGGTAAGATGAATGCATAAAATGCTGAGAAAGTCTAAACTCTGAGCAAGACAACTTTTTCAAGATGCCTGACTATGAAAAGAAAGGTGATGACTATTAAGGGTCAAGGAGGTACTTTTGGTTGTTTACTTCAAGATGAGAGACTTGGAAATGTTGAAATGGAATTGAAACATCTTGAAACCTAGATGTTTAGGACACAAGATAAAGGAAATAATTGTTCAAAGAAAATCCTCAAGAAACAGGAAGTAGAGAAAGAGGAGGTTTTAAACATTATATGAAGTGGTTGAACTGAAATAGTATTGAGGCTTTTTATTTATCCCCTTTTTATTTTCTTTCCCATTTTGTTATTGGTGCCTTATGATTACATATGATGGTAGGATTCATTGTTACATAGTTATACATGAGTCTTGAAGTTTTTTAAATATTAATTTTGATAGCCACTGATTTTGACATGATCCTACTTAAATCATGAAACCCAATTCTAAATATGTGTATATGCATATGCCCACAGATATATCCATACACACACTTACCCATATATATGGGGGGAGAAAGGAATAGAGAGAGATGGAGAAATGGTTTGTTTTCAACATGTAAAGTTGGCATCATTAATCTTGTATGGTTTTATTTGTCATTAAAGTCCTTCTAAAAGAAAACTGCAATTGTCTGTGAGCCATAGACTGGCATTTGGAATTTCTCAGTATCAAGGCTTCAGCAGCAGAAGTAGCTGATTACATAAATATGCTTAGTGTAACAGAGCCCTGATGTCCAAATTATAGAGAGGAAGTTGTGCATTTTTGAAGCATAAGAGAGTTTGGACACCTACATTTGATTATACTAGAAGCCCCTTAAAGGTAAGAACTATGCCAAATCATTTTCTTTTCTTTTTTTTTTTAATCGATTAACTTATTATTCCAAGCTGGACTGGTAGTGAATGAAGCTTGTTTTACTCAACTTCTCATCACTGTGACCAGAAAGACCTGACAAGAACAACATAGGAAAAGTTTATCTGAGGCTCACAGATTCAGATGTCCAAATTCATAGAGGGCTGACTTCATTGCTCAAAGTCCAAGGTGAGGCAGAAGGGCATGGCAGAAGGGCATCTTAGATCATGGTCACTAGGAAGCAGAGAGAGTTCTGCTCACCAGGAACAAAACATAAATCCAAAAGGCATGCTCATGATGACCCCTTCTCCTGTAGTCACTCCCCACCTGCCAACATTTGCCCCCTAGTGAATCCATTTCAGAGGATTAATGCACTGATTAGGTTAAAGCTATCATAATCCAAAAATTTCACCCCTAAACTTTCTTGCATTATCTCACATATGGGGCTTTGGGGTCATCTCATATCTGAAGTTTATCAATAACGATGAAGCCAGAATTGGACAGGCAGTTAGCATAGAAATAGGGAATCTGGTCAAATCTAGGAATGAAGGCCATTAGAGTCTGCGAAGTTGGAGACACCCCTGGGAGATTAGAATGTCAATGTCTCCAGAGTCCTTTTGATCACCAAGGTTACCTGCTTAACTGTCTGTCCCCAAAAGCTGCAGGTAGGGAGTTGCTAATTAATGCCTCCTGGGCCCCCAACTGAATCTCCATGTGGCCCTTTCCCCTGATATTTGCATCTCACCTTTTTGCTGTGTCACCACCACCATATGGGCAGGAAGGAGAGATAAGGGTCAGAGGAAGGGGCAGAACAAAGAAGACCCTAACCTATAAAAGATGTAGGGTGCACTCACTTCTCGGGGATTCTAGAACATCAGCCATGGCCCCCCTTCTCCCTCCCCAGAGAAGTTTGTGTTACTACTTTTAAATAAAGCCTGCTTAATATGCTTGCCTTGGCGTGCTTCTCTGGCGTTATACTTTAACACCTGAGGAAGTAGAACTCCATCACCAGTAAATGGCAGTATCAACTATATTCATCCTTAACTTGTGTCTTTGGAAGTTTGGCTTCCATAACATATGTTTATGAAGAGCTTTATCTATCTGAGCTGATTATTTTTCCAAATTACACCCAACAAAATACTAAGCCACACCCTTTCTCAGGAAAGTATTCCAAGTGTCATTATCTTGCTCATTGTCTTTTTATAGACTCTATTCTTTTTTTTTTTTTATCAACTCTCTTCTACTCCTTGTAATTTTCAAGTTTGACTTTTCAACATGTATATTTAATGTTATGACCTGTGTTCACATTGGAATAACTTTTTTTTTTTTTTTTAATCTTTTGACAAAATTAAAATAGGTTCTGGCTTCAGAAAAAAAATGTATGCTAGCACTTTGTTTCCTTCTAAATTTAGAAATTCGAGTGATGACATAGTACTTTATCATTGGCTACATCAGCAGTTAGCTTTGCCAAGTGAGGTTGCTAGGTCTTCTAAATGCAAATTAAAAGAAAAAAAGGAGCAAAGCATTAGCAGGCAGCAAAATGATATGGTACGTGGCCAACAAGGTAATAGCTTTTATTGCAAGCCAGTGCTCCAGAGATGGAGGGTTATCTTTTCAACAGTGTGAACCTCAGACCCAGCTCCCCTTTTGTTGGTGTCTGTGGAGGACAGGGGATAGAATATAGAGGAAGAAATGAAGAAATCACTCACTACCTATTTTCTCGTATTCTTCATTAATTTCCACTTACGGGGACTTCATACCTGGGAGAGTACTCACAGTCCAGGCTGCAAGAAGGAGGAGGTGCATAATTATCTTTTCTTCTGTGAGTACTTTTGGCACTGAGAAAGAATCTGCAGTGCCCTCTCCATTCACAAAGGACAGTATGACTATATATTATCAACCAGTGGATATTAGGAGAATGTCTCATCTATTTTTAGAATTTTATTTCATGTTCATAAAAACATTCTCATTTTTCTCCTGCAGAGTACCACTTGAACTGAAACTGCCAATGACTTTGCACATCCTTCATCCTATTTCATTATAGAAACACTCATAAAGACACAGTTTTCTCCTATCAATAAATATGTTTGATGTTCCATAGAAGTTCTATGTAATACATGCAGAACAATTGAGTGAGACTCTGAGATAAATTATTATCAAAACAACTTTAAGCGATGAGCCTGCCTCTGGATGCTCCCCATGGATGTGCTGTGGATGCTCAGTGTGAAAGCAGGATTCACAATAAAGCCTATGAGTAATAATCATAAATCCCAAACAGGCATTACCCTTTCTTTAGACATTTTTAAACCCTCTGAAAAAGAAGACTATAAGGTGCAATCTACTTTTAGAGGCATTCTATTTTTTTAATACATTTAGTTAAAGTGTGAAGTGGAGCATGCCTGGGCCGGGCGCCTTTTCCATGCAGAAGCCTCAGCCAGCGGCTTCATGTGGATTGTGATGGTATAATGGAAATGCTGCGTGTGCTGCCTGGGATGTTCTGGATGGGGTTTTATCCTTTTTTGGTTTGTTTATATTAATATATTCCTCTTTAGAGCTCCTAAAACCTTGTACCCTGAAAGTGTCTCAAAACATGAAATCTACCTGGAAAACATTACCGAACAAAAATAATTTGATGTGACTTGTTTATAGAATAGGGAAGAAAAAAGGGATGAATGTTTTTCAAATTAGACCCTTAGATCTGCTGCATTCAACTCTGATTCCACCTGTTTAGCACTCATTAAAAATGAAATTCAGGGTGCTGACTGCCAAGATAAACAGGTTTATTTCCTGTGCATATTTTTTTTTCTCGAGAAAACACACATAAGGACTAATTTCAGAACTATACACTTTGTGTTGAGAATGTCATGCTGAATATATCCCCACTAGTACATTGAGTCATTATTATATAGAGAATTTAAGTTTCCTCCTTTTTCTTCTCATTGTGTTGTACCAGCTACATACTACACAAATCAATACTACTATGTCTCAATGGAAAAAATGCAAGAAGCTCTGTCAACTAAACTTCTACCAGCTTATCATTGAATTTTTCAATTTCCATGAAGTTTAGTACATGATCAGTAAGTATTATGGAAGCCTACTGTCATGTAGAGTAAAATTTGAATATTTCTGTGATCCCAGGATAAAAACATTATACTGTCCCTTCTGAGTATTAGTACAATATATTTCCGTGCTCAAATATCAAGGATGCAGTGAGGCCATGATGATTTTGAAGGATCACCCTACTACAGTGTGCACTGAACATGGTTGAAGGGATAGGGATCTCAGGGTAAGGGAGCTTCCTGAAGCTTCACCAATTACTCAATAGTTCCTGCAGCTTGAAGGGAAAAGATTCTCAAAGCCCAGACAGAATGACACTAGTTTGTAACCCCAGGTCCTGTAGATTTCATGCCACAGAGATAGGCAACCTGTGCCTCCTTCTTTGGAAATTAGAGACACCCGCTTTGCTACTATGGGGGAAGAGACATGAATTTAGCAACCAATCAACTGTATTGAAAGGGTATGTAAGGAGCCCTAGCCATCCCTGTAGAGGAGGAAGAGATTTATAATATTATTACTGTATGTGTATGCTGTCCTTCACAATTCATCAACATACTTTCACACAATCCTTTTATATCATAATCATGTAACAGGCAAAACATTATTTTTGTAATTTTGTATTACTGGTATCTCCATTGTACAAATCAGGAAACAGTGACTTATAGTTCCAAAAAGCCAAAGGCAGAATGTTCTTTCTAATAAGTAGATGCTAACCCACAACAAGAGAGGGTGGGGAGGGGAAGTGTGAAGTTCATGGGATTAGCCAAAGGGGAATGAAGGTAAGAGAGGGGGAGGGGAATAGGAAAGATAGTAAAATTTTTTTTGGAACCAGGGATTGAACTCAGGGGCACTTAACCACTGAGCCACATCACCGGCCCTATTTTGTATTTTATTTAGAGACAGGGTCTCACTGAGTTGCTTAGGGCCTCACTAAGTTGCTGAGGCTGGCTTTGAACTCGCCATCCTCCTGCCTCAGCCTCCCAAGTGCTGGGATTACAGGCGTGCGCCACCACGCCTGGCTTAAGATAGTAAAATGGACATAAATTTCCTTTGTTCATAAATGAATACATAGCCAGTTATATACAGCCATAGTTATGTACACCCAGAAGAATGGGATCATAATTGGAATGGGTTATACTCCATGTATATATATCAAAATATACTCCACTGTCATGTATATCTAAAAAGAATTTAAAAAAAGGAAACAGTGGCTTATAAGAAACTGGATGGTTCTTTTAATGTTGAACAGTTGAGATGTTTTAGATCTAAGTCAATCTAAGTCTAGTCCCTAACAATTATCTCTTTAATAACATTTAAATATTATTTTGAAATTAAGGTTTCACTTTTCTAAAACCCTTGTTAGATTTCATGTTCTTTGGAGGCATAGAGTATACCCAACATTTTTTTCAACTATCTACTATAATGTTAATTACATTATATTACATTACATTATATTATAGTCATCATTGAGCACTGCAATAATGAATCACTAAATAAATGAATGAATACCTCACATTGCCCCTATTAGCAGTTTTGATTATCCATTCAATTCATTTCTTACTAAATACCCAGCACCTTGCCACACTGTAGGATATAAATGATACAACAATCAATTATGGGGCTACTCCAGTGAGCCCAATGGCCAAACTGTAGCCATCTGGCTGCTTGTTAGAAATTCAAATTCCTGGGTCTCATCCCAGATTTCCTGAATCATAATCTCATGTATACTGAAGTTTGAAAAGCATTGCACAATAAGTTCGCTGTCTTCTTGTAAAAAGTCAATGGATTTTTTAGAAATATACTGAAGAAGCAGTATGTATCATTCTACAATATGTTTGCTGTGTGATCTCCCTTAGTTCTAGATTGCCCAAAACTAAAGTTTTGGTGATATGGTAAAAATAAGAACAATATATATCCATATATGAATATAGAAAAGTTGTATCTGATTCATTCTCCTGTCTTTCCTAATCCCATCTCCCCTTCCTTCCCTTCATTCCCATTTGTCTAATCCAATGGACTTCTATTCTTCTCCTTCCTACCTTCCCTTACTGTGGGTTAGCATCTGCCTATCATTTAAACTTCACATCATGTACAACCACAAGAATTGGATCCTAATTAGGGTAAGTTATACTCTACATATGTATAATATGTCAGAATACAGTGTAATGTCATGTATATCTAAAAAGAATTTAAAATTTTTTTTTAAAAGAACAATATGTAAATGCAAGTTCAAAACTTGGGAAAAGAGTGCTCATCATATGGGTCTGGAACCTTTCAAAAAACAATAATAGCATCTCTGAACATGCCCTCAGGAAAGCTTTCATTTCTAAAACAAATCAAATGTGTATCAACCAGTGATATGAGTCATGAATCAATTGACAATTTGTGACCTTATCTAAACACTATTATGTAGAAAATCCAAATACTTACTAGTGCATAAAACAAGTCTTAGTTAATTGTCATCATTTTAAATTTTATTCTTAAAAATTGCACTATTCTTTCCTTTCTCTCCTCTATTGGTTGGCAATTTTTATTACTCTATATTCTAATCATTGTTTGTGTTTTAATCCACTGTCACTGTTTTGTAACTGTCAAAACTCAGCACCCTGAGATCTAGTTTGGAGTTTGAAAGCCTAATGTATCTACTTTCTCAAACATGTTTCAGTGGGATCTAGTCAGTACTACCAGAGAGAATCAGACTCAGGGATCTTCCAGTAGTCTCAGTTCTTAGAATTCTGGTTATATTTATTTATGGTCAGTTTTTAATAGATAAACTGAATATATTTGTAGGGAAAAAAGTGGGATGTTACAGTGAGATGGGGCTGGAATTTATCCACTGGGTACCAGAAATGTAGCCTTGGGTTACTTAAGTTTCCTTTCCTCTAAAATTTGGTTAACTCAGTATTAAAGAATTGCTGCAAGGAAGAAAATACTTGCCTTGTATCTACTGATTAATAGTGCCAAAAGAATAACCACTTTTGTTATATGAGTCTTAAATTCATTGCCATGACTTAGGCCTAGAGAGGTAAATTAAGTGACTCGCAGTCACTGCGATGGTGAAATAAGGAGGGAGTGTTTGGACCTACCTTTACCTATCCCTTATCTAGTGTGCTTCCTACTCAATTACTCTTCTTCTAAAGTTGGAGCTGAGTCACAGATGTGACACAAGGCTCAAGGAGTTTGGAAGTAGATAGGAGAGTAGAAGCAGGTGCTGGTTTGTGAATTTTGAGAAGAACAAAAGGAACCTGCTGACCAGTCCCCCAGGCATGGGGGTGTGAACATGCAGAGCTGCCTGCATCCCGCAGCATGCATCAGAGAGGCAAGGAGTAGGCCATGGAATAGCAGCCTCTGTGGCTACCAAGGAGCTCCTGTTTTCAACTGTAGGCAGCTCCAGGTTCCTGCTTAAACTTCACCATCACACCAGTTCCTCTGAATTTTACTGAGGTGAATTTCTGAATAAATACTGCTTCTTTGTAATGGGGGTGGGGTGGGCAGAGGGAGAATTTTTTTTAAAAGAGAGAATTGAAAAACATAGGGTTCAAAGTATGACACAGTCACCCATTTGTGACTACAGGAAATCTTGGTTTGTGCAGATGGTTTGAGCTCCAGTTACTCAAAGAGGTTGAGAACTTACAGGATATTTTGGGAAGTTTCTTCACATGCAACAGGAGAGTATATTCTATTTGAAGCTCCAGCAAAGCAAAGAAGAACAGTTAATTGTAGAGAGAAGAAAGCCAGACAAGTCCCTGGCTTGTTTAGGAAGCCAGTGCTCTCATGGATACTGGTGGAGAGACTTCTACTAGAACAAATGACTATCAGAAGACTACCTGTGATGAGCAAGACAAAATATTGTGGCTTTTAAGGACATGAGGTTTTGTTACAACTACTCATTTCTGCTCTTGTAGCACAAGCAGCCATAAACAATAGGTAAATAAATGAGTGTGGTTGTGTTCCAGAGCAAACACAGGCAGAGCTGGTTTAGGCCTATGAACCATAGTGTACTAGGTTTGATCAAGAATTTAAAAAGTTTACAATGAGAAAACACCCTTAATGTTTCTAGCTCCCCTCCTCTACCTTAGCTATTGGGGAGATCTGCATCTATCATTTCCTTCCATAAAATCTAGACAATCCCTGTGTCTGGTAATACAGTGCTTCAGTGTGTATAGGGTGGTGGTATATTTCTATAAAGATGCTTGCAAGCAGACTAAAAGCTAAGGCTCTGTCTGATTTTATACCCTGTAGCTTCTCAATGCCTAGCATAGTTTATTACAAGCCAAACGGTTTAACAAATATATAAAAACAAAAGTCATTCACAAACAGACAAATTCATACTCCAGAACTACTCATTTACCTCAAATGGCTTAAAATATTGATTTCTGTCTTAGTGCTTATTGCTGAATGTTTTGATTAAAATTTAAACAAGCACTGGAAAAAACAGAAGGGAAGGAGGGTAGAAGGAAGGAAAAGAAATAAAGAGAAAGATGGTGGGAAAGAAAGGTGGGGAGAGAGGGAGAGGGACCAGGCAAGAGGAGTGGGGAAGAGAAAAAGGGAACATGGAAGAAAGGAAGAGTAAAAAGGAGGTGATTTTTCTGGAAATTTTTACAAAGCAACATGGGTGTTTAAAACTAATTGATGAGAAGCAAGTGTTTATGATACTTAAGTACTTTACATATGATATTTAATTTGAAACTGTAACACTGTCAAATAGAGATCATGATTTCTATTATAAAGATGAGAACAGGTTTGAAGAAAACAGGTTAGACACAAAATGGCTTGCCCTGAATTACCTACCCATGTGAACACAAATTCAGACAATCTTACCTCAAATATGTTTTTATCACCAAAAAGCCCACACAACTATATTGATGTTCAGTGAAAGAAGATATAGGAATCAACAGAAGCAAATTAAATGCATTAAGTATCAATTTTCTATGAGTTTCAGAGTAATATAAGAATACTATAAGACAGCAAGAGCTTTCCAAAATTTGAGGAAAATTACATATTCTATTGAAATAGTAATGCCAAAGCTTGTTGTAGATTTTTAGACAATTCCTCTGCCCGACTTGCTTGTAGTCAGTTTATTTGCCATTTATGTTAATAATTTATTACTTTGCTGACATGAGGAAAGCACTAGAGATAAATGAATTAATTTGAATCTATGTGATGGGATTTCTCTCTAAAAAGTGAGCATGATTCTGGAACAATAAAATTTCTCAGCTTATTCAGCTCTTCTCAGTAAGACGGAGCTATACTTTTGAGGTAATTAACAAAAAGTGAAAGACAAACTCTTAACAAATAACAAATTGTTTTATATGCCTGCTGAAGCTCTTCTATCTCTTCTAGTGGAGACACAGGAGATAGAGGTAAAGAGAGTTGGCAAGGGAAGTTAGAGTGGTTTCAATATTTCAAGCTACTTGAGACAATTTCTTGTCCAGTAGTTTTGAGCTATGAATTTGCATCTCTGTGAATGACTTTCCTTTATCAGAAATTTATTTTAAATCCTATGACTTATTAGACACTGCGTGAGGTGCTAAGAAATAGCAGTTCTAACAAAGAATAGAAGGGTTAGGGAGAGAGAAAGTGAGGGGAGAGAAAAAGATTGGGGAGAGGGAAAAATCAAAATCTACATTTTAAAACATGCTTAAAATGGTAGATTAATTTACTCAAGAGCATTGGATACTCTTCTACAACTACTTCAAAAATATAATAAAGTAAACTTACTAAGACATAGTGCAATAGAAACATAGAAAATATTATACTAGATTATCCACAGATAAGAACACATCCTATTCTATTCCATTTAACATGTGGTGTCCCTGACTCCTTTGCCAGTTATTTCTCCCTGGTTTGACATGTAAAATCTTAAATCATTAGTTAGCCCTCATTAAATTACTGTATAAATAAAGGCTTTAACTGACCCTGTGTCTTATTCTTCTTCTTGCCATGGCCCCCTTATGGTCTCCTCAATCACTTCAAGAACTTTACCTGTGACGTGTTCCTTGGTAGTTCTTGACTGTGGCCGACCACGAGGACTCTGGCACTCTGAGAGTGGCCTACTTTATATTCCACAGGCAGCCTAAAAATCAGCATGCCCAACACAATCATCTCCCAGCTTCCCCCAATTTGTTCCTCATTACTGTTGACCGTCTCTGATTTCTCCCTACATATCAGTTCTGATGATTTCTCACTGGGTCCATCTCTTTTGCTTTGTCTTGCCATTTGTCTTCAGGGTCTATACACAGCTGCCACACAGAGTTCTAAAACAGCTCAAATCTTTTACTCCCCTTGGCAAAAAGAAAGAAGAATGTATTATTCCAAAGTGATTTTACTTTGAAAAATTCTTAAAGACAGAATATAAATTAAAAATTATCATTTTCCTTCAGAAATACTGAAGAAAATAAGTCATCAATTCTTCTCTCTTTCTTTGCAATCTTAGGAGGTATGTGCTAATAAATATTAACTATCTTTCCAAATTTTCCCATGATTATATAATCCTATTGGCTCTTCGAAATTCTGTAACCTTTTTACATAATTGTTTATAAAGCAATGACTTGATATAGATCCCTAGTATATTGTATTTGTATATGATAATTATATTCTTGCAAGACACACATACATAGAACATTCTGGAGAAATATACTTTACACACGTGTGTGCATTTAATTTTGATTCATATTATTTGATTAAATATGACATATATTTGATTTATTTAACTTTAACTATATATCACTATAATGAGGTTCCTTAAATGCCACTTCCTTTATTTGAAGATTGATGTCCTAATTCTTCTAAGAGGATGCATGGCTACTTCTTCCCAATACAAAGAACTCTCTTGGATCTTAATTATTGCACTTATAATAAGACAGTAAATGAAAGTTAAGGAAATTTTTAGACTTGCAGCTAAGTCCTACAGTTGAAAGATTAAAAACACAAAATACTTTACTTTTTAAGTTCCAAGATCCACTAGCTCTGAGGGGCAGCCTGCTCTGCACAAAACTCTTTGAGAAATGACAGATGGGAGCCCTGGCTCTGATACCACCCATGAAGCTTGTGTTCCTATCCCCCTTCCTAAGGCAGTTGACAGAAGGGGTACAGGAGAGAGGAAATGTCTTTTGGGGAAAGGAATGAGTTACTTCCCCTTTGAATTCAAAGTGTTAGACGCAGATGCTTTATGAGAATCACTCAAAACAATGCTGTGTGCTTCCAAGGAAGAGAAAATAATATTCTGTTTCTCAGTGCATGTCTGATTAGGGAGAAGTCTTGTCTTATGTGGCAAGAGCGGGGAAGATGAGAATGTGTGAGACCTGACAAAGTGAAGAACTTCCAGGGGAAAGGAGGTAAGGGCAGCTGTCCCCCATAATTCTAGGTTCTGAAAAGTAAGGAAGATTGCTCTTGGGTGTGCTTCTGGATCTGAGTCTGATTCTAGGAGAAGGCTGGGACTGGGGGCTACAGTCTTTGTAGGACACCATAGGAGGAGTACAAAGAAGGCACACATCAGGGGAGCTGAACCAGCACCAGGGCAGCCTGAAGCAGTGGCCAGATCTTTTAGAGGAGTCACAAATACTGAAGGCTGCAGAATGGAGAGCTCTTCCTTACAGGGACAGTTTGGAGAGAGCCACCACTTCCATTTAGGTCACAAATAAAATGCCAGGCATTAGTTTTGGACAGCAAATTAGACAAGTTAATTTTTACCAATAAAAATACTCTTTTCCTGAATCCCACTCCCCCATCTTCACCTAGAAAAGATAAAAGTGGCTTCTAAAATCCAACCTGCACCCTGCTTTCCTATACCTGGCACTTCAAGTCCTGGAACCCTTAATTCCAGCCTTCAGTGAGGAAAGGGGAAAAAGGGGACATGAATTGACTTTAAAATTTTAAAATGAATTAGGATGAGGCTCAGATACTTGGATAACAAACTTTTATTGGGAATAATTAGAAATCTGAGCAGACTGCCATTAAAAGAGCTATCAAAAAACAGGGAGTCAGTATATAAAACCTGAGAGCAACAGTGACTAGAAAGTAAAGGTACTCCACTGTCATCATCCAAATAGTAGATACTTTCCAATACGCTGATTTTACAATACTCATATATTGTACTTTATTATGCTTATTTGCATTCACTTCTAATGTCTCAAATAAGACTGGATTAAACCTTTTTAACATTAGAAATTAGATTCTGCACAATACTGTCCATACAGAGCCCATAGTACATTTATATATAAAGCTTTATACAAATATTTAATAAAGAACAAGAAATTAAAACTGACTATATGAGAAAATAGAGTAAAATATAATATATTAGTGAATGTGTAGTAGAAACCTCTTCCACTTTCAATGCCTTTAACGAAAAGGCAACCAACTAAAAAAAGCGGATATGACCCTGCCATCATTTAAAAATGAAAAGAGCCTGCTGCACAAGGTGAAGAATGGAACATCTGTAATCACATAAACAAGTGTTTAGTTTTGTTACCCTTTACTTGTATGATCTCAGACCAGTCACCTCATTCATTAAAAAAAAAAAAATAGTCTGGTTAGATTATAATCTCTCACTTTAATCCTGCACATAAAATTCTTTCTATCCATGAGAATAGGCACAAGATGCAGCTGACAGAAAAAAAAAAATCACAGTCACAGTTCATGTAATCTACATATCAGTGGTTGCACTTGGCATGCACCAGAGCCACAAGGTATTCTTTCAAAGTTAAGTTTAGCTCCTCTGGATTAAAAGCAAGCTGCAACAGTTTTCCATGCCTCACTGGGTTCTCCAGGCATTGTTCTTTATTCAAAGCATAGGGTCTTTTTCTTATACTCTAATCATAGTCTTCAATATTCACCAGGTTTTCGCTTGAATTGTGGAAGCAATTCAAACTCAGCCTCATCCCCAACCCAGTGCAGAACCAAGCAATGCCACAGAATGTAGACAAAGGAGCAAGAAGCCACCCATGTATTCCAAGTGCATCTTCCCTATCTGTGTTGATGACACTAGACACAGCAAAGCATAAAAAGCAATCATCCAAAATTAGCAGAGAGCATCATTCTGCAGTAGAAAACAATCAGAGACTCATTTTCACCATGAAAACAAACAACCTGGGTAGTTACACTTTTAATTCTTGAAAAATATAAGTAATTGGAGAATATAAATCATTGTACCTCAACAGAGTACAATGTCGACAGTAATCCTCTGTTAAAAGATCACCAAAATGACTTCAAAAAATAATGTTTGTTAATAGCTAGGGTAACTAGAGTTGAGGTGATACCTTATTGTGGTTTTAATTTTTGCTCCCCTGATGACTGGTGATGTTGACCATTTTTATATCTTCTTTTGGGAAATGTCTATTTAGGTCTGCTGCCCATGTCTTAATCAGATGATGATGATGATGATGATGATGACAACCCACGACGATGACCACGATGACAATGATGATAATTTGCTGTTAAGTTGCTTGAAATCCTTGTGGATTTGGGAACACAAACTCTCATTATATATTTAGTTTGCATATAGTTCTCCTACTTGGTATATGGTCTGTGCACTGTTGATTGTACCCTATATTGTACTGAAGCTTTTTAGCTTGACATAATCCCATTTGTCTATTGTTTTTATTTCCTGTGCTTTGGAGGTCTTATTTTATTGAAATAAAAAACCTCGACTGCTCAAATGTCCAGAAGCATTTTCCCTATGTTTTTGTCTATTAATTTTGTGGTTTTAATTGCTACATTTCAATTTTTATTTTAAATTATATATTTTTTTGGTATGGTAAGAAGTAAAGATCTAGTTTCATTCTTCAGCATTGAATTTCCAAATTTCTCAGCCTTGTTTACTGAAGATTATCCCTTCCCCAATATATGTTGTTAGTTCTTTTGTTAAAATTCATTTGACAAAAGACAAGGGCTGGCAAGCATAAGGAGAAACAAAAACCCTTATACATTATTGGTAGGAATGTAATTAGCACCACAGTTATGGAAACAGCATGGAGGTTTCTCAAAAAAATTAAATATAGAACAACCATATGATTCATTAAACCTACTACTGGGTATATATCCAAAGAAAATAAAGTCAGTATATTGAAGAGACATCTGTACTTCCATGTTTTTGTAGTATTGTTGCCAGTAGTTAAGCTATGGAATCATTCTAAGCATCCATCAACAGATGACTAAATAGAGTGTGGTATATGTGTACAATGAAATCCTATTCCAGCATGAAGAAGATGAAATTCTATTATTTGCAATAGCATGGATGAACCTAGAGGACCTTACATCAAGCAAAATAAGCAAGAAGCAGAAATACAAATATTCTATGATCACATTCATTAAAGTTCTCATGGAGAGAGAATAGGGGTTTTACCAGAAGTTGGGAATGAGATAAGTTTAGTCACACAATATTTCAGTCAGATAAGAGGAACAAATTCTGGTATTCTATTGAATAGTAAGATTATATATATAATGTGTGTGTATATATATATAATATATATTTAAGTGTATGCTATATGTTATAATGTATTATGTATCAAAATGACAAGAAGTGAAAATTTTGAGTGTTTCACTCCAAAAAAATGCTTGAGATGATACATATGCTAATAATATTCCTGATTTGATCATTGCACAATGTATATGTATTGATACATCCCATTTTATCCCATAAAATTTGTACAAGTATTATATGACAATTAAAATAAGTAATTGAAACAGATTTTTAACAGGTGAATTTCTCTGAAAATAACATGTCAGTCATTCTAAAACAAAATAACATGACAAAAGGTAATAAAATGTTGTCTTGCTTCTTTTTTGCTTTGACCTACCTCTTAATGGAACTCTTTGACTCCCATATAGCACAAACTCTGATGTTACAGATTTTACCCTGGAGCTCAAAAGGATACCTGACAAACTATACAATAAATTAGAAAGATATACAGGTAAAGATATGTGTAGCAGTGAAAGATGAGAAGGTTATAGACTTCCCAATGGATATGTCTAAGGGCAAGGTGTTGATGAATAGGAAATAATTCCTAGATTTAAGTGAAGGGAGTCATTGAAGGAGAGGTAAAAGTTAGATCCAGGGAACAGAGGCTGTCCTTGGAAAGTATTATGGCAAATTCCAAATGTAAAGGACATAAAATCAGATGTAGGAAGATAGTTTATAATGAGTAGGTAGAGAAATTAAAAATCATACCAATTAGTTTGAAGTTTACTCTATATACAATGGGGAGTTATCAAATATCTCATCAAAATGTAATTCAAACTACTCCCAAGTTCCAAGTTTTCTTTCTTTCTTTCAAAGAAGTACATATTCATCCCTTGCATTGCCATTCCATATGAATCCATACATAATGTTAAACAAGATAAAGGAAGGTATTAATCATCTGTATGGATGATAAGTGAGTAGTCTGACCCTTTCTAAATCAAAGATTTCTGCCCCATTTCTTCAGCTCAATCTGTAATCTTACATACGTTCCAAAAAATTAATTTAAAATGCTTTCTAAGTCATAGGTTACCTATGTATAATTGACAGATAAGACTTAATGAATTTAGAATTGGAGGAAATCTCTTACACTAATCACAGACATTTTTACATAAAACCTTGTACTTGAAATTCAGGAAATTCATTTCTCTGAATAATATATCAGGATAATTGACATTTTCTCCATTGCAAACCATCAGCATAAGTAGACTGTCTATATAGGCAGAATATGTTGTCCAAACTACCAGCCAGTCAAAACTGGAAGTCTACATGATTGGTAACTTCCCCCTTTACCTAACTGCCATTGAAGAAGAAAACTTGTTATCTGAATATGAATCTTGATGACCGAGTGTAATTGGATCTTCAACTTTTTATTTTTACTTCTTTTAAAAAACACTACACATTTTACCAGGCACTAATGTATTCACTTTGACAAAAGACCTTCAATTGTTTGGCAAAAAAATTCCTGATCCTAGCAATCTGATGTTTCTCCCTTTCAAATGTTACATGTGGCAAAACTCTATTTGAATATGAATGTATCAGAAATCTGGGCAGATTATACTGAAATTGCTGTAAATGTCAAAGTGCTTGAAAACACCTACTGTTGCATCTTGTAATAACAGTTCATCAATAAATGATAGGCTATTTTCTTTATTTTTCTGATTTCTTACAGAAGTGAGATGGGAGGAAGAGGTCATTGCTATTGTTAATTTCAATGTTATAAATAACTATGCAGCTTGAAAGCAATACACAAGCGCAGTGGTAATAAAAATATTGTGATCATTTATTACATCAAATGAGAGTGTTTGTACGTTGTGTGTTTCTGTTGTCACTATTTTGAGCAATCTCCTGTCACTATTTGAACTTGCTGATTATTTAAATTCACACAATTGCCAGTACTATACAAGGAAGGAAATAAATGCTTGATTATATCTTTACTAGGTAAAATTCTTATTTCATGATACAACTACCAAAATATGAACACATAATAAAATAATATCTTTCACAGCAGTAGTTTCTATCTCACCAAAAGATATAATCTAAGAAGCAGTCAATTCTAAAAGCTCAAAAATCATGATACCTGATTTGAGTAGATTCCTGTGCACTTTGTTATACTTTCATTTGAATGGGTGTACAGTTAAGTGTATAACTTCCCACTGTGTTAATGGGGACTCTAAGTATCAGTTCCTACAGCGCAGGGATTACAAGTTACTTTTATGTTGAGTACTTGTGCTATTTTGAACCTTAGCTACATTGTGAGATAACCAGGTAGAGAGGTAAGACATGTATACCACTGTAGGATTTGAAGAGGAGATTAAAGATGAAATGAGGAAATGAGAAACAGAGACGAATGGATGGATTAGATACCGTTTGATGCTGAACAACATGCCGAGAGAATATCATTTAATATTTGAACAAAAGAGGACATTCTCACTATTTTTTTTAAAAGACAGATTATATCAACTAAATAATGTCTGTCTGTTTATGACTAAGGAGGACAACTATATTCATATGAATTGGAATCAATGTATAAAGTTTTTCTTCAAGATATAAAATTATTAAGTGAAAATAGTAAAAAATTTTATAATATACTTGGGAGACAGAAATCTAATGAGGAACTTTCTGTGAGAAACTTTTTGGTTTTTTTGGTGGTGGTACTGGGGATTGGTCTCAGAGCCTTGCACATGCTAGACAAGACTCTGCTTCTGAGCCACATTCCCAGCCCTCTTTATTTTGAGATAGGCTCAAGTTGCACAGATGGACTTTGAACTTATGATTCTCCTGTGTCAGAGGTCTGAGTAGCTAAGATTATAGGCATGTGCCACCAAACCTGGCTTGGTCTTCATTTCTGTGATGGAAACTAATAGTCTTCTTTTTTTCCTTTGCACAGTGTAGATTTGAATATAGTCTTGAAAGTGCAAGACACAGATTTCAATCAGCCTGATGATGGTATTAACATCAAAGGCGGCAGGGCAGAGAAACAGAAAGATTCCAAATATATAGTAATGTAAATAAAGCATTAAATTATTTAACCTCCCACACTCTGTGACACACACCTGTTATTTCAAAGAGTCAGAAGACTGAGGTAAGAGGATTGCAAGTTCAAGGACAGCCTTGTTAATTTAGTGGGACCCTGCAAAGGGGTGGGAATGTCCATCAGTGGTAGAGCACCCCAACTTCTAACCCCAGTATGGAGGAAAAAAAAAATCTGTCCACCAACAGAGTAACTTGTAAACAAAATAAATTTATGCTCATATTTCTGGAGTCTGGAAGGTTCAAGATCAAGACACACCAGCAAGTTTGCTGTCTGCTTCCAAGGCATTGCTTTGAATGCTGTGTCTGCATGTGCCAGAGGCAGAAGGGCAAAAGGACTAAAAAACCTTTTCCCTATTGCAGACTATGGTTATTTCTGACTCTCTAAAAAATGACCTTTAGGACTTGGCAAAATTCTTTACCTATTTTCTGTTTAGGTAGAAAATAACATACGTCATTTCTCCCATTCTGGAGAGACTTACTGTTAAACAAATAATCATAAAATTACTGTGATGCTTTTGAAAAATTCATACAGCTTTGCAAAATTCTTCCCAAGTTCTCGGCTGGTAGATCTCATGTGGCTGATATGCAGGTGATTTTACATGTCATTGCTGTGGCAAGTAATTCTGATGTGCTGCTGGAGATGTGATCCATTGTTCTATATATTACACTTCTGTTAATTCAGCTTAAGTTTCATTAACACTTTGGCAGTCCCATTAAATTAACTACTCGTCCTAAATTTATTATAGCTTGGGGAAAGAACACCATTGTTTCTTCAAGAATGGACAGGGTGCAGGAGAAAGAGAAATAGGCTTTGTTCTGTAGAGTGTGAGGAATCAATTGTGGATTAATGAGAGGAACCTCTAAGGAGGTAAATTTTGTTTGAGCATAAGGACAAAGACACTTCCACAATTGTTTCTTCTTCTCTTGATAACTGAACCTTGACTTTTTCTTAAATACCTGTTCCAATAACCTCACCTCACATTGTATGCAAAGGGCTGGATCCAAAGGCAGATGTGTGGTGTTGTTGGAAATAAATCACAGCACCCCATTCTTCTTGCCAAAACTGAAGGGCTCAGTGCATGCATGTGATCTAAGTATAGTCAATGAGGCATGATGTAATTTTTTCTCAGAACGACTAGTGAGTGGCACTCTTTCCTACAGTTTTTTGAAGCTGAGCTGATGTGAGATTCTAGGGCTGGTGCAGCCATTTTATGAATTTAGGGAAAAAGCTGTCTGAAAGCAATGAAGCAGACCTGAGAGACCATGATGGGAGAATAAGGGCCCAATGACATTGTTTTTTATCTCTATTCTTTACTGTGCCAGAAGCCTCTGCACTTTTCATTAGGTTAGGGCAATACATCACCAGTTCACTCAAGACAGGTTAGATCAGGTTTTCTATCACTTGGAACAGAGTCAAAACTGGTACAATGATAAACTTTATAATTCTTAAATATATTCATATAGAAAGTCACTAAGAAGTATGATGTTTCTTTTAATCATTAAGAGGATTCATAGGCAGGCATTAGACAATTGTTAGAAATGGATGTTTTGAAATAGACTAAGTTCGGAAATGGTGATTGGTCCTGATGGCATTTATGGAGCTGCGAAGTTGAGGGGTGATCCCAGGCAGGCAGCAGTAAGACAACTAGAAGGGAGAGTGGGACTTATGGGGTGTCCTTTGGCCCTGGGCCATCTGCCTATTTCTGCTATTACTAACAGGCTGTTGTGAACAATAGATACTTAAGGTGAGTGCAGTACCTGCCAGGCCCTGTGAGCACTAAGTGATTTGAATTGACTGATCTGGCCTGAGTCAACTTAAGACCAATGCCAATTGTCTTACTGCCAAAATAGCTCTACGTGCCTAACAGCTGTGATATTTCACACAGACAATGCTGGATCAGCAAAAATTACTAATGATTCTGGCAGCCAACAAGCTCTGTGAGGTAATAGGAAAGCTATAGCTTTAAACAGCTCTGTAGAAAATGCAATGGGGCAGAAGGGAATTGCAATGGGCTCCCTGAACTGTTCTGTTGATGTTACTGAGCAAATATAGCTCCTTGAGTTGTTTTCGTTTCATCAAAATCATGATACTCTTGAGTGTTGGCAAGGAAATATCAGGTAATGAGAATGCAGTGAACATGTCTTTCATCAGCTGAAAATCTTTAATTGTAATTGCAGCATGTAATGGTGTAATTAGTTGTCTAAGTGACAGGATAGGCTCAAATCTTTTCTAGCTTTTTGCAAAAAGGACCATTATGTTTCCATAAACCTTTATTTATTTATTTATTTTCAAATGAGATGACAAGCAGGCAAAGATGGGAAAGGAATTCACTTTTAATGCCATGAACTTAGCATAATCCCAACTAGAAATGATAAGAAGCTATATGAAAGGAAAGAATATGCTGTTGCTTCTGAAGGAATCACATGTGGAGGTAAATAAGTACCATGTTTTAAACAACTTAAGGCACAATAAATGCATTTGATTCCTGATCTTAGAAAACACTTTGCAAAACAGGTATTATCACCATTTTACATACAGGGTAACTGGGGATCAGAGAAATTGCCACAGGTCACAAGTCACATATTTAGGATCATACCACTAGTATAGTGCAAAAAGAGGGCTGGAATTTGCACCTGAGACAAAATCCAAGTCAATCACAACTTTGAAGTTCATTCCGTTGTCCCTAGAATAAGCTGCCTTGAACTGTCTTCAAACACTTAGAATGTTGGTTCTCAAAATTTCTCTGTGAGGCCGATTGCCTTTGGCACATGCCTGTAATCCCAGGGATTTGGGAGGCTGAGGCAGGAGGATTGCATGTTCAAAGCCAGCCTCAGCAAAAATAGTAAGGTGCCAAACAACTCAGTGAGACCCTGTCTCAATAAAATACAAAAAAGAGTTGGGAATATGTCTCAGTGGTCCAATGCCCCTGAGTTCAATCCCCACTGGCACTCCCCAGCCCCAGCCAAAAAAAAAAGAAAGAAAGAAAAGAAAAAAGAAAAAAGATTTTCTCTGTGAGAATTAGAGATGTTTGCTAAAATGTGAGAGAAGGAGGAAGGAAGTATATTGAAGGGGTTTGGACAATTTGAGTTCATAGGCAATGGTTAGAGTTATAACTAAGAAATTTACCATTTAATTCCTTGGGGAATTTTGAGGCAGGTATTCCTTAGACCACAAAGTCTAGAATGTTTCTGCAAGAAGCCTGTATGACAAAAGTCTGAAGATTTTTTACGCAGCAAAATCATACAGTGAGGATCCCGATGTCAAAGTGCAACATACACCAAGACAGGCTCAGACTTAATCAGAACCAGTCACACAGAAAGCTCTAAGCTTTGTGGAATTGCTTTTTATTTTATTTATTTATTTATTTTTAAAGGGGTCTTAATCACTGAACTCAAATTGGATTTGCAACTCTAGGACTGTTAGAAAAACAGCTCTTTCATCTATACCACTGTTACAGTGGAGATGATACTAGAATGAGCTGGGTGAATTCAAGAAAGTATTTTTCTTCATGAAGAAAACCAACAGTGCTCTAGGCAGCTGTGGCTGATGGATGTGACAGCAGATCTCTCCTTTGTGTCCTCATAAAAGTAATCCGTCCTCTCTTTTAAACATATTATACAAAATGAAAAAGAAAAAAATGAACAGAATCTATTCTTCTAAATTAAGAAGCTTGAAAAAAGCCCTGCTTCCTTTGTCTATCACATGATATCACTGGATCACTGCCAAATCAGGAGTTATATGAATGATTGTTTTTAGATAAGTCCCTTTTAGTAAAATATAAAGCCGCTTTTCCCAAAACTCCTATTATGAATTTCCAAACACAATAAATCCGAGTTTTCTAAAATAGATGTTTTATTTTGGAATGAATTTTGCCTTAATTTTTAACCATTGTCTGCTAAAACAGTCTGTCAGTAAGCCTCATGTGCATTTCAATATTCTAGAGCTATTGACATTGAGTAAATTTTACTGTCTGCTTAGTAATTCTGCCAAAGTCTTTAATTTTAACAGGAAAATTTGTGTATTACAAGCATATACTTTTCAAAATGCTGGTTCTTCAAATATTTTTATGAATATATTTAAATATCTTTATTTCAGACATGTAATATGCTATTAATAATTATTTTAATTTATTCATTCATTTTAACATTTATTCATCCAAATGTTCATACAGATCTCTGATACAGTAGAAAGTATGTATTACGTGTGTTGTTTTTTTCAACCCTCTTGATATTTTGGATTTATCTTGTACAGGAAGTGGGAAGATTTTAAGTGATGAAGACTGGCTGGAGGTAAGTAGAGGAGGAAAAATTTGTGAACAGCAAAGGTTTTTGCTTCTTGCCCTCTTAGTTGATTTAACACAGCAGAAAGCAAATAAACAGTATACTCATTAATGATGCTTATATGATCTCTGTCCATGCTCAGGTTTCCATGCTCAGAATTGTCATTTTCAAATTATTTGATCTGCATGAAGACTCCATGCTGGTTAAAATGAACCTCTATTTTTCACATTTCTTCCATTGGGCAATGAAAACAATGATTAGTACTTCAATGGGACCCTGGGTTTTAATCTTGATTGCCATTGAGAATCTCTGGGTTCCTTAACCTCATTGAGCTTCAGGTTTCTTACCTGTAAGATGGAGATATTAATACCTATTTAAAAAACCTGTTCTACAGGTAACATGATACAAAATTTGAAAATACTTGGTTCACGTTCCACACCTAATTTTTTTTTTTTCCATTTAAGGAGACTTATGTAGGCATTCTTTTTTTTTTTTTTTCCATCACAGAGATTACCAGATTTCTGGATAAAGATATTTCTTTTTGCATCAGTGAAATCACAGATAAACAAATGATTTCTTTTTTAACTTCTTATTATTCTAGCTTGAAATTCTAAGCTGTCATTTGCCCTAGGAGTTTTGATGTCTTCAAGGGCTAAGACAAAAAACAAACTTTAGAATTAGACCCACCTTAATTCACCACACCCTTATTTGCCTTCCTTGGACTAATGTTTTCTTTATTCCATTTTCCTCCTTTATTTCTTGGGAAATGATACTCCGTAAATTTTGGTGTTAACCCTCTCTAACATTCTTAATCTTTCTCTTGAGCAATGTAAGAATTAGATTGTGGGTTGTTTTTTTTTTAATCCAACTTTTTTCATAAAAATTGCACGCAGAATTGCTCAGAATTTTCATTACACTGTTTTCTGCCCCATAAGTGAAACATTTTTTGACTTGCTGTTTTGTGTTGATTCAGTTCATATTCGTGTTTAGATACATAGTGACATTTATATTTACTTGCTAAGATGCTATTCATGTTAAATCTTCCATCTGGGATAAGATTTATTCTGCCTAAATTACCTATTTAGAGTTTTATTTATTATGGGTCTATTGATGGTACCATTAATGGTAAGTATTACTTTTTGTGTGTGTAAAGGTCTTCGTTTTACTTCTGAAGGAAAGCTTTACTGCATACTATTGAGATAAAGATTTCTAGGTTGACTGTGTGTGTGTGTGTGTTTGCTCAATATGATTAAAATATTACTCCACTGGCTTCAAATTACCATTATTGGAAAATGTTGAAAAATAATTTAGAATAAGTATCAGTCTTTTGAACTTTTGAACAAAATCTGCCTGTTTCCTCTGGCCACTAAATTCTCCGTGTTTATTTTTCTGCTGGTTTTCCATGTGTTTGGATGAAGATGTCATCCATCTGTTTATATCGAGATTGTATTTTTCAACAATTCCCAAATCTATCTGCCATCATCTCTTTGAGTGTTCCTGTTTCCTCCTTTCTCCATACTGAACCACGGGAATATATATTTTTAGAGCTTTGCAACATAATGTTGCTGGTGACATTTCTTAACCTCTTTCATAATTCTCAATTATTTGCCTCTTTGGGCTAAATTCTGAATAACTTTCTTAGTGACTATAATCTGTATATGGCTAACTGTTGTTTGATTCACCATCAAGTTTTTAAATTTAATTATGTCTCTTTTCCTGTTTCTATTCATTTCATTTCTTTCTCAAATGTGCTGTTTTTTGTATTCTTTTACTTATTGCACATATTTTCAAACTTTTCTTTAAGCAAATTAATGAGATTTTTATTTGGTAAGTACTAACTTCAAACCCTGAAGAATTGTGTATCTGAATCTGGTGACTTATTGTCTTTGTTACCTTGTGTACTTTGGGTTGATTATGAGCTAAGAAAGTTGCGTGAGAACTTTATCATTAGAAATTCTTTGAAGTCTGGGTTAAATATTCATTGCTCCAAAGAATATTTGTGCCTAGTTTTTGCCAGTTTCATGTGTGCACTACCCACATGAGGCCACTTTACACTATTTTTTCCATATACAAGACCAGTTTATAAGAGTTGGAAGTTCTTTTCCCCTCCATTGTCATAATCTTGATTCTGATTTCCAAGTATATAAATTAATTTTAAAATATATATTAATAATATGTATGCTCAAAAATAATTTCCTTTTCACCTGAGTCTATGTATGAGTCTCACTTATAGGCACATTTTTGGAAGAAACAACAAAGCATCAATATTTGAAGCCAGAAAAAAATTTTAGAGAGCACTGAAACCTAATGACCATTGGAGGTTCAGGGACTTGCTTAATAGCACATGGCGCCAGTTGGGACTTGAATTCAACTCTTGGGTAACCTGATACAGTGTTATTTCTGCCAAAACAATGTCTGTTTTAAAAATATGATAATATTATGACTTCTAAACCAAATTTATTTTTTCTAATGGGGAACGGAACTGAAAATAATGAATCTATGAGCCCTTGACATGGAGTGGTTCTTAGAAATCTCAGACACTGATGCTGGAGAGGAGACATTTCAGTCATATGCTTAGTGGTCACTACTGCTTAAGATAAATAATCTTGGTACCATCTGAGTAGTGAGGTATTTAGCAAATAGTAAAACTGAGAGACTGCACTAAGGAGTTGTGACATAAGACCATATTGCCTATATTTATTTACAATTAATTAGCAATGAATGCATAAGGCTTGCTTGAACTCACTAGTGAGGTCACTTAAATATTTCTATCCATACAGAACATAAAGGAATGTTTCCACAAAATTCAAGCTACACAAATGACCCAGGTTCTCGAATAAGCTGTAGACAGAAAATAGAAAAATGAAATCCCTCTGGGAGGTCTTAACTAAGGTAGCTGTCAAATAAGCAAAGTTTAGGTAACCGCAGTGAAGAGCAGTAGTGGGAACCCAGGGTAGTGAAGGAAGAAGACAGCACAGCACTGTCTGCCCCTCTGAGAAGCCAGATGGAAGGTCTTCCTGATTAGCCCCACGCTTGAGCCAGGGGAACTGGGAAGAGTTTTAGAGGTAGTAAACAGGCCAACACACAGTGTTATCCAGGGCCTAGAAATAATTAAATAACAACCAGACATCGTGTAGCTATATGTCAAGAGTCTTCTGGGAGGCACCTCACTTCGTACATTCTGATCCTTTTTATACATTAGTAGAGTATACTGGGAATTCCAACATTGTGCATTTCCACTATTTCACCAACAGCACTTCTAAAACTCAGAAATTGCACACTTTTACACCACATATTTTATTTGAGGGTCAAAAAGTTTGTACAAAATTAGAGAAGATCTCTAACAGCACCAGCGATGATACATTGCCCAACTTCAATATCACTCATCTAACAAAAAGTACATGGAAAGGAAATTCAGGTAACTAGTTATAATCTCAAGATAGAGAAAAGTCTTTTAAGCAGAAATCATAAAGAAAATCTAATGGAGTAGTCCATATTCAAAAAAGAAAAAAAAAACCCACAAAATGTATATTCACCTTACTTTGAGACCAGATACCCTAACCTTGGAAAACCAAAATGTTTCTAATATCAACTCTCATCTGAGTATCTGAATCAGAGTTATTCATTTTGTGTTCATTAAGGTGCTTGCATCCTGGAGTGGTGTAATGTGTTTCTTTCACAGGTTAACATGCAAATGTTCCTGGTTACCCTTTCACCACTCCTATCAAAGTATAGCATTTTAAATTTATGATAAAGTCTGTAGGTTTAAAAGTTACATTAAACATTTTATTCTATAATTTATTCATCCTTGTTTTTTTCTGATTTTTAAAGTAAGCTCAATGTATTTCAAAAGGGCAAATGAATTGGATCTTGAAAATCACAGCATGCCAGTTTCACCTTTCTGGCTCAATTATATTCCTGCGTTCTCCAAAGAACAAATTCCTACACCTAGTACTTTATTTGCTAAGCAATCCTTATATCTCTACCTTTTCTTGAAAAAGTTCAGGAACCTAGTATTAAAATACTTGTCAACTTGATTCTATTCCATGTAGTACAATTTCAAAATATTACACTATGCTTCTTGTGAGAAAAATATAGCTTTTATCAGATTCACTATTTGCCTATCAAAAGTATTTTAAATAATGTACACTGAATATATTCGACCAAAAAATAAGACACACAAATTAAGGTGACATGCACTTTTTTCAGCCATCATATTAGCAAGAAAGCAGTACTTCTATAAAAAGTGTGATAAAAGAGATACCTATGTAGTCCTCTAAGCATCAGTTTTCCTGAGGGAATGTTCTGGAATTTTTCCTTTTTTATATACCCCCATTCCTACAGAATATATCATTAATTTTCTATCTTCTTATCCAGAATATATTTCTCATATCTGAGCTCCCATTTCCAACCCTGAGGTACTTCTCATGTATAATCTAAATTCACTTCCTCTCAGTGGAAACTTCAAATTTCCCACAAACTCCCTTCAAAGGCAGTTTCTCCCTTCCCTTTTCTTCCCTTCAAATTTAATTCTCATTTCCATTTTATTGGTTATCAAAAATTTTGTTGACATTAGCCTCATATTTTTTTAACCACTTTTCTTTCTTACTTCCCATGCATTATCACAAGAATAAGAATGATTCACCTAATTACACAATTTGGATCAAGCTATTCCTCTGCTTCAAAAAAATGTGTATATATATATATATATATATATATATATATATATGAATATATATATATGAATTTTATGCATTTGTCCATTGAATGAAGAATGGAATCCAGATGCCTTACCATGGTCTACATTCCTTTTCCTTCTTTCTCTTTCCATTCCAGCTACACTGTCTCCTTCTATGGCTTTTCACACTTCCTCTGATTGGAAATTCTTCTCTTTCCATGACCATACACTCCTCATACTTTCATCTCAGCTTAACCTTCACCTTTTCAGAGTCTCTCCCTTTTCACAGCCTACTGTCTTCTCATAGCACATGACACATTATAATTGTCATGGGCATCTGTTAGTTCACAAGCTTTGAACTCTTCCCTCCTACAAGATGAAAGGAACCATGTCTATCTTGTTCATCAGTGAATCCACAGCCTGGAACACATTAGAGTCAATATTTCTTTAAAGAATAATCCCAATGATGTACCTCATAGAAACAGAGAGAGCAATCATGAAATTCATTTGGAAGAATAAGAGACCCAGAATAGTCAAAGCGATCCTTAGCAGGAAGACCAAGGCAGGAGGTATCAAAATACCAGACATTAAATTATATTACAAAGCAATAGTAACAAAAATGGCAGGCATTGGCACCAAAATAGACAGGTAGACCAATGCTACAGAAGAGAGGACACAGAAATGAACCCACATAAATACAGCTATCTCATACTAGACAAAGGTGCCAAAAGTATACAATGAGGAAGACAGCCTCTTCAACAAATGGTGCTGGCAAAACTGGAAACCAATATGTAGCAAAATGAAACTAAACCCCTATCTCTCACACTGCGAAAAACTCAACTCAAAGTGGATCTAGGACCTAGGAATTAGATCAGAGACCCTGCACCTAATAGAAGAAAAAGGAGGTCCAAATCTTTATCATGTTGGCTTAGGACTTCCTTAACATGACTCCCAAAGCACAAGAAATAAAAGCAGGAATCAATAAGTGGGATAGATTCAAACTAAAAAGCTGCTTCTCAGCAAAGGAAACAATTAACAATGTGAAGAGAGAACCTACAGAGTGGGAGAAAATCTTTGCCACATGCATTTCAGATAGAGCACTAATCTCCAGAATATATAAAGAACTCAAAAACTTTACACCAAGACTACAAATACCCAACCAGTAAATGGGCTCAAGGAATGAGCAGACACTTTACAGAAGAAGATCTACAAGCAGTCAACAGACATATGAAAAAATGTTCAACATCTCTAGTAATAAGAGAAATGCAAATCAAAACTACTCTAAGATTTCATCTCATCCCAATTAGAATGGCTATTATCAAGAATACAAGCAACAATAGGTGTTGGTGAGGATGGTGGTAAAAAGGTACACTCATACATTGGTGGTGGGGTTGCAAATTGGTACAGCCACTCTAGAAAGCAGTATGGAGATTCCTTAGAAAAGTGGGAATGGAACCATCATTTGACCCAGCTATCCCACTCCTTGGCCTATATCCAAAGGACTTAAAATCAGCATACTACAGTGATGCAGCCACATCAATGTTTATAGCAGCTCAATTCACAATAGCTAGATTGTGGAACCAACCTAGATGCCCTTCAACAGATGAATGGATAAACAAACTGTGGTATATATACACAGTGGAATATTATATAGCCATAAAGAAGAATCAAATTATGGCATTTGCAGGTAAATGGATGGAGTTGGAGAATATCATGCTAAGTGAAATAATCAAAAAAAAAAACAAGGGCCAAATGTTTTCTCTGAAGTGGATGATGATATATAATGGGGATAGGGTGGGGGGGGGCAAGAGAAGAATGGAGGAAATTGTGATTATGTAGAGGGAAATGAGGGGTGGGGAGGGAGCAGGGGGAAATAAAAATAGTAGAATGAGACAAACATCATTACCCTGTGTACATGAATGATTACACAGACAGTGTGACTCTACTTCTTGTACAACCAGAGAAATGAAAGTTGTACCCCATTTGTGTACAATGAATCAAAATAAAAAAATAAAACCAATATAAATCAATTTGCAATGAAAAAAGAATAAATTACAACAGTAAAGGTAATATGATATAAACCTCCTTAAAACCCATTAGCAATTTATTGAAAGTATTTTAAAGGAAAACATAAATCAAGGCCAGAGGGGGCAAATGCTACCTATAGATAATTATACCCGTGTTATTTGTTGGTTTGTTTCTATTCTAATATTAAGTGTTTTTCTCCCAAAATATTGTATTTTATTTATACTTTCAGGAAGATAACATTTACCTTGTTGAACACCAGTCACATCACTTCCTATATTTTTATTTGCTGCCACTTTTACTTTAGATTTTTATGTATAAAAATTTTCCACTATCAAGAAGGGTTATTACATTTGATCTAACTATTTCAAGAATATTATGTGAAAACCTATTTGCTGAAAAAGATTCACAGATAAAGAGGTTTATCCAAGCACTATTATTTGTTAGTGAAAATTTCTGTACAATGAATCAAATTGCAGCCTATAAAAATAAAAAATGAACAATAAATAATGCTAAATGTTAGAGAAAAAAGTTTTATTTGTTCCAGTTTGTTGCACATGACAGTAGAATGCATTTATATATCTTGATAGAACATACACAAATGGAGCCCAATCTCTCATTTTTCTGATTATACATATTGTAGGTTCACATCAGTCATGAAGTCAGTCATATATGTACATGAGGTAATAATGTCTGTCTCACTCTTATGAAAAGTATGTTTGAAAACTTTAAAATAATATTAAAATACTTTACTAGATAAATATAAAGAAACAGAAAAAAGTAAATGTGATTCCAATTAATGTTCAGAAAAACTTCCCAAGGAAAAATCATTTCAGGGGAAAAAGTTTGGAATAAAAAATTCCAAAATGGTAATAATGGTTTTCTTTTCAAGGTGATTCTTGGATCATTTGTCTCATATTTTCCCCTCACACAACGTTATGGTTTGAACAAGAGATGTTACCCCCAAAAGCTCATGTGTTAGTGCAGGACTGTTCAGAGCTGAAATGGTTAGACTATGAGAGCTATAACTAATTGGTCATTAATCCATTTAATGACAATTTGAAAGGACTATTGGACTGGGTGTTATATGTAGGCAGATGGGGCATGACTGGAGGAAACAGGTCACTGGGGTCGTCTTTGGTAGCTATACTTTCTCTTTAGCACCTTGTTTTCTCTCTGCTTCCAGGCTTCTCAGCAGTCTCCCTCTGCACACACTTCCTACAGGGTGTTCTTGTTCACCTATGGCCCAGAACAAGAAAGCTGTCCAAGCATGGACTAACCTCTGAAAACTTGAGCCCAAACTTAACTTTTTCTCCTCTAAGTTGTTCTTGCCACGCATTTTGTTTACAGAGACAAAAAGCTAACACACATTTTGATAATTGAAAATGTTAATTTAAAAACAATTTTTGATTAATATTTCTGTGTTTACCATGGTGATTGTGAATATTTAATTATATTCCTTTTTTTTTAAATAAAGAGTAATAGATTTTCATTTTATGTTTTTTTTTTTTTTTTACCTAACTTGAACTTGGTGTTAAGGATACATAAGCATCTCCCAGGTGGAGAATGAAGCAAAAGATTTTTCCCAAATTTGGGTATTACACACAGGGAAGCACATTATACTCATCTACCAAAGGTATTTTTCACTTATTGCTAGGTGATTTAAAGTATGTTGAAACAATAATTTCTTGACATTGGGAAACTATTTCCAAACTTTTTCCAAAGTCTCTCTATTGGGAAACTATTTCCAAAGTCTCTCTGGGACTGGAAATATAAGAATTAGATATGAGTCCTGATCTGTTATATATCAACCGAGCAGTTACATAAATACTATTCAGAACCTCTACAATATTTTAAGCCTCATTTATAAATCATGCATAATAATGAGGAGTATGTATTATAAGAACTCAATAAATATAATAAATTTCCTGTTTCATATTTTTTAAAAATGCAATCATATAAATGGTTTCACATTGATTTATTATAATGCATTAATGGAAATGATACAGTATAATTAACTAAAATATAAATGAATGTCATACGTTTATAAATTGTTAGACACTATGTTATTTACAAATATCAACAAAGTTTCTGAATGTATAAATAATTATATATATGAAGATATTTTGTTGAAGTTATATAAACACATCTTTGCACAAACACCATTAGTTAGGGATTATAACTTTCATTGCATAGATGAGGAAACTGAGACTAAGAAAGGCCAAATAATATATCTATAATCCCTCTGGTAATAATTAGAATATATCAGTCTTTTTTTTTTAAATCACCAAATGATCAACTTTTATGAAAGACATATTGGTACCATAAATGAATAAACTTTGAAAATTATTATGGCAATATGAATTTAAAATTATTGATTATAGGACAATATTTTTAAAAATCTTCAGTTACATTCCCTTAAAGTTGGTCTCTCTTATGTTTCTCCTCATACTAAGGGCTTAGCTGATACCCTTTGTGTTCTCCTATCACTCTGATCCCTGAGTTCTTGGTCAATCGACGACCACTCTTAACACCAAACCCAGGATAGTAATTTGAGATAGAGCATCTGAAACTGAACATTTGTATGAATTTGCATAATTATGTTTTCCTTTTATTTTAGAACCTTATCACTTACTATGAAATGAACCCCTATGCTTCTCATGTTACAAAATTTAGGAACTTGAATTAGGAGAACAAATTCAAAGTTCTTGACATTGGAGTCTGGTGACCAGGCTATGATAATTTCAAGGGGCTTCCTGTAACTCCATTATTGCCTAGTTGGAAGGAGCCAGATTCTGATTTTCTGAAGTGTAACTTCAAGGTCCTTTACTTATCCTTGTAGCCCACAAACCAGAAAAGAATTTTATACTTGTAAGATATTCAGTCTCTGTTGCTTAGTTGCATTCCTAAACACAATTTCTACATTATGGGACATATTCAAGATAGGCTTGATCAAGGTTCCTGTTTCAGCTTAAACAATATCCCCTTCTCATTTTGTATCTAAAAATAAAGTTATAGTTTATAGTTAGTAAATGCATGGTCCCTTAGTAAATTAGAAAATTCAAAACACAAAAGCAAATATTGCACTTTAACTTGTACATAAAATATAAAACCAGTCAACAGCCTCAAATTTCCATCATAAATGAGTTTTCTAATAGACCATTTACCTATTTTTGTAGTTTTGCACTGAACAACATGACAAGTTATCCTTCAGATGTTATAACTTAGTGACAAGAGGAAGTATCAAAATAAAAGTTTTAAAATAAAAAGTACTAAAACCAAGACTAGTGATAAAAATAGTGTTTTGGACATTAACAGCATTTTACTCTTTGATACACTTGTGGGGCTCATTCTGCTAGAGGGGGGTTGGTTTTGAGGGACTCTTAACTTAGGACATATGGTATCTGAAGTGATACAGAGCTTCTCTTTCTGCTCCTTTATGAAAGTCTTGAAATATATTACTATTTTCAATAGAAGGCTTATTTAAATGGTGTTTTTAGTAATTTTTATTAGATATGAACTTTTTATTTTTGCTTTGATGTAGCTAAGATATTATAGACCTCACTTAGGACATGATGAAAGGAGGGTTGGGGTTACAAAATTGAAATCTTACAAGGCCACTGTCTTAGATCAAAGACTTCAGCTGAAAATAATGGACTGGATTCTGATAATTCATTCTTACAAAGGGATGCACTTTTATCCAACCTCAGGCCACATTATAATACTTCCTTGCAGAATCATGTAACTAGGCAGGTAATAGCACTAAAAGATTTTTTAATAACCCCATTGTTCACTAATCTTGATATCTCCAGTAAGAGTGAAAATTTATAGAAATACTAAAATGTTGCATGTATAATTTCATGGGGGGTGGTGACATGATTAATTACTCATAATAAAAATTTAATGCTTAAGTAATGATTTCAACATATGCAATATGTAAATTATACTTATGTACATGAATATATGCAAATATACATATTTATTAAGCAAAGCACACATAGACATAAGCATTCATAATAGTACCATAATACTGGAAATTACTTATGTTATAAACACTACTGAGAACACAAAAATAAACAAAAATATCAGCTGAGTACTACAAATAAATTATGCAAAAGCCTTTCAATAAAGATAATATATACTACTCATAGGAAAGTTCTTCATGCCCAAGTTTGGTTCTTTTTTTAGTCTTCAGTGACTTACAATAATCTGATTATAAAGCTGGATAGAAAGTACAGTGTCAAGGGGGCTGGGGATATAGCTCAATTGGTAGAGTCTTTTCCTTGCATGCACAAGGCCCTGGGTTCAATCCCCAGCACCAAAAAAAAAAAAAAAAAAAAAAAAAAAAAAAAAAAAAAAAAGAAGGAAAAAAAAAAAAGAAAATACAGTGTCAAAATCAAGGTATTATGATATCTGAACACACAAATGCATCATAACATACATAACATACACATGTGTATACTGGGCTTGTTCATTAAGTGTATAATTTTCAAATTCCTCTAACAGATACTGAGACCATACCCTGTATGAAAGTCTAAGATAAAATTAGTCATAGCAGTGACTGTAAAAATCCCTAAGTGATACACACACACACACACACACACACACACACAATTATTAAGAATGCCATTAAGAATGACACTTTCAAAGAAATAGCTAACTTTTTTCAACTAATATACATTGTAGTTATCTGAAAGTTTTGCTTAAGTTTGAGTTAAGAAATAGTTATTCTAAACCTCTTTTTATATTTTAATGGGGATCATAACACCTATTTTATAGCATTATTGTAAATAACTATGACTTAAAGAATAAAACAAGTCATAGACTGCAGGAAATATTTTCAATAGACATATCTGATAAACCACTGTTATCTGAAACATACAAAGAAGTCTTAAAACTCATTCACACACACACACACAAAAACACTCGCAAATACTAGGGATTAAATTAGAGCAAATTGTATTCCAAATGTTTATAATTATGTCAAAATGAATCCCAAAGTTATATATAACAAAAGTACCAATAAAAAGGAGAAAAAAAAATCCCAATTTTAAAAATAGACTATTAGACTGAGTATGCATCTTTCCAAAAAGACAGATTATACAGTGACTTTGGAACAGGATGATGTTTTCTTACAAATCTCAACATACATTTACCATACACCACAACATATATACATACTTGGTGTTTAATCAGATATGTTAAAAACTATTACTATAAAAAATCATGCACACTGATGTGTATAGGAGCTATATCATTAGTTGCCAAAACACAAAAGCAATCAAAATATCCTTCAGTAGGTTTGTAGATAAATTGTGGTATATTCAGATACTGCAGGATTATTAAATGCTAAAAGAAAATGAGCTCTCAATTCACAAAGGATATTTTTATTACCAGGTGAATGCAGCCAATCATTAAAGGTTATGTACTATATGATTCTACAGATATTCTGGAAAAGGCAATATTATACTTTAGACATATGTCACCAGAATTTGCCCAAACTCATAAAATGTAGAAAAGAATAAGCCCCAGTGTCTATGATGAATTCTAGTTAATAATGACATATCCGTGTATATTTATTAGTTGTAACATTGTGAAGAGGGATGTTGGATGGGGAGAAGGCTGAAGGTGTGTAGGAGAGAGGGTATATAGGAATTCTCAATATTTCCCTCTCAAGTTTGATGTGAACCTAAAACTGCTTTATTAATAATATAATTAATGGCAGATACACTAAATGAGAAAGCTGTGCAAAAGTTTAACAGCATTGTCCGATTCCTACTATGCACTCGGTAAATGGCAACTATGTTGAACAGTTTAATAATGTTGAATTCCAAATACCTAGCAGACAGCAGGAAACTTAATAGGTGCTTTGAAATTATTTTGACTAAATGAATCATTGCGACACCTAATCTTATGGCTATATAATTTCAAAATTAAAACAATAAAATGAAATAAAGCTTTCACTTTATTTTTATAGAAAATTTGAGAATCTATGGCTTTACTTTTTTCTTGTAAAAAATAATTAACCAAGGTTATATGTTGCTGATGCATTGTTTCCTGTTTTTAATAGGAAGAATTTTACTTCTGAGAATATCAAATGGAAGAAATACAGAGCATCTGTTGACCTAGCACTAGAAAGCCCACCATACTGGAGCAAACCAATGGGCCATCATATCTCTTTGATAGTGGGTTATGTGGTATGTTACAATAAGGCAAATCCACAAACCCTTCATAAAGCACTTAATTGAGCAGTACAATATAACAGGGTGGGATATTTCTCCCTGACCAAAACAGAAGATCAAACCTGACTGCCCTTACATATTTAATCCAGGCAAGTGGAACCCATTTGACTTTTATGATTAATTTCCTTTTGAACCTTGCCAAAATATTTGCTTCCAGTTATCTTTCAGCAGTATCTTTTGCAAGTTCAAAACGAGGTCTTTGTGCATTACAGATGCTGCTATCTTCATTTAGTGAGAGTAACTTCAATGTTATTTATAAAGACAAATGAGTTTGAGGGATTTTATCATTGACTTGATCAAAAATTAGAGGTAAACAACCAACTTAACCAGGAAACTAAAACTCTGTTTTTAAAATCATCCATTACCCAATTGCTCTAAAAAGATATACAACATACTTACTTGGTTGTTTATGGTAAAAGGTAAGTATCATCTCTTGTATCTAACTAACCACTACACAAACTGGGTTGGTGCATTTTTAACCTTAAATGGACTTCTGATTTAGAACTTGCAATGTATTGAAAATGACCATTTTGATTTCTGAAACTTGATGAGACATCATGTAATAGGCCAGATTCTTTTCTTTGTTGGTTTCGCCCAGTACTGGGTACAACACATGTCAGCTGGTGCAGCTTTATAATTGTCAAGATAGGTCCAGGCTGGGGAAGCAATCTCAGTGATCTAAAGTTGCTCACACAAAAAGTTCCCTCACTTCACATCCACCTGATCCTTCTATTGACAAAAACAACTTTATATTCTGATGATGTCTCTCTGATGTCTGAATATGCCATGATTCAAGAGTCATTCTTTCAGTTTAAGAGGTTTATCCCCCATCATTGTTAATGGTCCTCTCAATAGGCCTACACTGCTAAGAGATCTTTACTGAGAACTTTTCTGTTAGGCACTGTGCTTGATGAGCATTATCTATTTAAATCTTGACAAAATTCCCAGTGCTCATTATTATTACCTATATAAGAAGTGAGAATATGGAAGTCCAAGGTTACTCAGGTAATAAAAAGCCTGGGTTCAAGGCAGGCTGACTCAAGGGTTAAAAGCAGCAACATTTGAGAGTGGTAGGATATGAACTACCTAAACTTCCACCTACGTACTGGCTGTGGCTTTTTATAAGAGAGCCAGGTGGAATTTAGGAAAGATGGAACCAGAAAGAAAATGTCAGGACAGAGCACAGTAGGATACTTAAAAATACCCATTTGCTTTTGTTCATCTTACAACTCATTAGTTATAAGTGAATTTGAACATTATTCCATGCTTCACGTTTTCATTTAATTAGTTTTAAATTTTCTACCAAGGTTTTATACATGCATAGTTTAAATGTTAAATCATTCTGTAAGGCTTGTCTCCAAAAGCAGTCCTGTATCTTAATTCTCTACCTGAGAACACAGAGAAAAAAGTCCAACCAAGACAGATGCTTCAATATTTTCCGAGTGAAAATAGTTTTCAAGGTGAAATTATAAAATAGTAATTGTTGACCTTAGCTGCCCATTTAACTTGGGGCTTTTGAAAATCCCAATACCCAAACTATTCCTCAGACCAATTAAACCTGAATCTCTGGGTATAGGACCTAGGCATTAATATCTTTAAAGATTCTAAGCATATTTCAAGGTTAAAAACTATTGTTACAGCATCATTTTAAATAGTTCATATGTGTAAAACACCCTTAATTGTTTCCTGAAGAATAATAGCTAATATTTCAGCTATGGATGAAAAAATTAACACAATAAAATGTCACTGCATGGAAAATCATCACTACTGATGATTACTACTTGCATCCCAAAGGTGACTTGGTCCTATCACACACAAACAAATACTTTGTATTACAACCAGAACCATTGAATTTGGGATCTACTCAATAAATCAAAAGCAAAATGAAAAAGAATAACCAATTCTGCTTTTTCTTGGTCATGTGTGATGAGGATACATGAAATTGATTTTCAACTGAGAAATAAATTCTACAATCCTTCTTATAAGGCCAAGTGTCCCTAATTGCCCATTACTCTTTCCTGAACTTCCAATGAATTCTCCTTGGATGAGAAGTGTTAAATACATTGCTTAGAACATTAAAGAAAAAAACTACTAAACTGATTTTAGGTAAGTCTATGAATTGACTATTCTTGGGAACCTTACTATCCAACCAAATGGCAATAATATTGCAGTAACAGTATTGTAATGAAAGAATCTGGCCCAGAATGTTTATTATTTAATGTATTCATGAAAATTAATTAGCAATGATGGAAATTTGCCTTTCATTTGTTTGTAGAACTATTGATCCAATAGTTATATGCCAATGACAACTGTTTTGTTTTTCAAAAAGTTCATACAGTTAATTCCTAGTAAAAAGAAGAATAACAGGAGATTTAGACACATCTGACCATAAAATCACAAAAATTTTGAATTCTAAATGAGATAGAAAGCCATTGTAGGGTTTAGAGTGGGGCAGTGACATGGTTGGATTTGTATTTTAACAGGATCACCTTGTCTCTGTGAAGAACAGACTACAGGGAGGCAAGGGTGCAAGCAAGAGAAGGTTAAAGAATTAATTTAGTATCAAGAATGACACAGGGTGGCTTGGGTCAATGAGCAGAGACAGTACAAATGCTGGGATCTTGCATACCATTTAATGGACGCACTTTTCAAGAAACAGAGGTGGTTAGTGTGTGGGGATATGGAATGTGGGAAAAAGGATCCAAAGTGAATATGTAACTTGATTTGATGTTTAAACTATGCATATAATATGTATTATGCTTTCAGAAACTGAGAGTTGCACTAATATGATAATTTATGCAAGAATTTTTGAAACTGAAATTTCTTGGTAAATTTTTGAAAAGTAATCATTGTTAGGATCTTGAAAAAAATTAGAAGTTCTTGGGATTTATATATTCAGGTATACCAAGTGATTTCTAGCATTTTCTCTTGCTCAACATATATGTAGATTCTGCATGGAAAACCAACAACTCAAATAGCCTCATTTGTTCTTAGCTCCTTTCCATTATAATAAACCCAGAGTGTGAATCATTGGAAAGTCCTGCTTTTACCAATGCCAAGACTCATTACCTCGTCATTGTGAATGTCATGCAGAAACAGTGACTTTCAGTAACTAAAGTATGCAAAAATTCAGGGCAGCTTTAAAAGGAAATAACATTTTATTCTGGTAATTATCTAAGTGTCCACTTTCTTACTAATGAATCATCCCATGACTTTTCTAAAAGAAATGAAGCTTCAAACTTTAGAAAAAGCCCATAATATATTAAACAATTTCCTTATGTGTGATCTATATCAAATATAAAAATGTTATTTATTTTCAATAGGAATCTTTCAGATATTTCATAAAGAACCAAGGTGGACCTTTTCCTTCTTCACTTCCCTACATACCATTAACTAATTGAGACTGTTTTATACAAATTTTATAAAAATATTGGTTAGTAAACAAAATCTTGTAACAGTGCATTGAACAAATCTAGCTGTGTGTTTTTATAATTGATATATTGTATTAAGTCCCATCTCATTCTTTTTCAAATCATAATTTTTGAATACTTCAATCTAAATGCAACTTTACTTTCTGCAGACAGATAATGGTTATCATTTTAAAATCATACTTAATGATATCACTAGGAAATGAAGAATACAAATAATTTACTGCACTTATATACAATATTACATATGGGTTTTCTCATTTACATTTGTCTTAATAACACTAAGCTCCACGCAAATGATGAAAACATGTTCAACTGTTCTGCCACCATTTACCTCAGGGCTTGAACATACTATTATAAAACAGTAATTTTTAGCATAAAACAGTATTTGGAGAAGAGGTGTGAGATGATATGATTTATATTTTAAGAATATTTTTTTAAAAAGGAAGAAAAAGAAGGTGGAAAGAAGAAAGGGAAGGAAGAAGGAAAAATAAGTAGAAGAAAGGGAGGAGAGGAAGACCAGGTAGAAATCGAGAGACCTGAGTATTTTTTCTAGAGTTTTTTTTGTCATTGTTGCTTTTTTTTCCTAATGAACTTTTATTTTTATGCTTTTGAAAATTAACATATATTAATTCTACATATTATGGGATTCACTGGAATATATCCATAGGTGCATACATTATGCACTGATCATATCCATACACCGTTTTCTACCCTCTCCCCTCCTACCTCATCCACCAGAACCCTTCCTCTTCTCTAGTCATCTCTCTTCTATGTTCTGGTCAACATTTTTTTTTAAGTTTCCTCATTTGAGAGAGAATGTATAATACATGTCTTTCTGTGTCTGACTTACATTAGTAATATGATGTCAGCTAGTTCCATCATTTAGTTGCAGATAATAATTTCATTAATTATAATACTTTGTTGTGTGTATATATACAATATTTTATCATCCATCTATTGATGGGCATCTGGGCTGATTGTGCATGTTAGCTATTATAGGAATGATGCCACAATAAACATAGCATGCATGTATGTCTTTTGCACCCGGACTTCATTTCCTTTGGATATATACCCAGAAGTAGGATTGCTAGATCATTTGGTAGTTCTATTTTTAGTTTAAAGAAATTCCATACTGTTTTTCAGAGTGGCTGTACTAATTTATATTCCCACCAACCATGTGTAAATGTTCATTTTTCTCCATATCCTTGCCAGCATTTATTTATTTTTTGTTAGAAAATAGTGATTCTAACCAGGGTGAGATGGCATCTCACTGTAGTTTTGATTTACATTTTCCTAAGGTCTAATGATATGAGCATTTTTTTTATATTTTTTTTAGCCCAGGTATGAAATAGTCAAGTTATTTTAAGGCAAGATCTGCTTTGGTACAATTATTAATTTACCTACTTAAACTACTAAGTGCTTTGCAGAATTTAGAGTTTGTAATGCTGCTTAATAATAAATACTTATACACAGAAAACATATATGACACCTAATTTTTAAAATTTAAATACAGTTGTCTCTTGGTATTTGCAGAAGAGTGGTTCCAAAAACTCCTAGAGATACTAAAATCCACAGATTCTCAAGTTTCTTATAAAAATGGCAATTTACATGTAAACTATCCACATTCCTCCAGATACTTCAAATCATCTCTGGATTACTTATAATGCCTAATACAATGGAAATGTTTTGTAAATAGACGTTATATTGTGTTCTTTAGGGAATGATGACAAGGAAAATAGGCTGTTCAGTACAGATGACATTTAGTTCTGAATATTTTTTATCCTAAGGTTGGTTGAAACCATGGGTGTGGAACTCCGGGATACATAAGGTCAGCTGTATATGAATGACCAACTTCACATATGCAATCAAGGGTTTCCATTCTATACAAGATAGCTTTTCTTTTACATGAGACTAAAGAACTGTAGCACTCATAATACTTTAGTTATAACTATCTTGAGATGCTGGGAAGGCAAGGTCTCAGTTCCAGTATTTACATATATCATTATTGAACCACCTACTACAGAGGGTCATAACAAACCTGTTATCTAATTATTATGAAAGTGGCATTCATCACCATGTGTGGTAGAAGGAGAAAATCATCCAAATATATACCTTACATAGTTAAATTGGAAGGTTAGTTGCATTTCCTACAGGAATATAATCATGATCATTTTATTTGTACCATATAACTGCTACAAAAGCAATAGGCTTCTCTTTAAAAGAAAGATTTTGCACTATAAATAGGCAAAAAAAATATGGGGAACTCCATCAACAGGGATGTGAGAGCCTAGTTTTGCTATGGTAGCCCTTATTATTTTGAGTCATAGTGTGAAATGGTCTTTTCTTCCTCTTTTAATATAGTATGAAATGGTGTTTTCTTCCTCTTTTAAGATATCTGAGTAATATCAGCACAAGAAGGCTGGGGAGTATTATTCTATTGTGCATATATACCATATTTTCTCTATCCATTCTTTTCTCTATCCATTCATCTGTTGAAGGATACTTAGTTTAGCTATTGTGAGTTGAGAAGCTACAAACACTGATGTAGTTATATCACTGCAGTATGCAGATTTTAAGTACTTTGGGTATAGCCAAGGAGTGGGATAACTGGGTCAAATGGTGATTCCATTCCAAGTGTTCTGAGGAATCTCCATACCACTTTCCATAATTATACCAGTTTGCAGTTCAACCAGCAACATATGAGTGTACCTTTTTCCTTACATCCTCACAACATTTATTGTTGCCTGTATTCTTAATAATTACCATTCTGACTGGCCTGAGATGAAATCTTAGAGTAGTTTTGATTTGCAATTCTCTAATTGTGAGAGATTTTGAACATTTATTCATGCACTTGTTGATTGTATTTCTTCTTCTGTGAAGTGTTTGTTCAGTTCCTTTTCCCATTTAATGATTGGGTTGGTTTTTTGGTGTTAAGATTTTTTACTTCTTTATATCCTGAAGATTAATGCGCTGAGGTGCATGTGGTAAAGATTTTCTCCCAGTCTGTAGCTTCTTTCTTCACATTATTGATTGTTTCCTTTGCTGAGAAAAAGCTGTTTAGTTTGAATTCATCCCATTCATTGATTCTTGATTTTACTTCTTTCTCTTTAGGAGTCTTGTTAAGGAAGTCAGATCCTAAGCTGACATGAAGATTTGGGCCTGTGTTAGCAATTAAATGGATGAAGCTGGAGAATATCAAACTAAGTGAAATAAGCCAATCTCAAAAAACCAAAGGTCAAATGTTTTCTCTGATATTCACAATAAGGGGTGAGAGGGTGCTAAGGAAGATTATAGTTACTTTAGATTAGGTGGAGGGGAGTGAAGGAGGGGAAGGGTATAGGGGTAGGAAGGAGAATGAATGAAACATTATTACCCTATGTGCATATATGACTTCACAACCAGTGTAAATATCATGTACAGCCAGAAGAATGAAAAATCATACTCCATTTATGTATGATGTGTCAAAATGCATTCTAGTGTCATGTTTATATCAGTGACTGAGATTGGGGGTCTCTGACGACCTCGTGGGGGTGGCATGCCTGGTGTCTGGGAATGTTTCTGTGCAAGGGCACAGGATACTTAGCTGCTGTGGCAATGCCCTGCATGAGGAGGCTCTGTGAAGAGTTCTATCAGCTCTGACCTTGATCTCAGGCACATAGCTCCTGGAAATAGAGGAATTCTTATGCTGACAACCACAATGTTTCACCAGCTCTGTTTCTCCTGTTCCTGCCCACTTTACAGTAACTTTTAAAAACTTGCTTTAAAATTTGTTCTAATTAGTTGTACATGACAGTAGAATGCATTTATACATTTTAATAGATACATAAATGGAGTTTAATCTCTCATTTTTCTGATTATACATATGTAGGATCACATCGGTCATGCAGTCATATATGTACATGAGGCAATAATGTCTGTTTCACTCTACTATCATTCCTTCCCTCATACCCATCTCCACCCCTCACTCTCCTCTATAAAGTAACTATTCTTCCCTAGCCCCTCCCCACTTATTGTAAATTAGCATCCACATATCAGATAAAATATTCAGCTTTTGGTTTTTTTGGTTTGGCTTATTTCACTCAGCATGATATTCTCTAATTCCATTCATTTACCAGCAAATGCCCAAATTTCATTCTTCTTTAAAGCTGAGTAATATTCCATCATATATATGGCAAATTTTCTCTATCCATTCATCTGTTGAAGGGTCTTTAGATTGGTTTCATACTTTAGTTATTCTGAATCGAGCTGCTGTAAACATTGATGTGGCTGTGTCACTGTAATATGTTGAATTTAAGTCTTTGGGTCTAAACCAAGGAGTGGGTTAACTGGATCAAATGGTGGTTCCATTCCAAGTTTTCTGAGGAATCTCCATACTGCTTTTCAGAGTGGTTGCACCAATTTGCAGTCCCACCTGTAATGTATGAGTGTACCTTTTTTCCCACATCCTCACCAACAATGGTTGTTGCTTGTATTCTTGATAATTGCCATTCTGATTGGAGTGAGATGAAATCTTAGATTAGTTTTAATTGCATTTCTCTAATTGCTAGACATCTTGAACATTTTTTGTATATTTGTTGATTGATTATATATCTTCTATGAAGTGTCTGTTCAGTTCCTTAGCCCACAATTGACTTTCCTGAGAGCTACACAAAGCTGCTAGCATTGCACTTTGCAACTGTGGATTGCAATTTTGGAAAAGCTACATAGATGTCCTAATTTCTGTAACTTGCCTGAATACAAAGAACAATGTTTGCATAGCGTTTAACCTGATAATAAGACATATAAATAAAGATTGCCAGCATAACTCTAGATCTGCATCTCCCTCAGAGCTCCACCTGATCCCAGCTTAATCTTCAAAATCTGTGTTTGTGAGTCTTTATTTTCTAATCCCCCTTCAGCCCTCACTGAAATCGAGAGTTTGGCCATGCTGGTTACAGTAATGTCATTTAGAACAAATAAAAAAAATAATGCACACACAATAAAAGGCTGGAGAAATATTTTAGATCATCACTTTCCTAGATTCTTTATGTAAGGAAAAATGCTTTTTACAAAGGTAGATTTCAAAAAGGCAAGAAAAATGTTCAAAAATAGCTGGCCCAATATCCCCTGAAGATTAATCCTTCTTTTAGTATTACATAAATCAATCAATGGGAGGGATTGGTCCAAGGCATGAAAAACATTTGAATCTTAATGTGCTTTGGATGATGTCTTTCTTTTCTCCTGTAGTTTCATGTGTATTTTTTCCTATTTCTTGAGAGACCACAGAGTGTTTGAGAGCTAACACTTTTAAGTGTGTTTGTTTCCACTGCTGTTCTTATCAGTGAGATTGGTAAGTCTCATCTACCTAAAGGAGGTATCTTTTATTCATGAGTTCACTTAAATATTATTCTGTATTTAACTCATATATTATTCCTAATTTGTGGATGTATAAATATTTCATCTGATATTAAAAAAAACAAGTTCACATGTATGTTCATATGCATGTAGATATGTAAGTGACCCTTTTATGATAATCAAAAGGTCAGAACTGAAATTAAATGTTAGAATAGGTAGATATCAATAATCTACCTCTCGAGTCTCTGTAGTTCTCAGCAGTGTCATGCAAATACTTATTTTTAAATAAGATTGGGTGATTTCTCTGAATAATGTTTAGAATACAACTATTAATTTATTAATATGAAGTTATTAGGTATATCAATAAATTTTGTTTCATAATACTCAGTAAAGAAATGCAGACTTTATGTAGTAAAACCAAAAATGTGACTACGTAATCTTAAGACTGAAATAAAGACTAGATTGGTAGAAATATTTATCCACTTAGCCTCTTTATTCATCTTCTCTTAAGGTAGCTGAAACAGAAGTTTAACATGATTGTATTTCTAACCCTAATAGTCACTATTCAACTACTTGGCTCAAATCAAACCCATGGAAATCATAATTGACATCTCTTTCTTCTTCATCTTTCATGTCAAATGATCATTATGACTTAAATTTATGCTTATTCATTGGTGAAAGTTACATAATAGTGTTTCACACAGCTATGTGTATTAAATGACAAATACATATGTATACATATGAAAGTTTTTTCTTTTAATTTTTTATATTAACAATTATTACACATGATTTAATTGATACTTTGGATGTCAAAAAACAGAAGTTTCACTTAAAAATTAATTCATTTCCTACTTCTGTTCTAGCATAATAACTGGGTTTGGGTAATTTTTGGATAGTTAAATTTCAGAAACTCACACAAATATTCTTCCTTTACAGATTGCATATCATGCATTTCAGTGAAATTCAGCTCTTATTTAAGATGCTTCAGATTATATTAACACATAATTTATGTTTTATTTATTTTGTAATAAAAACATTAACACGTTTAAGAAAAAACAAGCTATGCTTATAGAGATAAAAGCTATGTTATTTATATGAGTTTCTTTACATTTCCTGTGCTTAAATTTCCAATTCATTAAAAAAAACACGTGAGTGTTAATCATTAAAATATTCAGCAATTATTGATAGTGATAACTATGAGATTAATAATTGCTAATAAGTATAACTCGAGAAAAAATATATGAATGTATAAATTGGTTTCTAAAGAATAGAGCAAGGAGGATCTACTTCTAAGATTACTTCTGCCTTTGTTAAGAATCATTCCCTTTCTCATATATTAACTACATTTATGAACTATGCTAGAATTCAATGCTCATAAGAAACCAGATTTGACATATCTGCTCGGACATGCAATTAGATCAGCTCTTTTTCCATTTTAATCCTAATACAAGGGTTTCTAATTTAAGCATTAAAACTAAACTGAACCCTATAAGGTCTGTCAATTTCATCCACAAAGCTCTTTTGTTAGACAGTTCCATCAAAGTTAGACAATTCATTTTACTAGGAAAAGAACTGATCAGTAGAAGAATAAATTGTATCCTTAATGCATGGTCAGATCACTGGATTACTGCTAATGTATTATTAGTCAAGCAGAATCTCCTTTTGAAGGAGCCTTGCAGTCCATGTCATAAACTGATTAAAAATCAGTGAACAAGTACTTTCTACCTTTGTTGTATATTAATGAGAAACCTATTCCAGAAAGCTTTTCTAAACTAGTGACCTTTAGCTTTCTGAAACTGGAGCATATTAGAGCTGTGTAAGCACAAAAAAAGTTTTCCTGATCAGTCCTTAGTACAGAAAATTTTGTTTTAAAACTGAATTCATTGTAGTTAATTAAAACTTTATATTTATCAGCTCCATACATTCTTACAGATAAGTAATGAAACAGTATCTCTCTTTTAGTTTATCTGTTTATGTTAAACAGAATGATACACAAGAATTGTGTGTGTATATATGTGTGTGAGAGAGAGAGCAGAGACAGATACAGAGGAGAGAGAATGGAAAGAAAGAACAATAATTATTTAGAAGTTCCAGCTACAGAAAATAGAGTTCTGTCTCAAAAAGTTGAATATCCAACTTTCAAATAATGGATAAAAGCCTCAAAATGAGTTATTTAAAAACCACAAATAGTTGATATACATAGAAATTGGACATAAATGTACAGCATTTATATTTCTACTCAGTCTGAACTGTATATATTTAAAAGTAGTTTCTAAAAGAAAATGGAATTGAACAGTGGAATTGAACATTTTTAGAGTATAAAACATTTTTTTCATTTAATATCAAAACAATATAAAATATTTACTGTGATAGAAATTAGAAGAAAGACAAAAATTATTGGATTCTTAGCATGCTCTAGTTTTCTGGCCTTGTGTCATATGGGCGATGCTAATTATTCAATTGAGAAAACCGACATTTGATGAAGTATCTGTACACAGAGTCCCGCAGATGCTGGGAGGACAAGGATTCACAAATATGGTCCATTCTTTCTCAGCTACATCTCCACCTTCCACATAAGAGACATTCAGAATGCTTTCATGTGAATTTATTTCCACCCTTCTTTTCCTAGCTCACATAATATTAATGTAAAAGGCAAGTCTTCAGAAGGAGATTTATGTTTTAAAGAATCACTTCTTTCACAGTCCTGATGTAAACTGAGAACTCTGGCAAATTCCAGGGTATATATTTCTGGGAATTTGATTGGTAATTTGATTGAAGTGATATATCATATTTCTAATGTCTATTATTTTACTTATTTGAATAACCAAAGAATGGATCTGAAGTCCGGAAAGAAAAAAGGGATAAATTATGAAGGAAGCAAAGTTGTTTATCTTCTCCAGTTTGAAAGAAGCAGGTGTTGTGTACATAAAGCATAAAAATGTTGTCATCAACAAGTTGATGTAAGTTTCCTGGAGTGGAGTTTAATAGCTATCCACATGTCAAATGTGTTTGCCCTTGGGCCTCCCAAATTTCATCGAGGCATTTAAAACAAAGAGAAAAAATATTTATGAGAATAACTGAAACTTTGGGTGGGGGGAATAGGAAGCAATCAAATGTTCATTGGTAAGGACTAGCTAATTAAAGAATTACACATTTATAAAATGGTATGTTGTGCAGTCATTCAGAAGGATAATGTAGGTTCATATTTATTGATTTGTGAAGATATCGATGACACACTGTGGAGTAAAAAATGCAGTTTCAATAACAAACAGCAAGTAAATAACAATCTCACTTGTTATTTACTTGTCTAACTTACATGGGGAGTGAAGGATATGGAAAAACACCACCCAGGGAGAAAAGGAGGACAATAGGTCCCAGGGAGAGAAAGAAAACAATGGGCTCTGGACTTTCACCATTTCCCAGCAACAATGGGCTCTGAAGCAGAGCCCTTATCTACAACTGTTCCCCTGACTGCCCAAGGAACACATTCAGGTATGACTCAGTCTCATTAAACCCTATAAAACTCAGACCTCTATTGTAACCAGTTGCCATTTTCTCTCTTGAAAATATGCCCCTCCAGTGCTTAATAAAGAAAGCATCACTGATCTGTTGAGGTCTATCTCTGTTTCTTTTTCTTTCCCTTTCATTTTCCTTAGGTGCCAAAACCTGGGACAAGGGTTCAGGATTCTTTATCCCTCCCTGTCCTAAGGAACCTCTACCTTTCACTTCTCTCTTTTCACCTTATACTTAAAGGTTAATAATCAAATCATGTTAAATGGCCAGTGAGAACTGCCTGGAAAGTAATCACTGATAATCTGGCATGTGTGGTGTTCTAAGGCTGGAGAAGAAGCCCCCAGCCATTACAAGCATGGCTGAATTCCCAGACTGACTCAGTTTAGGAGGTCCTCTCTCTGGTGACAGTTCTTCAGGATCTTGCTCTTTTCTTTGTATTTAAATTAATAACAGAGTGTGTGACAGATACCATTGCCCTGTGTACATGCATGAACGCATAGATGGTGTGACTCTACTTTGTGTACAACCAGTGAAACAATAGCTGTACTCCATTTGTGTTCAATGAATCAATAAGTAAATAAAAAAAATTTTTAAAAAAAGTTACACAAAGCTCAATTTTACAAAAAACAAACAAACAAACAAACAAAAAAACCAAAAAAAATGCTACTAATAATAACATGTATATTTCAAGTCAGAGACCTCATATTGAATTGGGAAATTTTACCTGGTTTTTCATTTCATTTCAATTAATTCCATACATGGTGATTCTAAATCTAAGAACTGGTTGAATTAATATCATAATACTCTTTCACAACAATATAAGTAGAAATTTAGGATCACTGTCAGATTTCTCTTTCACCTTTTTTCCCTAATAATTCTGCCTGTCTATGAATACATTTGGCCTATGAATCATGAGCAAAAGACCAGTTTATGAACTATTAATAAATGTTTAACAATGAATCACAAATTTCTGAGCTTGATCATGATCTGATTCTCTTAAAGCTTTATTTCTTCACTACCTTCTTTTACATGCCTTGCTGACAAGCAGATTACTCTTGGTGGTGAATCTCAACTCACCTTCTCCAACTTCCATACTTTTTTCTTCTGCTAATTCTTCTTTCACTAGTGCCTCCTTCAATCATTTCCATCTCTATAGAAACCATAAATATTCCCCTCTTTTTCAGCTGCTATTGTTTCCCCAAGCCTTCCTGAGATCTTCAAATTCATAATCAGGCCCCTCAAATCTTGCTTTACCAATTAGATATTTAACTTTTCTTCAAGCACTTACAAGTGCCTTAAGAAGTACCAAGTGGTATATGATTATCATGACCACAGCCAGCAAAACATACTTGTCCTCACTCATTTGGTTTCCCTGAGCGTGATGAATTAACATATGTGCATGCATTTCATAGCTGTAACAGTGGTCCACTCTATGCTTTGAATATAATCCTTGCTGTTCTGTCCTGGCAACTCATTTTTAAAATGGACATGTCTCTTTCTCTTCCTCTCTCCCTGCTCCTCCCTAATCTCTCCCATCCCTAATTTCAGGGGAATCAGAATTACCTTTCTTCCCCATCCTAGGCAGAGTTATCTGTCCCTGAGTACACAACCAGAATAGGAAACAGAGTAATCCAGACTTTGGGGATGGTGCCAGAAGCTCTCAGAAATGACTATCTCCCAAATTAACAAGTGAATTACAACTCTAGACACAGAACATGTGGAATGTAGCCTTTGAGTCACCTCTTTAAATGCCCCTTGTTCCTGCTGATGTGGAGAATCACAGAAGTCCCCTGCGTTTCTTCTTTCCTAGCAAAGCAATAAACCTTTTTTTTCCTTTTTCTCAAAACTGTTCTCATTATTGCATTGGCATCGGGGATAGGATCGAGTTTTTGGCAACATAGCTATAGAATGGTACAAAATGTATTAAATTATTATTCTAATTACATATTTTAATTCTCCCCTTAGAAACTAGCTCTCTTCCTGAAAGTGAATTCAATTAATAGGCCATGTGAAGCCAGAATTATAGGTGATCAGGTCGAATTGTGGAATGGGGTCCATCTGAATCTGGGAAGTTGGAGACTGCCCTGGGAGATTGGAATGTGTCTCCAGAGCCCCTTTTGATCACCAAGTTACCTGCCTATACTACATCCCAAAAGGTTGAAGACAGGGAATTGCTAATTAATGCCCCCTGGACCCCTACCGGCCTGAATCACTCCATTTGGCCTTTCTCATCATTTGCCACCTCACTGGCATCTCCTGGGCCTAGTCATGTAGGCAGGAAGGAGAGAGATAAGGGGGTAAAGAGCAGGAGAACAAAGGGGACTCTAATCTATAAAAGATGCGGGATGCTCTCACTTCTGGGGATACAGGAACACCAGTCATGGCCCCCTTCTCCCTCCTGGGAGAAGTCTGTGTTACTCCCTTTAAATAAAACCTGCTTTATATGCTTGCCTGGGCATGCTTCTCTGATGTTATACTTCAATGTTTGATATCACACAGATAAATGGTGGTATCACATGGATATCAAATGGTAATCCAGTTGCTGAAATGAAGGCCAATCACCTTAAAGCAGGACAATCAGACATTTTGAAGTAAATGCATAGAGAGATGATCTTTAAGCATCAGAGTGCCTCTGAATCATTTGTGCTGTTTATCAAAAGGCAGATTTCCAGTTTGTTGACCAGAAATATTTATTCAGAGAAGGTAGTGGAGAAGTAATCTGCATTTTATTAGGCATCCTGACTTTGCTGCAAATCATCTGGAGGGGTATTCCACTTTGCAAAGCACTATGATAGCAACAGGCAACTTGCGATTATTTTGAAATAAGGAGTAGGGAATGTATAGATTATTGGAAGAACCTTTAATGAAACAATCCTTACAAAAATGGAAAGAATATTGTGTGCATTTTCAATTTCAAAATCAGAACTAGAATCTTAGATTTTCCCAAATTCAAATGATGGCAGGCTTTGTCAAAGATGAAACAAAACACGTATTTTTAATATAAGACCTCAGGTCTCACTTATGAAAAGCAAAAGAAGTTCTTATAACAAGAACAGATTGTAAGTACAACTGATAAAAGGAAATGAATTCTGGTATCATTTTTTCCTGTACACAATACTATTGAATAGCCATCTGGACCAGCAATTTAGTTTCTGAATGGTCTTCAGCAAGATTTCATATTTCCGCTCCAGAAATAAAAATTTCAAAAGATTTTGCTTATTAGTGGAAATTTTTGCTAATTACAGTGTTCAAAGTCTAAATTAGGTCTGATCTGGTTACACTGAGACATACAATATTAGAGTATATTGTATTAATCCTTAAATGCCTTCATAATTACGACTGCCTTTTTAGTACATTGTTTATCTTTTTTCTTCTAAGTGGATCCAATTAAGTTTTGATTGGCCTTTTTTTCCGCCAATGAAATTAACTCATCTTCTTGCTAGTAATAGATTTGTTCATTCAGCATAAGAAGAAATTCATCTGCACTAATCACTTAAACTGTAAACTTGCCCCTGGCACCTGTTATCTTTCTAAAGATATTTGTACCTATTTACCTTTATTATTATTCTTTAGACTTTTAATTAGTTCAGCTAATTTTCTTTTCATCTTTGTTATCATTTTTTTTTTTAATTCAGGACAATGATGACAATAATCCCTCCTCTGACCTGCCTTTTTTTTTTTCCCTCCTTTGTCTCCCATCTCAATATTGAGAAGACCCTACTCTGCGAGGCAATCTCTTTAGGGTTCAATATTGAACTTGAGTCCTGAATGATAGTCTGACTTACATGTTTATTTATTTAAATAAACTCTGAAGTAGCTGCTATAGTAGAAAATAAAAGTGGACCAATGAATTAATAGCAAATTTACTCTCTTTTCCTTTTTCTTCAATGAATATAAGCATAACTGTAGATTCCTAGAATGAATAAGGAACATGATAAACTGAGGTTCTATTAGTGCAATTCACAGTACCACTGGTCTTTATTGGTATGCAATTAACTTCGGACTGAATAGGTAACCTCATGTCTATCACCAGGGAGTTGATGATATCAAAAGAAGAGAACCAAAATATCAAAGTAGTATGACAATAGAGATATTAAAACCACATATGAGGGCCTTAGGAGGAATGGATAAAGACCATTTTTTTCCTTTCTTTTTTTAAAATTTGTTCTAATTAGTTATACATGACAGCAGAATGCATTTTGACTCACTGTACACAAATAGAGCACAACTTTTAATTTCAGATGCAGAGTCACACCATTGTGTAATCAAACATGCACATAGGGTAATAATATTTGTTTCATTCCACCATCTTTCTCAACCCCATACCCCTGCCCCTCTCCTCCCTCTGTCCAATCTGAAGTTACTTCATTTTTCTCTTCCCCCCCAGCCCATTATGGATCAGCATCCACATATCAGAGGAAACGTTTGGCCTTTGGATTTTGGGGATTGGCTTATTTCACTTAGTATGATATTCTCCAACTCCACCTATTTACCTGCAATGCCATAATTTCATTATTACTTAAGGCTAATATTACATTGTGTATATATACCACCATTTCTTTATTCATTTCTCTATTGAAGGGCACTAAGTTGTTTCCACAGTTTAGCTATAGTGAACTGAGCTGCTATGAACTTTGATGTGGCTGTGTCACTGTAGTACACTGATTTTAAGTCCTTTGGGTATAGAGCGAAGAGTGGGATAGCTGGGTCAAGTGGTGGTTCCATTCCAAGTTTTTTGAGGAATCGCCATACTGTTTTCCAGAGTGGTTGCACTAATTTGAAGTCCCACCAACAATGTGTGAGTTTTTTTATTTTTTATTTTTTTGGTGTCTTTTGAGTTCATCATATATCCTGGAGATTAATGCTCTGATGTGCATGTGGTAAAGATTTTCTCCCATTCTGTAGGCTCTCTCTTCACATTTTTATTTCCTTTGCTGGGAAGCAGCTTTTTAGTTTGAATCCATCCCATTCATTGATTCTTGATTTTATTTCTTGTGCTTTAGTAATCTTGTTAAAGGAAGTCAGGTCCGAAACTGACATGATGAAGATTAGGGCCTACTTTTTCTTCCATTAGGTGCAGGGTTTCTGGTCTAATTCCTAGGTCCCTGATCCACTTTGAGTTGAGTTTTGTGCAGGGTGAGAGATAGGGGTTTAATTTCATTTTGCTTCATATTGATTTCCAGTTTTCCCAGCACCATTTGTTGAAGAGGCTATCTTTTCTCCAATGTATGCTTCTGGCACCTTTGTCTAGTATGAGATACCTCTATATATGTGGGTTTGTCTCTGTGTCTTCTATTCTGTACCACTGGTTTACATGTCTGTTTTGGTGCCAATACCATGCCATTTTTGTTATCATAGCTCTGTAATATAGTTTAAGTTCTGGTATTGTGATGCCTCTTGCTTTTCTCTTCTAAGGATTTCTTTGGCTATTATGGTTCTCTTATTTTTCCAAATGAATTTTATGATTGCTTTTTCTATTCCTATGAGGAATGTCATTGGATTTTTAATTGGTATTGCATTAAAGCTGTATAATGCTTTTAATAGTATGGGCATTGTGACAATATTAATTCTGCCTGTTCAAGAACATGGGAGATCTTTCCATCTTCTAAGTTCTTTAATTTAGAAGTATTTCACCTCTTTTGTTAGATTAATTCCCAAGGTGTTTTTTTGTTTGTTTTTGTTTGTTTGTTTGTTTTATTGAGGCAACTGTGAATGGGGTACTTTTTCTAATTTGATTTATGGGTGGCTTATATCCTGCTACTTTGCTGAATTCATTTATTAGTTCTTGAAGTTTTCTGGTGGAATTTTTTGGATCCTTTCTTGATATAGCATCATATCACTGCAAATAGTGATAGTTTGAGCTCTTCTTTTCCTATTTTTGTTCCTTTGATTTCTTTCTTCTAATTGCTCTGGCTAGAGTTTCAAGGACTATGTTGAATAGAAGTGATGAAAGAAGGCATCCCTGTATTGTTCCAGTTTTTAGAGGAAATGCTTTCAATTTTTTCTCCATTTAGAATGATGTTGGGCTTAATGTAGATAGTTTTTACAATGTTGAGGTATGTTCCTACTATCCCTATTCTTCCTAGTGTTTTGAACATGAAAGGGTGCTGTATTTTGTCAAATGCTTTCTCTGCATCTATTGATTCATATGATTCTTTAAGTCTCTTGATGTAATGAGCTACATTTATTCATTTCTGTATGTTGAACTAACCTTGCATCCATGGGATGAACCCCACTTGGTCAAGGGGCACTATCTTTTAATATGTTTTTGTATGTGATTTGCCAGAATTTTATTAAGAATTTTTGCATCTATGTTCATCAAGGATATTGGTTTGATGTTTTCCTTCCTTGGTGTGTCTTTGTTTGGTTTTGGTATCAGGGTGATACTAACCTCATAGAATGAGTTTGGAAGGGTTCCTCCCTTTCCTATTTCATGGAATAATTTGGGGAGTACTGATATTAGTTCTTCTTTGAAGGTCTTGTAGAACTTGGCTGAAAATCCGTCTGATCCTTGACTTTTCTGGGTTGGAAGACTTTTGATGGTGCCTTCAATTTCATTGCTTGAAATTGATCTGTTTAAATTGTGCATGTCCTCCTGATTCAGTTTGGGTAGGTTATATGTCTCTAGAATTTTGAAAAGTCTAAGATTTTTTATTTTTTTGGAGAGTAAATTTTCAAAATAGTTTCTAATTATATCTTGTATTTCAGCAGTGTTGTTCATTACATTTCCTTTTTCATCATAAATTTAGTAATTTGAGTTTTCTCTCTCGTCTTCATTAGTTTGGCTAAAGGTTCATCGATTTTATTTATATTTTTCAAAGAACAAACTTTTCATTTTGTCAATTTTTTGAATTGTTTCAATTTCATTGATTTCAGCTGTGATTTTAATTATTTCCAGTATTCTACTTCTTTTGGTGCTTATTTGTTCTTTTTCTAGAGCTTTGAGATGTAATATTAGGTCATCTATTTGTTGACTTTTTATTCTTTTAATGAATAAACTCAATGCAATAAACTTTCCTTTTAGCACTGTCTTCATAGTGTCCCAGAGATTTTGGTGTTTAATCAGTGTTCTTATTTACCTCTAAGAACTACTTTTATTTCCTCCCTGATGTCTTCTGTCATCCATGCATCATTCAACAGTGTATTATTTAGTCTACGGGTGTTGGAGTAGTGTCTTTTTTTTTATTTTTATCACTGATTTCTAATTTTATTCCATTATGATCTGATAGAATGCAGGATATATCTCTATTTTTTATATTTGCTAAGAGTTGCTTTGTGGCATAACATAGGTCTATTTTAGAGAAGGACAATGTGCTACTTAGAAACAAGTGTATTCACTCATTGATGAATGAAATATTCTATATTTATCTGTTAAGTCTAAATTATTGATTGTATTATTGAATTCTATATTTTCTTTGTTTAGTTTTTATTTGGAAGATCTATCCAGTGGTGAGAGTGGTGTGTTAAAGTCACCTAGTATCATTGTGTTGTGGTCTATTTGATTCTCGAAATTGAGAAGGGTTTATTTGATGTACATAGATGCTCCCTTGTTTGGGGCATAAGTATTTATAATTTTTATGTCTTGTTGGTGTATGATTCCCTTAAGCAGTAAGAAGTGTCCTTCTTTATCCCTTGGGACTAACTTTGACTTGAAGCTCACTTTATCTGATATGAGAATGGAAATCCCTGCTTTGTTTATGCAGTCATATGAGTGATTTTTTTCTCTCATCCTTTCAGCTTCAGTCTGTAGATGTCTTTTCCTATAAGTCTCTTGAAGGCAACATATTGTTATGTGGATGAAGATAATTTTAAACAAATTTTCACAATCAATTTAATTCTTGTATGTGAACATTGGCAGTACTAAAAAGTACAGTTTTTAAGTTTGTTACAATATCACATTGACTATGCTATCTCAAGATAAATTGGACTTTAAACCAGACATCTAGACATTTGTATATGCCTTCAATGGTTGTGTGTGAAAAAAACCTTATTTTCATAAAAAAATTGTCAATTGTGATAACTCTTTAGTGTTTACTCCTATCATTTCTATAACTCAAAATTGTGCAGAGTTGAAATAGAAACTTTCATAAGAATTTTGAAGACATATAAATCTATTAAAATCTTTATAGCCAATCTAGATAGTGAATATATAAATGTCAAAACCTATAGCCATATTTTCATAAAGATAGATTGACATTATTACTGGAAATTACTAATTCATTCACCATTCCCCTTTATAAATATTCTATTGGTCATTTCACTTTGTTTTAGCATCTTTTTTTGTGATTTGTAGGATGGGGAGAGAGAAAGTGAGACATAAATGGAGAAAAAGATAGATCTAAATCCTTTTATGAGTAGATAGTGAAGTAATATTTGACAATTAGAAATATTTTATGTTGAAATAAAAATGTAGTATTAAAATTATTTAATATGTAAAAAACAACAAGAGCATAGCAGTCATTCCTGCATGGAAGAATATCATTACAGAATTGTTATAAGATGTGATAATAAAAACTGTCTCATGAACAACCCTTTGTAATTTTTTGTTACAACTGTGAAAATGAATCACACTGAGCTGATCATTATGGTGGGTGATGCTGACTAAAGAGATTATAGGTTTATGCACCAACCATAGTGATATAATCCTAACCCTAACCCTTATTTCACTATGTTAAAGAAAAAAGATACAATTCCACTTCATTACATATTATAACCTTAATATAATTTTCTGAGAATAGTCACAAAATACAGATGAGTATACGTTTTAGTAAAGTTTGTCCCAGAATATTTTGGGCAATGAGAAAAGAATAAATGTTAAAAGTAAATTACCTATGTAGGTAAATTGCTATGTTATTATCTATATTCAGATATTTGTTGAGTTCCTTATTAAATATTAACTCATTAATATTTGATATGATCCTATGAAAAATGCATATGAGAAACAGATGCACAAAAGAGTGTGTTAACTCACCTAACATCAAACTGTTAATACATGGCAATACTTTCACCCTGTAGCTCATAATCTTTATCATTATACTTAGCTACATTACAGAGAGGATAGGATTTGAAGTATATTTTTGAGACAGATCATTCAATTTATATGCCATTAATTCATTCTTTACAGAAAACCCATGAGGAAATTTAATTCACTGAGAGAAAATTCACTGTTTGACCAGAAAATGAAGGCTACAAAACATTCAGCAATGTAACATTTTAGACCTAAGAAATTTAGTCTAGATTTCCAATCTGCATCTACATATTTCTGATGCCTGAAGATAGAAAACAATTCTCAAAATGTTAAGAAACTATGGACAGATGGTAAAATACACACAGTTATACCATCTTAAATATTTACTGCACTGGTTGTTGACTCTAATGTAAACAGGATCCCAGTTAGCCTAAAGAAAAGCAGCATATACAATGGTAACAATATAAACACTGAAATGATAATATGAAGCCAGAGACAAATTCCCAATGTGGCAAAGAATTTTAAGAATAGTGATTCTAATATCACTTTATAAGACTGAAAAACAGGTACAAATTTTAGAGCTAATTCTATGCAACTGTCCACCACTCTCTTTTTTCATAATCTGTAAGCAGTTTTAAAACTGTCTTTATTTGCTTTCCTGCTATTTTTCATTATTCCACCATTAGAATGTTAGCTGCCAGAAAAAAGAGGCCATGTATGTTTCACTCACCAAAATACATTTATAGCCTATTAAGTTGCTTAATTCAAGAAAAAAAGAAAAGTATCTGCCGGGCAAGGTGGCGCACACCTGTAATTCCAGCACTTGGGAGGCTGAGGCAGGAGAATCTCGAGTTCAAAGCCAGCCTCAGCAACTTAGTGAGGCCCTAAGCAACTCAGTGAAACCCTGTCTCTAAATAAAATACAAAATAGGGCTGGGGATGTGGCTCTTTGGTGGAGTGCCCCTGGGTTCAATCCCTGGTACCAAAAAAAAAAAAAAAAAAGTATCTGTTAATAAATAAATATTGACATGCTCAATTTACCAGGTAGATCTCTGGAAAAAATGTATAGCTTCTAGTAATAAAATAATCATGAAAAAAGTCACAATAAATATCTGAAACAACAAAAGAGAGACAAATAAAGAAACAAATTTTAAACTAGGAAATACATTTGAAAAAACTGCCCAACAAGAAAAGATGAGAACTCTGAGTTTAAACCTTAAGGGTCCTTAAAACAGAGAATAAAATCGATGAATGGGACATCATTCATGATGAAATAATTAAAGAAAATATTTTAGCATCAATGGAAGTCATAAAACTATAGAGAACAGAAATCATGAAATACATCAGGAGAGTTAAAAAGGAGATTTGCACCTAAACATACTGTAGTTAAACTTAAATAGCAACAGAAAAAAACCAAAGAAAAGTAGATCATGAAAGACAGTACATGTAAGGGAAGACTAGTGATTTGTCAATACAATGATAGTAGTAGAAATAGAAGCCAAAAGACAGTAGCATATTACATTTAAAGTGAACAGTGAAAGAAAATCACAACAGAGTACCTTCCAAAATTACCTTTCAAGAGAAATTATGAAATAATGACATTTACAGAAGCCAACACTAGAAAAGTTTACTTCATTCAATTTTGTTGGAATAGTGCTAAAGGAAGAAGAAAATAATACCAAAAGGATTGTCTGGGCTGCAAAGTAAAAAGTAAGTTGATAAATATGTATATGACTTAAAATAAACATGGTCTGTGTTAAATAATATGTCTAATCTGGAGAGTTAAAAAATCTAAGACCTAAAAGGATAAACTAAAGTGGTATATTAGAAGTGAGGGAGCTGATTGTACTTAAAGTATTTTAGGTATTTATACAATTCAGAGGAATGGGTCCTTGTTAACTTTAAACTCTGCACTTTGTATGTGGAATTAAATCCAATTACCAAAGCAACAAAATCACATTATTTGACTTATATTCCATCAGAAAATGAAACCATGAAAACCAACTAAAGCAACAAAGAGTAAATTTAAGCAACTAACTGTAAAGGAGGAGAAAAACAGATTAAATATATAAATATATATTATAGATAGATTGGTGTTGTTTTTCTGAGTTTTTATATATTCTGGATATTGATGCCCTATCTGAAGAGCAGGTGGCAAATATTTTTTTTTTTCCCATTCTGGTGGTTCTCTCTTAATTCTCTTGTATCCTTTGCTGTGAAGAAGCTCTTTATTTTGATACCATCTTACTTATTTTTATTTTACTTCTTGTGTAGGAGTCTTGTTAAAGAAGTCAGTTCCTAAGTCAGCATTTTGGAATATTGGGTCTACATTTTCTTCTAGCAGTTACAGGGTTTCTGGTCTAATTCCTAGGTCTTTGATTCACTTTAAGTGGACTTTTGTGGAAGGTGAGAGAGAAGGGTTAAATTTCTACATATGGATTTCCAGTTTTCTCAGCACCCTTTGTTTAAAAGGCTATATTTTCTTCAACGTATGTTCCTGGCATCTTGAACTAGAATGAGGTGACTCTATTTATGTAAATTTGTCTCTTTGACTTCTATTCCATTGGTCTTTATGTCTGTTATGGCGGAAATCCCATGCTATTTTTGTTACTATATCTCTGTAGTATAATTTGAGGTCCAATATTGTGATGCCTCCTGCTTCACTTTTCTTGCTAAGGATTGCTTTGGCTATTCTAGGCCTCTTTGTTTTGTTTTTCCAAATGAATTTCAGAACTGCTTATTTTTTCAGTTCTGTGAAGAACATTGGAATTTTGTTGGAAATCACATTGAATCTGTTTTGGTGGTTTGGTCATTTTGACGATATTAATTCTGCCTATCCAAGAACATGGGAGGCCTTTCCATCTTTTAAGGTCTTCAATGTCTTGTAGTGCTCTATAGTGTTCATTGTACATGTCCTTCATCCATTTTGTTAGATTTATTCCCAAGTACTTTATATTTTTGGAGGCTATTGTTAATGGGATAGTTTTCCTAATTTTTTTTCAGAACATTTATCCTTGGAGTATAGAAATGTAATTGATTTATGAGTATTGATCTTATATCCTACTACTTTGCTGAATTCACTTATAAGCTCTAGAAGTCTTCTGGTAGAGATTTTTAGGTCTTCTAAATATAGATTCATATCTTAAGCTAATAGATAATTTGAGCTCTTCTTTTCCTATTCATATCCCTTTAATTTCCTTCTCTTGCCTGATTTCTATTCAAGAACTATGTTGAATAGGAATGGTAAAAGTTGGCATCCTTGTCTTGTTCCTGTTTTTAGAGGAAATGCTTTCAGTTTTTCTTCAGAATAATGTTGGCCTTGGGTTTGTCATTGCCTTTACAATGTTGAGATAATTCCTTCTATCCATAGCTTTCCTAGTGTTTTAAATATAAAGGGGGTGCTGTACTTTGCCAAATGCTTTTTCTGCCTCTATAATCGTGTGATTCTTATGTGTCTTTATGAGATCAAATATACTTCTTGATTTCCAGATGTTGAACCAACTTTGCATCCCTGGGATGAATGCTGCTTGATCATGGTGCACTATCTTTTTAATGTTCTTCTATGTGATTTGCTAATATTTTGTGAATAATTTTTGCATCTATGTTCATCAAGGATATTGGTTTGAAGTTTTCTTGATATGTCTGTGATTTTGGTATCAGGGTTATATTGCTGTTGTAAAATGAGTTTGGCAGTGTTCCCTCTTTTTCTATCTCATGGAATAATTTGAGGAGGATTGGTATTAATTCTTCTTTAAAGGTCTGGTAAAACTCTGCTGAGAATCTGTTTGGTCCTGGGCTTTTCATTGTTGGAAGGCTTTTGACAGTTCCTTCAATTTCATTACTTGAAATTTATCTGTTTAAGTTTTCTATATCCTCATGGTTCAATTTGGGTCAGTCATATGTTTCTAGGAAATTGTCAATATCCTCAAGATTTTCTAGAGTAACAGTCAAATTTTCAAAATAGTTTCTGATAATCTCCTGGATTTCAGTAGTGTCTATGGTGATAGTTCCTTTTTCATCTTAGATTTTGATAATTTGAGTTTCCCCCCTCTTTTGTTTAGGTTGGCTAAGTGTTTATCAATTTTGTTTATCCTTCCAAAAAAACAAACTTTTAATTTTATACTAATAATCATAGCTGGGCATGGTACACACCTGTAATCCCAGTGGCTTGGGAAGCTGAGGTAGGAGGATCACGCGTTCAAAGCCAGTCTCAGCAAAAGTGAGACCCTGTCTCTAAATAAAATACAAAATAGGGCTGGGATGTGGCTCAGTAGTCCAGTACCCCTGAAATCAATCCCTGGTACCCATCCCCCCCCAAAAAAATCATATATGTTTAAAATGTTCAAAAGTTTAAAGAACTGCTTATTCGATTTTAACAGTTAAATACGGTGTTTGAAACCACACATTATCTGTAAAGATGGAAAGATTGGGACTATGAGGTAGAAAAAGATAATCAGTCAAATGTATACCTTATACTGTAAATAAATAATAAATAAATAAATAGGGGCCTTCGTGCTAGGGATGTAACTCAGTGTTTAAGGGCATGCTTAACATGCACAAGGCCCTGTGTTCAATCCCCAGAACCAAAAAAAGAGACTAAGGTAATTATCTATTAGACAAAATGAACTTTAAAAGATTTAAGAGACATAAAGTATTATATTAGGATACAATATTTGATTTGTTAGGAAGATGTACCAATTCTAAACATATTTATCAGATAAAAAGACTTTGATATATGTGAAAGGAAATCATGTGATTATTACTGGTGACTGGGGTGAATTGGGAAAGAGAATTGGCAAATTGAGTTGGCAAATTCATCATGATAGTGAGAAATATGAATACATCTCTCTCAATTATTGGTTAGTTAAAAGACCAAGTGTAGATAAATATAGAAAGTTTGGAAAATACAATAAGACTGATATTTGACATATGTAGATTCCTATACACAAAAAATCATCTCAAGATCATGTTCGACATCTATTAAAAATAATCACCATCTAGTTCTTAAAGTCTAAAAAATTTAACAATTTTGCTAATCATAATCTCATGGCAATTAAATTAAAAATCGATTACCAAAGGTAAGCAAACAGACAGTCCTAATGTCTTTGAAAACTAACTAAAATATCACATAGGTCCTCAAAATATTTAAAAGTACTTTTCACATATTGATTTATTAGTCCTTGTATCAAAAGCTGCAACATGCATTGGAAGACTTCAAGAATAATGGATAGCCTTAAATGCTTGTAATAATAAAAATTAAAAATGGTTTAAAATTAATGAGTTCCCGTCAAACCAGGAATGTGGTGAAAGACCATGAAAACAATTCTAAAACCAAACAGAAAGCAAAGATATAAAGATAAACTAAATTAAAAGCTTATTGCTTAAAAATATGACAAAAAGTATAAGGTAATTACAAAGAACAATTGATTAGATTTTAAAAGAGAATGTATAAAGACACAATAGCAGTGAATTTTTAAAGTTCACAAATATAGATTCAATATAGATTGAAGTATAAGTAAAATGTACTATGAAAATTTACATAATAATTTGCAAACATATATGAAACAAATAAAACAATATAACTTATGAAAGTAGCTCAAGGAAATGGAAAAATCTGAATTTTTCCATTAATACAATAATTAAAATAGTATAGATAGATGAAAATGCTATACTGGTTCTATAAACATACAAAGAATCTTCCAGATACTTTAAAAAGAGAAAAAGCTTTCCAAATTCAATCTGTGAAATAAATATAACCTTAAAATGAACACACATAAAGAGCAGCATGATAGAGGAAAATTACACTCAGTCTTATTGATGACCACTGATGCAAAAATTCTAAACAAAACAGTATCAAGTAAACTCAATGATGTATTAAGATGGGAAGATATAATGACCAAATTTACTTATTACCTACTGCAAGGTTCTTTAACATTAAAACCTACAACTATTCTTCACCACATTAACATATTATAAAAATAAATGTTTATCTCAAATTATACTTTAAAGACATTTATCTACATATAATCTTTAAAAATTTCTAGGAAAAATGGAAATAAATGATAATCCCTTATGTATCTATGAGCTACATCAAGGATATGTAATCAAATTTGTAGTGAACACCATCATTGATGGTGAAATGCTGCCCACATTATTTGAGAAATGTGGTGGCAACTCAAAGCCATGTCTCCCATCACGTCCTCCAAAAATCATCATAAAACAAGAAAAAGGAAAAAATGAACTAAAAAATGTCATTCTATGCATAACTAAATGATGAAGTCCCCTTGCACATTTTTTCCTTAAGATTTTGTGGCAAAGACAAGTGGGGATCAATTGACAGGTCAAAAATCATCTTAAAATCAAGGCCAGTAAATGAGATTCAACTGTGTGAAAAAGCAAAAATAAATAAATAAAAATTATAAATATACATATTTTTAAAAACAACATTGTCCTGGTAAATCAGAGTACTGATACTTAAAAAGCAGATTCAAAATATGCACAATGTAGATGAAGCATTACAAATTTTTTGGAGGGGCTGGGATTGTGTGTTAGTGGTAGAACCCTTGCCTACCATGTGTGAGGCACTGGGTTTGATTCTCAGCATCATATACAAATAAAGGAATAGAATAAAGGTCCATCAACATCTAATATAAAATATACATTTAAAAAACTTATTGGAGAGCCAAAATTTCAAAAGGGAGAGTTTCCCTTTAGTAATTACATCATGAAAGGAAAAAGAAATCAAAGGGGGAAGTAATACCTAAAAGATAAAAATTAAAACAGCAACAAAAACAAAAAGATACAACAAAAATATTTTATCCTCCCCATCACTTTCCCTCACAGACACACATACACTTTGTTTTCCATAAACGAGGATATCACTAATCTAAGGATCTTGTGATCCACAGATAAATTAATACATAAAAAATTAGCGAAGTAGGTGAACGTGTAATCAATCCACCAGTAAAAGCTAATTACCTGCAGGAAAAACAGTAAAAAATCATAACTTTAAAACTGGAGACTACATGTCACTTGATGAAAATATATAGCATCAATGAATTAATGTTACTGAAAACTCATAATTAAATGGATCAGTCCTTTATGTTTAAGTGACAATTTACAAAGGAATACTTTAAATGACATCAGAGGATGGTATCAGCGAAATTCAACTTTAGGAACTTCTATAAAATAAGCATTCAACAAACAGACCAGGTCAACTAGCTGGGTCTCCTAGAGTTGTGAATCTGGTAGTGGTTGACAGAGTAAAAATTGAAAATTATAAAAAATTTTAAAAAGAGAAAATTAAAACAACAAAGATCACAAATGCCTATTACGTATAATAATGTACCAATAAAAATAGTTATAAAAAATGAAAGCTTTGTTTGCCAATTAAATGCTTCAGTAACTCAAAGATGTTTTGACTGAAAAGCAAATGAAGATGTAAAAAACATTTATTTATGACAATCTTTCTAGAAATCAAGAGAGTCTGTCAGTAATTATTAGAATAAATAACAGCACACAAGGGTAAAATAGTGTTCTCATATAAATGGCAAAATTGATGTAAAATATGCAAAGCTGTCAAAAGGGTATTTCAATACATCTCTTGCTTTTGAATATAAAATAATCTGTTTATCACAGTAAGAACAATATTTTTAAAGTAATATTTCCCTTCCAAATTTTCTCAAAATAAATTTGATATCAGGGAGACAATGAATACTAGTAAGATTCACTTACATTTGACAGTTATATGTCTCCTAATAGCTTTTCAAACTTACACAGACATTTTATATCAAGCAATCCTGTCAAAGTAATTTTTCATCACAACTATTTTTCCACTTAAAATGATAAAAAGCTTTTATCTTCTATTATCTACAAAAAGATAAATACTTTTTTTTCAGATTTGTAGCAGTGAAATGTTCCATAGCTTGGACTACAATGAATCTAACTCATATTTAAATATATTGCTTGGGAAAATTAGAAAATAAACATATAGTCTCATTTTGGTACAATTTGTGTACCAAACCCAGGATTATAGGAACCTGATTTTCAAAAATTGCTAGAATTCTTTCTAGTACTTCTAGAGTTGTTTATATCAAATAATTTTATTATAAGCATTTGATGAGCCACTATTAACAAGAACTAATTTTTTATTCGGTCTCCAAAGTGATAAATTCAACATTTTCTGTAAATAACAGAAATAAGCATATTAGTGTTTTTGTTGTTAGGCTTAATATACAGTCTTTTCTTCTTCATAACCTATGTGCAGACATATCATAAACATTTCCTTACTACTGATTAAACATTTTTAATAAGGGTGTTGATGGCCCTGGTTAAATTTTGGGCTCCTCAACATTACAAGATTTTTCTATTGGGGTGATTACTTAACTTTGCACCTCAGTATCATCTAGGAAATGAGAATTGTAGTATGTTGGTTTTGAGGAAAAATAGGATTAGCACAGGATCTACACCTAACAGCTGCATGACATCTCTATAATTTCCAACATGTCCCTGTACAATCACATGGTTATCAATTAGTGTATTTTGATGAAAACACTCTTATTTACTTGATGTTGCTACTTTCCTAGTGAGATTGATGATTCTCAAACACTATTTTCTCAATAGTTTATAGTCAAAAGTGAGAAATATAGTGAGAGAATGACCTAAAAGGATTTGGTTTTATAGTTACATGTGACTGTTGCTATCTTCTCCATGGTGCATTTCAAAGTCCTAGGTTAATCACAGAGCTGCATGACAAGCCATGCATTCCTAAATCTCCCTTTGTTCTGTTTCTTCACCATTTCAACAATAGGATAGTCACAATAAGGTGAGAGTCATGGCTTTGAATTGGGTTTATTGAAATGGATTCCAGCTTTGATATTTCATAAATAGCAATTAAAAACCGAGAAACAATACAGGATATGAGGTTATCACAATTATCACTTAAGAGTGTATTAAAGAGAACTTTTAGAAATATAAGTAACCTTTTAAACATTAAAATATAAATAAAACATATTAAGTTTGTAGAAAAGAGAATTCGTCACTGAAAAGAAAAAATAAAAAGAAAGAAAAGGAGAAAAAAATTAATAGGATATACTCTTAGGGAGTAAAGGAAAATCTCTTCAAACTGACTGAATAAATCTTCATGAAGGCAAACCATATTATTCCAATTTAGTTCTGTTATATGGGACTGGTGAAAATTGGGCACACGACAGCATTTAGGAACCATTGTTTTATTATGTTTTTTTCAAATCCATGACAAAGATTTCACAATAAACATGTTAGGGATTGAAATAAATACTTATTAAAAATGGAAATAATGATCAAATCTGATTTTCCATTCACTTGAATCTGGGTTACATTATTAAAAGAATGTAATAAAAATATTAACATTTGATGTGCTCTAAACCAAAACATAATGTTGCTTCTGCAGCGTGATCTCAGGTGTGGAGTTCTATTTCTTTGGTTAACAGATCGTTTGCCTCAACTCTGCATCTGTATTATACTATTATTTTGAATTTTAAGACATTAAAAGTATCTGAATGGATATCATTCTCTTTTGTTTTTTCACCACCATGTTGTCTACTTTTGAGTCTCCTTAAAGTCACGGTAAGTAGTGTCCCCATGAAACATTTGAGTAGCATCAAAACAAATGTAATGATATCATCTTGATTTACAACCTACTAAAAGTAATATTGTGAAAACCCAGGATGCCATCACATGTCAGTCCCCACTGCTTCCCTTTCAGTGAGACCTTTCTTCACTTTAATATCTTTTTAAATCAGACCATCTGAAAAGAGGCAAACATGGTATCAGGTTGGGAGAGATTACTTCCCCTCTTGCATCTTTTATCTCCTTGAGAAAAATTAATCTGTTCTATATTATCCCTGTGCAACAAGCAATTCATCTTAATAGAAAAGTGAAGGATGAAATTAGCAGTTACTTTAATTAAAAGGTGATCACCAGAGAGTTGATTTCCTAGCTAGTTGTTGACTTACAAACAGAAAATAATTGGCATATAAAAACCAGCTGAGGGACACCACTCAAAACACAGAAGCTGTTAACAGTGAGAAAATAATAATGCAGTAAAATCATTTCCATTTATATAGGGGACATTGTATTTATGTCTATTTCTAGTTATTAGCATTCCAGAGCTTAGCAAAGACATCACCTTGAACTTTCTTCCTCATCGTTACCCACTCTCTCTCTCTCTGACAATTGATGAGCTTGACAATCTCGTTAAACTGCCAAATACATAATTTGCAGAGGCTCTAACTCGCCAGCTCCTGGATAACAGCAAAGTGATGGTTTAACACAAACCTGGCACTGATCTTAATGAAAATTTTGTTTTATAAGCCAGGCTGCTAGCATGTCAGCCTTCTTGAAGTCTGCACTGGCTTGAAGCAAAACTGCAACTTGAAAGGAGGTGGAAAGGATTAGCTGGTCTTTTAAAGCCCTTTCCCCTGAGTTTCTCTAGTCCTTGGTTATACTGCATAGTCTTCCCATACTCCTAATGGTACACTCCTTTTTGTTTTTTTCTTAATGACTATCCCTATTTTCTCTTTTTAATGAGAATGATCACATTTTTTTGTCATGGTTCACTAATGACCTAAGCTCTGGGCATATATATGTTTCAAAAGTTATTTCTAAAGAAGAAAAAGAAAATAGGGATTTTTCTTGTTCTTTTATTCCTGGTGGAGCAGGTCCACATAAGTATGCACATACTGGGTGAAGGTGAACCTTATGGAGAACCGAACCAAGGGAAGAATGGAAGGGATTTGCCCTCCAGCTTGGGATCTGATCCAGGAAAGTGCCTGTGGAAAGTGATGGCCCAGGCACAGTTGAGTGTCCCAGACACACTTGGGAGCTAAGACATCATCTTCAGGCCACCTGGCTTTCCTTCCAGTAAGCTTTCCTTTAGGCCCCAAAATCTAATGAGAAATTAGGCACAAACCCTGAATAATTAGCATGAACACCGTCTATCAGACCACACTTTCCTTTGTCTCACAAAAAAATCCATGACCTCCTAAGTCCAGGAAGAGCTTGGTCTGGATATCTGAGGTGGTGGGGTTAATTGCACTGGGGTGTCCCTTGCCCCCGAGGACTGGTGATTGGAGCCAAGGACACTTTACCACTGAGTCACATGCCCAGCCTTTTTTTACAATTTTAAATTTTGAGACAGGGTCTTGCTAAGTTCCTGAGTCTGGCTTTGAACTTGTAAACCTCCTGCCTTGGCCTTGCAAGTCCCTAGGATCATAGATGTGCATCACTTGCCCAACAATGGGGAGTTTGATGAATAAGATATGGTCAGTCCTTGTGACAGCCTATTTCATGTTCATAAAGATATCAACAGATTTATTAATGGGGTAATACAAAATTATAGATATTTTGTAACATAGGAGACTTGGAAAAAACCTAATGCTTGTGGCAACTTATTCAGGCCAGGGTCCTAGATTCTCTTTTGATAACAATTACTCTTCTCTACCATTTGGTAGAAACATTTGGAGAACTAAATTAGGCAATATCTGAAATTAAGAGACAGTTATACTCAACAAGTTAAGCATGCTGTTGTCAATGAATAAATTGAACATGAAGTGTTAGTGCTTCCCAATTAAGGGAGAACAAGAGAAAATGACCAGGAATTAAAAAAAAAAAAAAAAAAAACAGTTTTGGATGTTAGATGGCTAAGCTATTGGCACCACAGATGTCTACTAACTGAACACCATGATTTGTGGCACAAGGGTGAAATTTGTGGACAAATACCAGCCCTATTGAAACAGACTAGTTAGGACACATGATAATCCAGGAGACACAAACAACCAAAAAACAATGAAACAAAATATATTTTATTTTCCTTCTTATCAAAGCAATTGAAAAAGCAGCAGTGCATGTAAAACACAACATGGTTTGCTTTGGGAAAGAATAAATAAGCTAATAAGAATTTTAAAGAAAAACAGAGAATCTGAACTCCAATGTAATAAGATTTATTTGCCTGCTGCTTTTTAGCATTAGGTTTTAATAATCACATGATAACAGGAATCCATAATGAAAAATGAAAAGGCACATAAAACACAAGGAAAGAATGAATGCTCCTAATGCTTTTTTTTTAAGATGGTAGGGTGAGATTTAATTATGTAATGCATCATCTCATATACATAAAAATCACAAAAGAGAAGTGATATAAAATTTAAACATGATTACTCATTTTAACACATTAATATTTATAATTACAAGGGCATCTTTCTTAAGACTAGGTTATCTTGAGTTCTGAGACACAGACTATTCTATGATTCCTACAACCTATGCCGGCTGAAGTAAGCATGATCAGCATTAGTGTTCTTGAATGCAAAATGCATGTTCTAAAAGTGAGAGAGAGAGAGAGAGTGTGTTTCTTTGTAGCTTAAAAGGAATGATACAGACCTCTAGGAAGCTGTTTTTATTATCCTACCATCAGAAAAGGTGGCATGCCACAACCATGTGGAAGCAACCACTTACACCTTAATAGGAATGCAATCTGCATAATCATAAGATTATGTCAGACACGCTGGGTTAAAAAAAAAAAGACAACTATTTAACATTTTGCATTACTTGAGGAGTCAAGTTCTCTTTCAAATAGCAATTCAAAACTAAGCCTCTAAGCAACTAACCTTATTTAATACATTTTGCTGGGCTAAACACATGACATGGTAATACGTGAGATGCCATCCCTTTTACTCACGCAGCTCCGGCACATTTTATGAGTAAGGTATTTCACAGGGCATTTTGAACGTCAGTTAACTTCCCAGATCAGGTTAACTCTCAAACCTTCAGTACATAAGCTACTGTATTCTCCATGGCCTCCTCTACATGATACTTTTTCATTAAAAAGAAAGACAACTTTTTTGTGTGCATTTTGTTTTTTCTTGATGGTGGGAATGGAAGCCAGGGCCTCCCCCATGCTGAGCACAGGCTCTGCCAGCAAGCCCTGAGCTGCTCTGCCATGAGGCCCCAGCAGCTCATGTTTTAGCAGGTAATCGAGTAAGAATGTTTGGGACAAGACTAAGAAAGGGAACAGAAATTTATACTTTCAATAGTCAATGGATACATATTTAGGTCCTTTTCCTCACTAACAGACAAATCTGAGAGGATTTATTTTAGGCATATTGAAATATCAGACTGATTTTGGTGTTTTTTTCCTGGATGAGGTTGTTTGTTCCAACTTAGGCACTTTAGAGGTACAGTGGTACCTAGTGTAACACAAAAGAGGGATTATGACCATGGGATCTGAAGTCACTCTACTTAGAATCCAATCTTTTCTCCATCATTTATTAGTTATTGATTTTCAGCATGTTACTTAATATCTCTGTGTATCAGTTTCTTCCTATGTAAAATAAGAATAGTCCAAACCTTACATTGTTGGTAAGACTCTTATTTTATTTGAGTTGGTAACATGAAGTATATGTTCCTTCAACACAGTAAGCTTTTCAAGAATGTCATTATTAGTTGACAGAAAACTTAATTATTATAGAAGAATTTTTGAAGGAAATATGTAAACATAAATTTAGGTATATTATTCCATCTTCATTTGGATTTTTATGGAAGGTTGATTATACTTCTGTCCAGCTTACAAGAGAAAATGTGAAAATGAAACAAGTTTCCAGCTTCTGAGCACATGCAATCCATAAATGTATGGTTATTTTTGTATTGTGCATTTATGTTTATTTTATAGACCTCACTTTCTTAGAAGAATGAAAATGGAATCCACACAAAGGCACCCATACACACAGATTCAAAGCAAGAGGATTCCAAATGAAAGCTCAATAAGTTTATTGAACTTAAAATTGAGAATAGAAATGTTTTACTTTAGAAGACACTATTATTTTATGTTCAATCATTTGTATTCTTTCAACTGCACTTCTTTGTTTCTTTAAATAAAAGACAGTCTTTTCACCAAATGGTTCTGGGAAAACTGGAAATCCATTTGTAGAAGAATAAAGCTGGACCCCTATCTCTACCCTGCATAAAAGTCAACTTGAAGTGGATCAAAGTCCTCGGAATTACACATGAACCTCTGCAACTACTAGAAGAAAATGTAGGCCTAACATTTCATCATAATGGCACCAGAACCAACTTCTTTAACAAAACCCCTAAGGTGATAGAAATAAAACTAAAAATCAATAGTTGGGATGTCATCAAACTTAAAAGCTTCTGCACAGAAAAGGAAACAATTAAGAATGTAAAGAGAGAGCCTCCAGAACAGAAAAAGACCTTCGCCACCTGCTCTTCAGGGAACTAATATCCAGACTATATAAAGAACTTAAAAGACTTAACACACATAGGAAAAAAAACAGGAAAACCACTAATAACCCAATAAACAAATGGGCAATAGAACTAAATAGACACTTCTCAAAAGAAGAAATACAAATAGCCAATAAATACATGAAAAAATGTTCAGCATATCCAGCAATTGGGGATGCATATCAAAACTACATTGAGATTTCCCCTTACTCCAGTCAGAGTGACAATTATCAAGAATACAAATAAGTATTGGCATGGATGCAGGGGAAATGTACACTAAGACATTGTTGATGGGACTGCAAATTCGTGCAACCACTTTGGAAGACAGTATGGAGACACTTCAAGAAACTAGGAATGGAACCACCATATGACAAAGCTATCCACTCTGGAGCTTTTATCCAAACAATCTAAATCAGCCTACTATATTGATACAGTCACATCAATGTTTACAGTAGTGTGATTCACAATAGTCAGACTATGGAACCAATCCAGGTGCCTTCAACAGATGAATGGATAAAGAAAATATGGTACATGTACATAATAGAGTATTAGTCCATCATGAAAAAGAATGAAATTATGTCATTTGTTGGCAAATGGAGAATGGAATGGAAATGGAGACCATAATGTTATATGAAAGAAGTCAGACTCAAAAAGTCAAGAGCTAAATACTTTTTCTTATATTTGGAAGCTAGTCTAAAATTAGGGAGGAAAAAGAAAGAAAAGAAACATGGGTGTATTCCATCAAAATAAAAGAAGATCAGGAGAATAGAAGAAGGGGATTGAGGGGAAGGGGACTGTGATAAGGGAAAAACAGTAGAATGAATTTGACCTAACTTTCCAATGTACATATCTGAATATACTACAGTGAATCTCATTAATTAAAAAATCTCATTAAAAAATGTAAATGAATAGAAATATCAGTAGAGGAAAGGGAACAGGAGGAGGGAGGAAGGAGAACGTAAAGGTAAGTACTGGGGATTTAATTGAAGCAAACCATAGTCCATGCATTTATATTATGTCAAAATAAATCCTAATATGTATATTATGAATCTATACTATACTGAAGTTAATTTCCTTCTGCAATTTTTAAAATTTAAGAAAGAAAAAATAATCTTAATAATATCCAAATAAAAATATGTAGATACTCACATTAAAGTGAAGGAATAAGGAGAAGTATACAGTTTATATACTGGTAGTTTGCTTAGCTTTAGATTAGAACTGGCTACCCTTAAATCAAGTAATAGTTCATCATTGGGAAAAATTGTGGGAAAGTAAATTAGAAAAACAGCAAAATTGGATAGACAGCAAATAGTATTAATCATACTCCTACAGATGCTATTTTAAAATTTCAGTAAAGCTCTCCATATCTTCATTATTACATGTCAACTTTGATTCATTCCTCTTTCCCAGAGAGGAATATCAAAGATATAGATTTGTTTTTATCTCAATTGATAAAAAAAATTCACTTAATAAGTCAAAAATTCAAATTTTATTGGAAGTATTAGTAATTAAAATATTTTCTGACCATCTGGAATTCTTAGAAAATATTTGGGCATTTTTAGGAGCACATGAGGGAAGTAAAGGAAAAAGTTAATTTATAAATTTGGGGGGAACAATCATTTGGAGGTAGATACAATACATTTATTTGACTTTGTTCTCTGATTTTGTTTTGTTTTCATTGTGGAAATTACCGTTTTATATTTTCAAATTGTATTTTTTATCTTTTTATTTTAAATTTCTTTCTTCTGGGAGTAGTAAAATACTATTTGTGACCAATGTTATTCCTCCCTCCAGACTTAATGTTCTCCCATCTCATCTTTGAGATTTTTGGGTGTGTATTTTTTTCTAAAAATGTTGTAATTAAACTTGTCTATTCACTGTATATTCTGCATTGCATTTCAAAGGTTCAATTAAACAAATGGTTATCTGTTTTACATTTTTCAAGAGTCATTCTGATTCTGTAGTCAGATGTGTGGTAATAGAATAGTAATCATTTGTGTAAATCTATTAAATACTCTAGAGATCATTATCTGTTGCACATACACATCCTCTATTTAGAGATCATCTATGCAATGATGGTTGCCGTTGGGGTGGGTAAAGAATGAACTGCAGAAGAGACTTATGCGGTAGTGGCAGATTTTATCTTGAAAAGGAAAGACCGTCAAATTATACAATTGATGTTTGTTTTTTAAATACGTATGCATCAACAAATCGTTATAAGAAACCATTTGCACATGATATGTAACATATAATGTGTAGCATGTATTAAGTGACTCTACACCCCGTTGAAACAAACAATAAATACTCTTTTAGAAGTCATCGCACCTAACAACTCTGAGAACAATAATTCAACTTTGAGACCAATGTTTCTTAATCAACAGATACATGCTGACTTCCTCTAATATGATTGGTTCTTTGACACCACAGAAAACAGATACAAAAAACGTGGCCCCTGTTTTCTGAGAGCTTCTGCTTAATTTATTAGGTTGTAATTTCACTGTGTGTAAGTTGTGTATTATTAATCTCTGTATTCTAACACCTAACAATGCAGTGTTCAAAAGAGGTTTCAAATAAATATATAAAAAATAAACCCAGAAGAGGGAAAGGAGAGCGAGCCAAATACATAAATCAAACACATGGATCTTTGCAGCACATCATTAACCATACAATCAGATACATGAGTTGCCAGCAAATTGGGAGAAGCTCTGTTTAAAAACTAGAAACACTTGTCTACCTAAATGTCAGAAATACACAGTGAAGAAATGTGGTCTACTAAAATAAACTTCACACAGGTGGGAGAAACCACCTGCTTAGATGACAGGATAAGTGGAAGCTTCTTTATGAAAGTTTGGATAAGGAAGGCTTCATCCTCCTGAGCTGTGTTTCTCAGAGCTTCCTGATGGGTAAACAGCTTTAGCCTGTCTACAGGAAATAGCAGTTGCCCAAACGCAGGCACCATGGCTGCTTTCTTGGTCCTCAAATTTCCATAAAGTTAAATGTACTTTGCCAAAACCCAAAGAATTTGTTATTTTATGATTATGCAGCTTAGAAAGTGATTCTAAAATGCTTCTCCAGTAGTGAGAAGAAACACTCAATGAGTAGAAATTCTTTTATTAGTCTTAATTGGTCAAAATCAAAAACAAAATATAGTTGGCAACTGTAAGTCTACATATACTATTATTAAGTAGACACTCCATGGGTCTACTTATACTATTATTATCATTAAACTGAACTTCAAGAAACAAAAACCTGCAACCATGTACGAATACTAATCCAACTAAAAATGTCATCCCAATTTCAGAAATCATATAAAATGGAAACAGCGCTAGCTTTCTATTTGCTTGTCCATTTATTTAATGCTAATGCCACTGAGAGATGGGAACTGAATTTGAACTAGAAGATTAGACCCCAAAATAAACTTGGCTCCATGCTCCTCCAGTCTTTTTTTTTTTTTTTTTTTTTTGGTTCCCAGTAAAATAAGCCTACTGTTAAGATCAAAGACTAACTCTGGGAAAAGGAATATACAAAAGTCTTTAAAAGCAGAGCCTTGGGTGAGGTTAATAAAATCTGAGTAGGGCAAAATTTGCATTTTAATGAGGAAGAGGAGAACAATTGGAATGTGCATGAGTGCTGGTCAGCAAGCCAGTGAGGCCACTAGCATGCTTTCTTTGTGTAGTCACTTCCTTCTCTATTTCCCCTGGGTGATATATATCTAGCCTTGGATAGACTCTTCTCCAACTAATAAAACCAAACTTCTCCCACAGCTTTTGGACACATTCCAAACCTGCCAAGTTCCAGAAAGTTACTTTAAAAAAAAATTGGGCTTTTTAATTCTTTGAGACAGGGTCTCCCCAAGTTGCTTAGGGCCTCACTAAGTTGCAGAGGCTGGCTTTGAACCTGCTAATCTCCTGCCTCAGCCTCCTGAGTTGATGGGATTATAGGTATGCACCACTACACCCAGCATTTTCTTATTTTGAGTCTGAATTATTGATCACCATTTGTCTGCCAATACAAATAAATAAATAAATAAATAAATGTGTGAATTCATGTTAAATCCGAAATTCCTTTTTGTTCATTTTCCTTCTTAGAAATAGAATGACTGAATTATAAAATTGGAGTCTCTGATGCCATATCCTGAGAATAAAGGTGCTCTAAGTATCTATGATGATTTAACTATCAGAACTCTAAAGTGAATCTTCTGTTATAGTGCTTTTTTCCTCCAAGTACAGCTACTTAAAATATCTCATTTGGAAATTGTTCACTTGGAAAAATATATGTTTTCTTTTGACCAACTGTGTGCCTTGGAAAGGTCACAACTGTGGGGCTTCTATTCGTTAACAGACCTGTTTCTTGCACTCATTGAAATCAGAGGGACGATTAGAGCTTCTGCAGTTGAAAATTATCCACTAATTAGAACTGGAAGCAAGAAGCCATGAAGTACAGTTGATAACCATAAATCAGAACAATTAGTCTGTCTAGAAAAGCAACATGATCAAATCAGAGTCGCTGTACCAGCTGCTCATTTAATCTGGGGTTGCAATGTTTTTCTCTTCTTACAAGATAACCCTGTACAGAGCAAGTTGGGAACAGAAAAGTATACATACTTCCAAATTATGAAAAAAAATGAAATTTCAGAAAATTTCAATAACTTAGTTCAATATCTGATGGTATAATTGTATATAATAATTGCCTCATAGTATATGTAATTATCATTATTAAAAACTGTCCTTTTCTTCTGAACCTAAATTTTGGGTCCAAATTTATCTTCTAATTTTATCTCTTGTGAGTGTTTCTAGAAGATTTTAGGCCATGTCCCAAATTGCTGATGAATGTACAGATGAATAAAATGTGGTCTCTACCATTAAATAACTCAAAGTAGAACAGAAAGTTATAGATATAAACAAACATTACGCTACTGGATGTTAACAACAAAACAAATGTATACAAAGAGCTGTGGGAGCTCAGAGGAACAAGAAATCATTCCCCCAGGAGAAGCCGGAAAAGCGAGTAGCTTTCAAAAAACACTTTATGCTGAGATGTGAAAAAATGAGCAGGTATTCCCTAGATGGAACAGCGGGAAAGGACATCAAAGAATAGAAAGCAGCTCACATTCCAACATCGAAAGGCACATTTCCTTCACTCTGATAGGAGCTAAGGAGTTTGACCTGGTTGAAATGTGGATGGGCAAAGAGGAAAGAGGAGAGAGAACACCCAACATTAAAACAAAACAAAAAAAAAAGGAGTCATTTAAATACCCCCAGTTAGAATGCAAAATAAAATGCAAAAGTAGGTTTATATTTTAGAAAAATAACACTAACAATTAAATGGAGTGAAAGGGAAACAGAGGACACAGATCCAGGGGAGGCCATCGGTAACTCCCAGTTGGAGTATAAAGAACATGAGAGGAGAGGTTTTAAATGTGATAGGAGTGAATCCAGTGACCTTACTGAGTTTGGTATTTGGGAAGGCATATATGACCAATTTGCATTTGACCAGTTCTTGCTTTTCTGAATGAGAAAAGACAGAATGGAGAATGGGAGGCATGAAACTTCCTTGGAGAGAAAAAAATAAATAGAAATTAGAAATCCATTAGGTATGAGAGACAGGATAAGTTGGAATTCAAACATTTTCCTTCCAATTGAGAAGAATGGTTATGTTGTTAGTACAATTTGGGAGCCCCCAAGAAAGAGTTTTGTCATAGTTTCTTGCATGGTCTCTTGGAACACTCGGTTTGGGAAACTTGACCCACCAATGTCAAAGTCCGACTACCAAGAAAACTCTAATGAAAAGTGCACAGGAGTTACTCAAACTAAATTCCTTTGAATCCAGGATGCTTGTCATACCCGAATGGCATGGAAGTGAAAGAGATATGTCAATATCACTGAAACAAAAGAATCTCCCAACTGAGGCGCCTTTAAATTCTTGACCCTGAAAGTCATGACATAAATGAAAATGGTTGTTTTAAGCCACTAAGTTTATGGGTAGTTGGGTAAATAATAGAAAAAATGAGTTCTGATTCCTCAAGTTATATGTGTATATATATATGCTATCCTCTTTTTCTTTTTTCTTTCTTTCTGTTTTAATGGAATTGATGTGAACATTTTTTAAATGCTACAAAGAGCAGCTCATATAGAGCTAGAAATTCATTCTACATACTTGGCTGAATCTTTGGTCAAGTACCCTTCAGTAAATATTCACAGAATTGCATATGACAGGTAATATTTCATAATGGTTTCTTCATTCTCATGCTGGTGGTTTTGTGCTGTTGGCTTATATAAATGAATTAGGATTTGAGGAGAATTTTGAAATGTAGAATTAAACATTTTCCATTATGATTAGTTTAATTATATGTAGAATTAAACCAAGGAAGTATGCACAGACTGAAATCCAATATTTTGAAATATGATTATGTTGAAATAAAAAATTAAATTTTCTCTCTTTGTATTAAAACACTCTCAAGTGGTATTAATATAACAAATGGTTTTTCTATTTTATTTTACATTTGCCAAAAATGAGATAACTTTTAATATCTAAAATAGAAACTGCTCTCTCAAGTACTGAACGTCTTTACTCTCCATGGACTTAGAATCACATAATATATTAATGATAATGTGTGATGATTAAATTATCTTTTTTTTCTCTGCTAATGAACATATATTAAAACATACTTCTAGAGAAATATACCTCATGAATATAATAGTTTATTTAATTACTTTAACCAGTTTTTTAGTACATTGTTAATATTTAAAAAGATCAAAGGAATTTTTTTTTATCTGCATAGAATAAATTTTCATTTAAATATTTTTATTGACTTCCCATTTTTGAGGAAAGACTGACTACAAGATATAGAGCTAATATATACTCAACCACCTTGAAATTTTTCTATATTTGACAATGATGTCAAAGAAGAAAGAGAGGCTGTGTTCCTTAGCAGAGAGACTACACCAAGCTTCAAATTATAATAGACTGTGATATATATCCAGGTCTTGAGCCAATTATTTAATTGCTTTGAGCAATAATTTCCTCATCTTTAAAATGAGCATAATATCCTCTCATTGCAAATTCACCATGAGGATTAAGTTAAATAATCTAAGTGAAACACATAGCAGAGTTACCGGTCATGAATACTGAGTGAAAGACAGCTATTTACAGCTAAGAATAATATTACTTCTCTTACAAGTACTTACAATTGGTTTTGAATTTCTCACTAATTTGGGAGAAAACACAGCTGTGCCAAAAGAAAACCACAAACTGTTCTGTTTGAGATCCCTTATTTTATCAAATATTATATAGTTTGGATGAAAACTCTCAATCTCCTAAATGATTTTGATTATTCTAAATAGTTCACAGGTACAACAAAATTTCCTGCAAACACTAACCTATTTAAGAAGTTTTCTTCTGATTTGTTATCAGAACCCCAAACAGGTAAAGATTACTAATAAATTATTATAATGTATTATTAAACATCACATTTGCTAACTCAACAACTCAATTGCATTGTTCTGTCAGAGTGAAATATAAGATGCAAAAAAATGAAGTCCATTTTGGAGTGGGAATGGCAAGCATAGTGCTGAAAGACATGTATGAAGGAATGCAATTTTAAAAGTTGACAAATATAAAAATCAGAAAAATCTGACATCTAAAACATCATTTGGCTATATCCACTAAAATAATTTGATGTCAGCAAAAATTAATTGATAGAACTAGTTAGAAGAATTAGAAGTGAGAAATCCCATTGAAGAAAACCATTAATTATCTGTGATTATAGATAAAATAAATGGGTCTAATTTTTAATTAAAAGTATTGATTGCTAACAATGACATGTACATTAGAGCAATTTTAGGAATACCACAAGACTTCTTGTGTAAATAATATTTTTTCAATGCTCTTTTATATATTTATACATATTTTGAAAACAACAGTAAATGGTATTTATAAACATATATGACATATTCTGAAAATCAAGGTGATATATATTGTTAACTGAAACCATTGCACTGTTAAAATAAAATGAATATTTTAGTGGCAGCCCATCCATGCTGGAAATCATATATTCTTATAGCAAATCTTATTATTCACTATTGAACTTAAGATAAAAATTAGTGTTCTGTGGATAGGAGATACCATCTTTTACTTTTAATCCATTTATAATAAAACAATATAGTAAAATAGAGGTTACTTGTTTTGACAGAAGTGGCATTTGATGTGCCCTAGTATTGTTATATAGTATTGCCTAACTCATTAGAGTAACACTATGATTATTTACTTCTACATTTCCAGCACGTTATTTCTAAAGTAATGTAATAAGCTACATTTTTAAGTCTTCAGGGAAAGAGTTTTTCTTACACGCTCTACATTTTTTTCCTTCAAAATACAATCTACTTCTAGAATACGTAAAATACTTAATTCCAGTCTTTTATAGGCATATTGTTCATCTCAATCTTTATGATAGTGTTAGCAGCATCACTATTCCTTTCCACTGTATTTTGCTATATAAAGGACTATTGAAATCTATCACTATTTGCCTGCACAACCAATGGCTCCATCTTCTATGCTTAGAAATTCCTCAGGCCTATTAGAGTTTGTTCTCCTTGTCTTTTTTATTGATAGATTTTATATCTCACAGAATCCATGCCTACCAGGTAGACATCTCCTACTGCCCTCTAAGGTATCTATTTTACCTAGTGATATGAGAAAACCATACGACCAAGCTTATATAAGCTTGGATTTTGGACAGTAGAAGCAGGAGTCTTTCAATAATATTCAAAGAGGTTGCTCTAAAGGAATGGATACAATAATGGAAGGGATTACTGTAGTCATGTAGCTATAAGTGCTGCCTACTTTAGGCTAAGAAATTTCTGGAAATAATGTTCACAGAAAGTTCTGAAATTACTGAGCTCAATCTTATTAATTTTTGGACACTTATCATTGATGTATTCAAATATGTGTCTACTTTTTCTCTGCTCAGAATGGCAACTCTTCTCACCTACTTATGTTGTTGAGATCATCTTGGGTTAAAGATGAAGGAAGTAAGAAGTCTATATTTATCAGATAACCCTTGATTGAAGCAAATTCCCTTAAGAAATTGTTGAACATTTGCATAAAACATGGGTTTCCAAAAATCTAATTCAGGATGCCACTGAAAAAACAAAATGGTATATTTTCTGTGTTCTTATTTTTAGCTCAAAACTCATTGTAAATTTTAACATAATTTGTAAATCTATAATTCCATTAAATAGAACCTTTTTCTTCTATTTTGCAAAACACAGATCTTTTTTTGAGGGTTTTCCAGATTGCATTACACACTATCAATTATGCTGTGAGCTTCCAGAGAACCATAATTATATCTTTTTATGTCTGTATTCTTAATTCCATGACTGAATGAATGTCAATTGATTAACACCTGATAAAAAAACAAAACAATAACAACAAAAAACCTTCCTTAGTCTGACTAAAATGGCTTATAAGTTGTAAGGTTGTAAGACAAGAACTTATTATGATTTTGTAGAGGTACAAATACCAAAACAAAATTATATTTAAAAATATAATTAGTAATGAATGCTTAACATTCTCTTACAACTTTCTGCATTCCTGTTGTATTTCTATTTACCATTCAGGTTGTATTGTCTATTGTAAAATATTTTTCCATTATTTACAAAATACCAAAATTTATTTTACTAAATGTCCTTGATAAGACACCACCAACTACCATGACTTCCTCTAGTTTTCTCAGTAATCTCTACCTCAGACTGAAAAGGACAAGATATCCTGTGACCCCCTCCCATCTGCAATCTGCAGTGATAAAGGCATGTATGAAACCAAATTTTGTAAGACCAACACAGAGGTAGCGAACTATAGACCTGAACAATAAGAAACTAAAAATAAAGCTGATAAATTACTACAAAACAAGAAATGTATAATGAGTTATTTTGATTTATGGTATTCATTTCCATTTCACATAAGCAATCTATCTTAATACATACTACAAAACTTTGCATCTGCTTTATTAAGTAGTACATTTCACATTTGGCTGTTCTGAAAGAGAAAGACAGTATTTGGGTAATGTAGCAGATCATTTCTGTTTGCCAGAAACAAAATTTAAGCAAATTTTAAAGGGGCAAAAATAAAAGTACTGTTTGTTCTGTATTATTGACCTGAGTACTGTAATCACCATTTATACAGATCAGTCACTGAGTCATACTTTGGAGATTAAAGACATTACATTATAGGGTGATTTCTCCATGTTTATAGATGGATATGCTCACTTAGGAAAACTATTTAATTGAATGCCATTAGATTTTCTATTTCCATATTTTTCATACATTTATAAAACTACCTTCTAGTCTACAGACACTACAGTTGAGTGCAAAGCAATCATGCTGACCAAATACAATGAGAACAAGCTTTGTGGGGGGTAGGTATGTTTTTCTCTTGTGTAAAAACATTTGGGACATACCTTTTCCATCATTCTAGTGAATTCCATTCTACTATGTAGAAAATAGAGTTGAATTTATCTGTGCAAATACTACATTTTAGAGCTTAACCTTATTTAATCTTTGTTATAAAAGTACAAAGTAAACAAAAGGATATATTATGTTATTTTACATTTTTTCCTTTTAGAAACTAAGGCTTAAATTAGATTAAGTAATTTGACTAATTTACATGGTTAATCAATAGCAGAAAGAAGGCAAGAACCCAGAACTCTAAACTTATGCCTCAGCTAAACTTTAAAAGGTAATTATACGTAAAAGGTAATTAGAAAAGTTACTAAAGATTTAGGCCTACTATAACAATATTCAATTCTTGATAAATAAGTAGACAGAAATTCAAGTGGGCTTTTTTTCTTTTTTCCCTCAGGAATTCAAAAGCAACTCATAGAGAATTTGACATGTAGCTTCTTAATTCAGGTCATTCTGATTTATTCAAACATTGCATATTTTCAGTTCTGATAAAGTTTTCTATTTTGTTTCAATTACTTGTTAATTTAAAAGATTCACAGGAGAATCATAAAATTTTACTTACTAAAAGGAAACATTGCTTGAATTGTATTTTTAGTTTAAAATTTCTATAAATTATAAGAACTACTTATTTTTTCTTAGAACATTCAGAAAATTGCCTATCTGAATTATTATCATGAATAACTTTGATACTACCATAAATTGGTACCAATGAGTACAAATTGATTTTATTCATCTATATACATATAGATAGATAGATATAGTTAATGCATACAGTTTGTTCCTGTTTTAGCTGTACGTTAATAAATATGCAACTCTGACAAAAACAACTAAAACCAAGAAAAATAAAATTATATGCCAAATAATAACATATATTAACAATTATAATAACAAATTATTTTCCCTTTAATGATTAGCTGTCAGTGAAGGGACATGTACTGAGAGTAAAGGAATTCGGTTGGAGTTATATCCACTATATTCTAGTGGATCCAACAAAAAAGAGTTTTACCCTCCAAGTGGTGACATTAGCAATGTCTAGAGACACTATTGATGATCAGAACTGGTGTGTTTCTATGTCATGTAGTAGCCAGATGCCAGGGATACTGCTAAACACCCTGCAGTATTCAGGGTGGCCTTAAGTGTCAACAGTGCGAAGATTCAGAAACTCTGCTCTATTCAAACAACTCTCTTATTATGGATTACAAGTGAGACTGATTTGCATAATCTAAATAATTAGGCATGTCTGGTTCGAAATCATGGCATGATTTCCAAGCTAAACCCCTACATTCAACTGTAGGAGGGGTTATTCACTGGAACATAAACCAATAACAGTTCCTTTAGCACAAACACTGTTATTTTGATGCATGAATTTACATAATTTTTCCTTCAGCATACAATTCAGCCTTCGTGTTGTGAGATCCTTCACCAGCTTAGCAAAACAAAGTTTAAACAAGCTTTCCATTGATTTTTAACCTGTAAAATTTAATTTTGAGTTTCTACGGCATTTGAAAGCAAATACCAAGATATAATAATCACAGAAAATCATATCCATTGAAAGATTTTCCTCTTACTTCTGATTGTATTAGTGAACACGAAAATAGTAGCCATTTGGACTAAAAAAGGCAACACCATTTTTTTAAAGAAATCAGTAATAACCACAAGCACAAAGAAATAAAATTCATCAGATTTTCTTCCCTATTTTGTAGAGCCTAGGGACACACTGACAGCCTGACAAGTCTGAGATATGAATGTAAACCTTGATTGCAATTTAATAAGAAAAACATTTTATTTTACTTTTTACTTCAGTTCATTAATATTTTTAATTTGCACACTGCCAAAAGCATGATGCTGTCTTTCAGTCAGAAACAAATTAAACCCGCAGGGAAGAAGAAATAGTACCCCATGAGAAACGGTTCCTTCCTCAGCTTGTCAAGAAAGGCATTCCAAAATACTACAGTGTTTGACAGCAGAGGTCTGCTGAATGATGCAGCTAGTCTATGACACATCACCATACTTAAACAAACATACTTCAGACACTAAAATGGATTCTTACACAAATTAAGGTGGTAAAAGCTTTCCTTAGTTGATCCACTGGTCCCAGAATAATGCAAATTTTCTTTCTTTCTGAGAACTTGAACTCCAATAATGTACTAGAGAGACCATAGAGTGTTACCTAGGTTAGGTTTTTAAAAAAAATAGTTCATAAAATATTCTCTAATGACAGTTGTTTTATAAAAGTTATACAGATTTTTTTGACAGAATTGAAAAAATGAAGTCTGTGATGGATAAGGAAGGCATAAGATGATGGAGAATTTATTTGCTAAATTAGCCACTAATCTTATTCAACAGACTTTCTTTCATCTTTGATAAACAATCCTAATGTTCAGTACTCATTAAGTAATGCAGTAACTTTTAACTAAAATAACTGTAAATGGGCAAGATTTTCTACTTCATAAGTGGGCCACTGCACTGATATCTATATTTGGTTCTTCAGAAGTGAAATCGTGAAAAGCTTGTAGTTTATTTCTGTGAGATAAATTCAGATGAAAAGTATTTATCATATTCTGGTTTTGAAAACAAATCTTAAAGACATAAAATCTTACATTTTATTGAAAGTAGGCAGAAACAAAGACCAAGGCAATTAGGGTGGGCTGAGCCAATCATGGTTCTGATCAATCAAAAATGATCAGATAGAGCAGATAATTTGCATGAAGAATGTCACTCATCTTCTGACATCTCAAGACTCCATGTTTCACATTATAAAGGAGAGCAAGAAATGGGAACTATACTTCTGTCCTTGATTATTTGTAGTGAGTGTAGAAGAATTATCAATGTCCAGAAAAATTTATGCTATTCAGAGAAGAAAATAAAAGATTAAAGCCATCAGTTAACAGTAGTCCAGGCCAAGAGAGATTTATTTGTAACATTTTGAAGCATTATAGAAGAACCAAACTGAACAGTCCTTTGAAAGGATCTTGGATTGATAGATTATTTACTTATTGGCAGTGTTGGGAATGGAACTCGGAATTTCACACATACAAGGCAACCACTATACCTCTGAGCTACATTCCCAGCACAGTTGGTAGATTTAGAAAACCATAGCAGTTACTCCGTTCAGGCTCTTTTCATCACAGGCTCAGAGACATGAGTACAGAACATTACATGACAAATTTTCAGTTGGTAAATTTCAATAAAATTATGACTACTTATCATAGTATCATGTTTTGTATTTGGGGCCTTGGTAAGACTTATTTTTAAAATCTTCTTCACTAAGCATGGGATCTCTCTCTCTCTCTCTCTTGCCTGGTGACTCTAGAGTGTAAGGATTGAAATAATCTAGAAAGAATTGTCAGAAAAGTAGGGACCAGCCCAGACCCCAGCAAGCTGATTCCATTTTCGGAGTAGAATGTCTTATGCAGATAAATAAATGGGATAATACCCAAGACACATCCCCTAAAATAGGTGTTCCATCTAGAAAAACATTTATTGAATACCAATTAGTATACAGAAATAAGGTCACTGGAACTTCCTATGTTGAAAGCTAAGATGAAATTGCACTCTTTTAACTCTCCTTTATATTTTGGTTATGATAAGGATTGAACTGCACATGCTAAGCACTCATTCTATCACTGAACTACAGCCCCAGCCCTTTCCCTTTTAACTGATATAAATGTTACTATCATAATGCAGATTTTCTCACAACCCTTTTTCAGAGAAAGGTCACTAGATTAATGTAGTTTTGTGTAGCAACAGAAGTAACTGCTTCTCTAGATCATCACAACACTGCACACACAGTAATGCAAAGTCAACCTGAAAGCAGAAAGATTGACATGGGTTCTGTTCATAGCCAAATAATTCCAGGTAAATGTGAAGCCATTTTAATAATTCTTATTAGTGGCACAGAATATACTTTGGCATATAAATATAAAATGGTAATTATAATGACAACAAAAATACCACTTCATTAGTTTAAATTGGTGAGTAATATATTGATTGCTCAGTAATGTAATTGAAATCATTAGCTAGATCTTTGAAGGAAGGAAGGGAGGGAGGGAGGAAAGGAGGGAAGGAGGGAGGGAGGGAGGGAGGGAGGAAGGAAGGAAGGAAGGAAGGAGAAAATGAAGTTATATCTGTTTGGTGTACAACAAAGCAAAATTAATTCAGACTAACGAAGTAAAATTAAAATAAACACCCTAAAAATACCAAAAAATATAGTATGTTTATAATTTTGAAATGCAAAATGTCTTTTTAAACAGGATATGAAAACCAGACACAATAAAGGAAAGAGATAGTAAATTTAACACACACACACACAAACACACACACACACACAAATTCTGAGGGGCAAAACATTCTAGATGAAGTTAAAACTGAAAAAAAATTCTGAATGTTTTTAAATAAATAAAGGTATATGTGTAAATGTATAAAAGCTTATGAAACTCCATAAAAATATATAAAATTCTATTAAATGAGCCAAGGACATGAATAATTCACATTTGCAAATACACTCAGGTTATACCTTTCAAAATTTAAAATTGGACATGTTCTATTTCTAGCAATTAAATTTTAGAGATCCTTTGCTATTAAAATATTTGCTCAAGGATACACAGATTATGTAAAACTTTTTATTATTTATATTACTAATAATAGCAGAAACACCATGATAGACTATAATAGTGTTTATTAAGTACTTTGTAGGGTACCAGGAAGACTTTCAATTAAGAGATACCTGGGAAGGGCAGAGATCTGAAGTTTACTAGATCTACCTGTGTTCTTACTGCTGGGAAATATTCTGCTTATGGGAGAGGGAAGTTGAGGCACAATATTCAAAGACTTCAAGATACCAATGTGCCCTGTGAGTCTGCCAGATTCCTCCAGAAGGGTACATGCTAAGTATATGTTGGTTTCCTTCCTTTATCTTCATTTGAGAATGGAGGCATGGTGGTGATAAGATTGTCTGGGCATGGATTATCCCAATCCAGATATTTAGTATACTGTAATTTTTAATTATTGGTTTGTGTCTATGGCTGGTATCACTTTTTATTTTTATTTTTGCCACCTCTTGAGGCAGAGGAAAGTACAGCAATAATAATTCACTTTCTATAGCATCAACCAAGAAAGAAGAAATCAGAATGCCTGTTTCTATATTGGGTCTCCATTCAAATATCTGTATGACACTGGACAAATTGTCTTGTGAACTTCAGCTTAATTATAAGTGAAATGGGAGGTTTTGATTACATTCTTTCTTCAGTGTACATACATTTACTGTATTACAGCTCATGGCATGTTGCCCTACTATACTGCGAGCAATTTGAAGGAAGGCAGGGTATTTTCAGCTCTAAATTTTCAGGATTTGACCCTGGTAGGCACATAGTTAATGCTCTGTAAATGTTTTGACTTATCTTATGTTGATTAACTGAATTCAAAGGCCTTGCAGCAATAACATAGTATAAATAATGTTTCTGCCATTCTACAATATTAATGATAAAAAAAATCATATTAGTGCCTTGGTTGAAGTTGAGAAATAAAAAGTGAAAATTTGGAAATAAAAATTGAAGTGCATAGTTTTAATTGATTCTAGAATCAGAGTACAAACACCTGTTTCATATAAAACTAAAAGGACAGAATATATAATAATTAAACCTGAGTAAATGTTCTTCAATAAGAATCTAGATAAAAATATTTGATATGTAGATGGAGAAAACACCACGGTACTAAGAGAATGTATTAATTTATAACAATGAGTTCTTTCACCTCAAGATAAAAAGAACCCTATTTTGTAAATACTATTGCAAAAAGATGTTAATCAGAGAAGAAGAATATTGGGAATTGCAATTTTCACAGAACTTGTAAATCTATATAAAATGGGCCTCTTTAATAATCAAACAGGTGCTAATAAGCTTTTTAATGAATTCATCTTCCAGAGTAAGGATGTAAAAAACTCACTTGCTTTATGTACATCACTTTTCCTGGCCATTTTAACACATGCTTTACATGCTTTACTTTTGAAAGTAACAGATGCACAAAGGAATGATTCAAAGTAAAACTATCCTATGATTACAGGGGAAAGTTTTATGATGAATTTGGAGCACTAACTCTATAACCTGAGCCCTGCAAGTCTAACAATTTAGGGGATGATGGGAAGAACCCCCAGGTCTCTGTAGTGGTTGGAAGCAATTATTCTTAGCATGGTAAACCCTTCCTTTGGCTGCTCAGACACTCGGTCTATAAAAGGACTCTGGAAACATACGAACATTTGAAACTTCCATCTGTGAAACACTTCTGGCAAAAAATACACATCGGAGGAATGAAAAACCAAAAAATAAAACTTGTAATGAAAAGACTTGAAATAAAGATCCAATTTTTTTTTCTTTTTAAGCAAACTGACTATAAAGTCTAATAATTCCGAACTCCCCCAAAATATTCTCTTGAAATGTCCTTACATAACTGTGGTAAATTGAGCTTCGGTGCTAAATCATGACCAGTTTAAAGAATCCTGCCATTTTCTATTATGGAAGCAGGAGAAAAATAGTACATATTCTACAAAAATAAAATTCTTCTTCAGTTTATTAAAGGTAGACAAAAATACAAAATAAATACTTGAGTCATCTGTTAGCATTCTTTAAAGAAAGTACATGCTAAAATAATTTCTTTTGTAAGAAAAAAAAATGATGTTGAAAATCCAAGTCTGAAGCAGGAAGATCAAGGTTAAATATAAAATGACATCATGCTACCAAAAGTTCCAGGCTCATCTACTCTGTACGAAACGTGGTGAGTATAATAAGACATCTTGTAACTGTTTACCTAGACATAAAAAGGGGAAGGTAAACCTTTTCATTCAAAACAGATCTCCAGACCTGGAAATAATTTATGCCTATAGTCTCATTTTATAGATGAGAAATCAAAGATCCAAAGACTTTAAACTGTCAAAAAAGTTGCAGAAGTCAGTAGGAGCACTGGCCTACAGCTGAGTCTTAAGGCCCATGAAGAGATTCCTGAAGAAAAAGATCAATTCCACAGCTATGTATGTTCAAATAAAAAAATAAGTCATGTGATACTTCAAATTCTTATTTATTTAAGTACATCAAAGGAAAAGTTTGAAATCAGAACAGAAAATCTGGGCAGTATACTAAATGTATGTAGACTTATTGTATTGCTGTGAATTAAAACTGATTGCAATATCCTCAAAGTTTTAATAGAATCTCCACAGAGTGCTTATTCCCATGTAGGTGACTCCTACTGAGAAAACAAGGCTTCATTTGCTGAATTAAAACAGTGGGGAGAAAGAACCACAGGGGAAGCTGTAATGGAGACCCATGGAATATTTTCAAAGAAGACATCTCAGATTTTACTTATGTTGAAAAATATACACTACCATCCCACTAAAGGGTTAAAATAAAGATCACAAAATAATAATATAATATATATCCCCTAAATATTATGCTACTGAATGTGGAAAATGCAAAATAGAGGATAGAAATAATATTCTTTATGAGAAAAATAAGTACTGTTCATTAATTGAAATCAATCAGAATAGGAATATGCCCCTCCCACACCCTAAAGCACAAACAAAAAAGACTTGAATCTTGTGCCTTTAACCTAAAGGAGGTACAGGTTCCACACCAAAGACTTGATCTACCTTCCACTATGAGAGCAGAAATTTTAACCCTGATACTGTATTCTACTCTGTTCTACTCTATTTTGTAATAATGATGTCATATATTCATTTTCCCTAGAACTCACTATTTAAGAGATGGACACTCAGGTAGCATGAGTTCTTCTTGCCAACACTTCTGTTTGCTGCCCAGATCACTTCTGTGTTCTGTGTTGGAAGGATATATTAATAAAGTTAGTCCTGAGACTGAGGCTGCTGGACTAATGTACTGGCTAATGTACATTCTAGTACATTAAAATAGAATAGGCACCAGAAAGAACCAAATGAAATCTGAGCTTTTATATGGATATATGAGTTATGAATACCAAGTAAAATATTTTACATATAATGTAAAATATATTTTGACTTATTCCTCAAGTAAAGTATGCATTAGTGTTTTTGAGGGTGCTTTCTTTTCTCCTTCAGTTCATTTGCCCAGCTTTCTTGACTGATTTTTCAGGGTCAAAGGCATTTTTAGAAATACATGGTCATCAAGGAAACAAATGTGAAACGTTTTTTGGGGCAAAGAGTTTTGTTAAATTTAATAATAAATTACAATATTTTTGGGAATTGTGCATTTTGTACAAGAAAATTATTCTTTGAAAATAACACTAAAAAAACCTGGCCATGTTTTTTATATTTGGAAGTTTTGAATCTAAGTGTTTCTAACAGAAAATATCATTTAGAGAAGCCAATGACTTTGGAAGAAAAATGCAACAGGTGAGTCAGAATTCAATCAAGAGTGTTAGGGGGGAACAGAAGAACTGCATGGCTGCCAAAGTATAAAATATTATTAATTTGATTTGCTTGGATGAGAAAAATAAAATCTCCAAGATTTTTATGAACAACTTGCACATCCATTAAAAAGAGCACTGTTGGGTCAAATGGTGGATCCATTCCAAGTTTTCTGAGGAATCTCCACACTGCTTTCCAGAGTGGCTGCACTAATTTGCAACCCCACCAGCAATGTGTTGGACTCCATCTGTGTGCAATGAACTAAAATAATAATAAAAAAGAGCACTGTTATGTCCTATAATACCAAGAATATATTGTCTCAGAATTTCTCTTCTATTATGATCTTTCTTGGAAATCTGTTTTATCTTCCTTCCATTCTACACCAACGAAGTCCTCACTCACAGAGATCCAAAAGATAATACCAAAATTGCCAAGCACGTGTACCAAGCTTTTAAATGTCTTCCATATCTGAGCACCAGGATATATTTCCAAGCCATAAACGGTATCTCAGAAGCAAGAAATAAGGCTGAAAAAGAATTCCCATTCAGGGGTCAGTAGACTCAAACAGGACAACATAAAATCCTTCATATGTTCTCCTATTAACATAATGCAATTCTCCTAAAATCTACCCTGCTTGCTACTCATCATTGTTCAATACCTTTAGGAGGATACTATGATACTTTTTAAGCATGACATTTAAGAATCAATTGTCCATACCATATTTAATATGACAGTTTTTAAGAAAATATCAAATAAAAATTAAATGCAATTTTTGGTGCTCTGTCAAAAAACTAAACATATCTAAAATACAAATGCATGTATCATCATATATATCTGAAAATTAGCAGTCATATTGGGGATGCTGCTTTCAATCCATAATCAATAGAATTATTTTATTTGGTAGAAAGTTGAGTTAAATGAATAAGTAAAATAGAAATATGTGAAAACTAATTAGCCTAACAAAAAATAGTCTGACATGAACAAAACAATATTTTGTGCTCATGAAAAAAATAGAATAGTCCAAGGAGCTCATTTGACACTGAAGCAATATTTGTAGGGATTTATTTGTGAGAACTATGATAAAAGTATATAAAGTTACTAACTGTATATTTAATTTTTTCAGGAACATTAAACATTGTATGATATTGTCTTTCTTCAGTCTCAATCACTTTGTTACTTTTTCACATTTTCCTATTCTTTTATTTCTGAACTTGTGAAAAACATCTTCTACCATGTATCTCCCACACACATAAAACCATAAACCAGTTCATCATTAAACAGAGAACAGAAGTGATACATAGAAAGACATGTCCACATGTCTTGCTGTTAGTGAGCAACGTTTCCAGGTACATGTCTTTCTTTGATATCGGTTTGTATTGCAGGAGTGGTATTCTGGCTTATGCAAAGTGGAAACAACTATCTTGGTACACTCTCCAAAACAGAGAATTTTTGTTCATACCTTGAAAATTTATATCAGGATAACATACTGATAGTAACTTTAATAACTTTTTTCACATGAGAAGTTGAGAGGCGTGGAGGCTGCAAGTTGTAGTTTCACTGGTATCTGGAGCATATGGTACTGGTTTATGTCCAGCTACTGAGTGCCCAAGGTAGAGGAAGTGGTGTTAAAGAACAAACAGTGAGTAATAAACAGGGAAATTTAAAAATTAGGAGAAAACTACTAAGGGAGTATTTCTGTTTTGGTGAACACCTGCAGAAAAACTGTTTGATTCAGTACAGGCTATAAGAAATCACAAAGGGAATGCCCTACTTAATTAACCACAAAACTTTCTTTAAATACAATCATACCACAATAGGTAAGATGTTAGTGTATTTATTAGAATCACTATTTAAATTGTTTTAACAACATTTATTATCATTCTATGTCAAATGAGAGTGGCTAAGATAAAATAATAATTTGATTTTCTATTAAAAATTAAACACTTCGAGCTGGGCGTGGTGGCGCACGCCTGTAATCCAAGCGACTTGGGAGGCTGGGGCAGGAGGATCGTGAGTTCAAAGCCAGCCTCAGCAACTTAGTGAGGCCCTAAGCAACTCAGTGAGACCCTGTCTCTAAATAAAAAATACAAAATAGGGATGGGGATGTGGCTCAGTGGCCGAGTGTCCCTGAGTTCAATCCCTGGTTCCAAAAAAAAATAATAATAATAATTACACACTTCCATGGAGTCCAATTATTGACACTGTCAGAGTCTCACTCAGTATTGTTATAAGCAAATATGTGAGTCTTATGCCACCCTGAAGAGCAAACTACTAGAAGGAATCGAGTTTTACTTTGTGCCAGAGTAACATATTTAAATGACAGTAGTCTTCCCAAGTATGGAATTTTTATTTTTTGCCAGGGAAATACAGTTAAGTGATCATAGCCTTTCCAAGTGTGGTGAAAGTTTTGAACTCCATCTTGAAGGTGAAATTAGGTGAGAGGAGCAAGTAGACACCTGCTGAACGGACATAACTGTGAGGATATAACATCTCAAGTCAGATTGAATCCCCAGTGCAGTGACTCTGATTCTTAAAAGCTGAATAAACATTATAGAGGTAGCCTTTAATGTCCCATGACTATTTTAGAGGCTATTAATGATTGGCATGAAACAGTTTACGAGGCATAATTTGTTGTGCCCCCTTCCTTAGCAATAAATTTAAATCCTTTCAATTCCAGGTAATTGTATACAATTATTTTTGATCTCCAGACCTACGTGTGAAGAAAAGAGGTTATGTTTAACTAATTAGATGTTGTAGAAATGACACTCGTTGGGCATGTTGGTGGCATTTAAATTAGTATAACTCTTAAAAAGTGAAAAGAAACAGCATAGGAAGACTTCCGCTATAAAGTCAAAAAGAGCCAAGTACACAGGAGGGGGTGTTGCTTCAGGTTGTTCTAAAAAGCACAGTAAGAGTTGGCCATAGTTAACTGAGTAATGCACCAAAATAAAAGCATCTAAGACAGAGACTCTTTTTAACTCAGGAAATGATTATGAGATAGTCTTTACTATAGATTGTTACTTAATGACTTTGAAGATTAAAAAACTTAGAAGTATTATAAGACTAGTATTCAGTTTTCAGCCGGAGAGTTGACCCATCTTAATTTAGATATGTGTCTTGTGTTTTTTTCCCTATTCATTACTTGGCTCACCTTTTGACTATCTGCTTTATGTATTAAAGCTGAATTTTATCAAATGATTTTATAATAAATTTTCCCAAGGCCTTTATGGGAAGGGGGAATAAGTTGACTGCTATGCTAAACAAATAAATAGTACCCAGATTAGTTGGTGAGGGTTAGAAGGGAATTATTTCAAATTCAAAAATAAAATTTCTAAAATGTATCTTTGGAAACAAAGCTCAAGACTGTAGAATCACCCAATACTATAGTAGTGGTTTTCCAAAGAAGTATTTGGAGTAGGTTCCATGCTGTGTAACAAAACAGCATCTATCAGTTGTTGCCCTAAAGTAGTATGGAACTGGGAATTCCATGGCATCTTTCATCAGGAGACTTGGGAATCTTCATGATTGAGTCTTGCATGATTGTGATTCTGGTATCTCTGATGACTCCTCTGCAACCCCCTCTGCAAGGAAAGAGTCTACTCTAAAGCATAGAGGCTTTTTACTGCCTCTGTGTAGAGGCAGTAAAAATAATACACTGTACTTCCATTTTCCTGGCCAGAAGTAATCCCATGGCCCCACGTAACTCAAGGTGGAGGGAAAAGATAATCTCCTGCATGCTCAAAAAAGAAAGGAGTGACAACACACTGATTCCCTCTCTCCTAACTTCCTTATGATTTCCAATGGCCTGCTATCTCAGCCTTCAGCAAATGCTCATAAATTTATTCAATAGCAAAATTTTAAATATAGTAAGTAAATAAAAGCACCAAATTGTGCAGAGGACATAAAAAGAAGACCTGTGAAGTCAGGGTCATGTCCTGTCACTTTTTTCTTACCCAACATCTATTGGAATGTTTGCACAAAATAGCTACTTAATAAATTTTGAGAAAATGAACACTGAATCCATGAGAATACCTTCTTTTTGTCTCTAAACATATGATTTATGTTCATACCATGACAATTTATATCAGGATAACATACCGATAATAACTTTAATCATTTAAAAATTTCAAAGTATTTTCATATCAATGTTTAGATATGTGAGACAGGTATATGTGAATGGTTAATTCCCTCTAATTTATTCACACAACAAAGGAACCTTAGAAAGGAGAGAATAAGAGCTGGGGTTGTGGCTCAGTGGTAGAGCGCTTGCCTCACATGCATGGGGTACTGGGTTCAATCCTCAGCACCACATAAACAAATAAAGTAAATGCATTGTGTCCATCTACAACTAAAAAAGTTCAAAAAAAAAAAAAAGAGAGAGAATAATTTAACACAAAACATTTACATATTCATTCAATTCATTCATTCATTCATTCATTCATTCATTCACACAGTGCTGTGAATCAGCCCCAGGGAGTGGTGCATATCAGGTAAGCATTCCACCACTAAGCAAGTCCCAGCATCCAAACATTTAATTTTTGAGGGGAGAATACCTAATAGTATCAGGATATTTTGGCATTACTAATTTTTTCAGCTTCATAGATGGGAAATAGCACTCATTTCTTAGCAAATGCAATAATACTACCAGGAGAATAATCTGTATAATCTGAAAGAAATTTCATGACTAATGCTAGCCACATGAAGGCAATTTGAAATTTACCTATAATAAAAAACTCAGGATGGCCAAAATTACATAAAATTTACATTGAAAAACTGAGTATATAAACAAGAAAATGAAATTTTCATTAATGACCATTTTTCAACTACCAAAGGTTTGAGTGGGCTTTTTTTTTTTTTTTTTTTTTTTTTTTTTTTTTTTGGTGGTACCGGGGATTGAACCCAGGACCTTGAGTATGCAAGGCAAGCACTCTACCAACTGAGCTATGACCCAGCCCCCTTGAGTGGGCTTTTATGAATTTTGCCTCACTTATTATTGATATGATTTTGCATATATAAAATATATAAAAGATGTGTATATAAATATTCAAAATTTGGGGCTAGTCTGTGACAAACATTTTCTTTGATTTAAAATAAGCAGCCTTTTAATGTCCTTCTAATAACTGTATAAGAGAGAAAAATCTCATTTTAACCATTAAAGTATTGTCAGACCTAAGGACCACACACAGGGGTTATTTCTCAAACCTATGTACAACTGGCTTGTCTTTAAAACCTTCTGGAGTAATGGCATCTCAGTGAAGTCTTTGAATCCAAGCATTGAATTGAAATCTCAGCATCTTGATTCATTAACTACATGATTGCAGATGAATAAATTAACCTCTGTCACCCTTAAATTCCTTTTCTCTTAAATGATACAAAATGTCCTCTCAACAAGGGACTGGAGGGCTAAAATAAGACTGCATGGGTAAAGCACCTAGCCTTGTACCTAAGATGCAATGAACATTTGAAGTTCTGAATTCCCTTCAGCTGTACATCACTGCACATATGTTATTATTTTGACCTCTTTAAAGGTCCAAACTCCAGGTGCAGAAAGTAAAATTTATGAATTGGAACAAATTGTTGCAATTACACACACAGATACAAAACTCAGTGAATCATAAGCATTAAATATGTAACCTTATATAAGTGAAAAAATGCTGCAATAAGCTATTCTGTAAATATTTTACCTTCTATGTGGGTAATGTTAGTTCTTTCTATTGAAATAAATTTTTATTGCTAGCAGTTAGTTCCAGAGCAAATATTACTTTTTAGTTTGAGAATTATATGATAACTGAATAGAATATATTTTAATGTATCTGATTTGTAGTATTAGTTTGTATATTATTTATATTTCAATATTACTCTGGTTTGAATTTTACATGTATTTTCTTTCAAGTTCCACTATAAACAGCTTTCTGAAACATGTCATAATAATTCAAAATTCAGGATAAGTGGGGCAATACTTCATTATATCTTTTATATCAGATTGGGGGAGCTTACAGGAAACATGGTAGATGTATAAGTATGGTCATAGATTATCAATTGCCTTCTAGTTTTATTAAGCATGAATGAGAATTGAAATAAATTAGGAGAGAAAAGAAGATCCAGAAGATTTTTGTGTTGATCCAAGACTGAAGAGCACACTGACAATTTAAATGAAAAAGGTGAAATTTAGAAGAAAGGACAGCTACAGAAGGAAGGACCAAATCTAACTCATGCAACTGAGAAAAAGGATAGGATAGGAGAAGTATGTAGGAACTCTAGACTTTGTAATGATGTGGAAGACAACATCTCTGCTACCTATAAGATATTACTGTCCCAATAGAGGCTTAAACAAAAAGCTTCCCATTTGCAGAACATGTTGAGGGAACTGGGAGGCTAACTCAAATCTGAATCTTGAGAATTAAACTGGGAATCTGATTAGGACTTAAGAAATTGTTAAAGAAAATACCATTTCAAGTTTCTTTTGACCCTATTTATAGCTAGGTATGGAGTATGGAATTCATCCTCATTAGGATGTTTCTTTTGGGAAAAAAAATTCTGTGTAACCCTAACTAAAGGTAATACAAACTAATACTCATTACAAGTAAAAGTCTACAGAATGAAGGAACAACTTATGCTATACAATGAAAAGAAGTTTATCGCCACTGTGAACTTCAGGAAGAGTATTTTAATATTGACTTATTCTTCACTTCTCTTGCAGGGCTCAAATGAAAGAGACAAGGTAGCCAGAAAGCCTCTCAGGGAGGATCCCCCGAGAAGGATGCAGATCCCAATGATACAGTGCTGCACGATGTTGAGGAGAGAGACCTAGTACAATCTCCTATGGGAAAGGCATGAGCCAGTGACTTTTTGGAGTAATGAGATAAGATGCATAAATTTAAGAATTCCTCTTGTGTGTTGCAATTCTTTCCTTTTTTCTTTTTACTTCTTCTTTTTTTTTTTTTTTTTTAGTACTGGGAATTGAACCCAGGGGCACTTTACCCTGATTCACTACCACTGAGCTACATCCCCAGTCCTTTTCATTTTATATTTTAAGTCAGGGTCTTTGCTGAGAGTTTCACCCAATTGGTGGGCTTGCACCACCATGCCCCACAGTATGACTTTATTTAACTTAAAATCTTCAGTAACATTTATTAAACTTGACATTCTACTATCAAAAGTGCCGCCGTTTGCAAGGCTGGGAACAGCATGGAAGAGTCATAATAAAATGATCATAAGATGTTCACGCAGAAACCCCGAGAAGCATTTGGGAGAAAGAGAGAGAGAATGGACAACCATTGGAGAGGAGACACCAAATTCCCATTACTTTCCCTCTAATCCAGCAACAACCTCTTATTATTGGGTGGGGGAGGGAGAGACTGTCCTGCAATCCATTAGGTTGAAATTCATAGTATTCCTGGTTCATATCATAGAAAGGGCCACCCCACAGTTAGGAAAGTTGGGACTTCCAGACTAAAAAGGAATCCATTTTCTTTAGAATATTAACTAATATAAGAATATTAACTAATATAAGTTTCATAATCTTGAAGAGGTTGAGAACATAGATCGTACTCTGTGAATTTCAATGTTAGCAATATTTCAATATGTGGAAGGAAAAAAAGGAGTGGGTAGAGTCCATCATGAATACCACAACACTGTATTGAAAAAAATAGGAAACATAACAAAAAAATCCTGTCTCAACACCTATCTTTTAAATCAAACAACACACCTTTGCCATGGCAATAATGTGGGTGCCAGGTGAATGTTGTAAGAATTTTATGTGGTTTCACATGGAAAAGAATGTGAATATTTCAGCATATTTCTAGTTTTTGTGATATTGAAATTGAAAAACTTTAAAATTTTGGGTCATTACATCTGCTGCTATGATTTTATCTTGCTTTTTCATTTGATTATTAGAAAACTTTTCAAATTGATACTTTCTGTATCGTATCCACATAGTTCCCTTTCCTATGTCAGACTCTTTCAGTAGTCAGCTTTATTTCTTTAAAAAACAAATGCTACCCTTGTTTAAAATGTTCTGTTGATCCATGAAGTTGAATCTCTAAGAAGATCTGGATTTACTAGATCATCTGATGTAGGTTAAGATACAATTGACCTTATGAGATTTCACCTCAGGGGATGAAAATGAGGGAAGAATTAAGAAAAAGGATTAAGTCTGTGAAAGGAAGAAAAAAATATCCTCCAAGTTTTAGTGGCAAAGGAATAAAAAATATCAAAAGGCTAACAGCACCATAAATATATAATAAAAAATAAAAATAAAACAACTTACCAGATATTTGAAGTCACCAGATGATTCAGGAGTCCACGCCTGATAAAAAAGCACATCAAAGAAAAAGAAAACATCACTTTTTAGTTGTCTAAGAAAATAATAAAACATTATGTTGCTAATCATTACAAGAGTCACACACTGGTGAAATAATTTAGGAAATAAGTTTCCTCAATAAAATGTATATTTCTTTTTTTAATATTTAGGCTCATTGTTTGCCATTATAACAAGGAAAGCATAGTCTAGCTGCTGAAAGGATTATTTCGAGTATTCAGGTAATCATAAAAATTATTCAGTTAATTCTCTCCTTCTCAGAAGTAGGGAGCATATTACTAAATGCATTTAATTTCTCTAATATTTAGTAACATACATTTCATTTTCTTATGAACTAAGCAGACCAAAGCTTCATTTAAAAAACCTTTCCTATTTTGAGGTCTTTGCTGGCTAGCAGACAGTAATTAGTTGTACTTTGATTCATTTGTGAGAAGTAAATCCATGAAAGATATAATGATAAAAATAAAAGGCTTTTAATTTCCAAATGATATTAAAATGCAGCCTCTATTTTTTAAAGGTGTTTGAAGTTCAAATGAAAGGCAATATCTGAGCAGCATGAATTCCCAAGAGAAGGCCCAGCTCCTGCCATGGGATGCAAAGGTTTTATAAATGTTGTCCTGTATAAAGGCAATGGCAAACATTGTGAGGCCTTTTGTAAATATGACTTGCCTGCCTCTGTGTTTGAGCAGAAATATTGAACTTCTAACCATTATTATTATAAAACAAAGGAGATTATTTTTTAAACATTTGATGGTAGCCTTTTCCTTTTGCCTTGGGAATTAAGTTTGAAATTACATACTGCATGAGTATTAAAACACATATCATTCTTTGAAATAGAATGAAAAATAAATGTGAGAAGGAGTTAATATTGATTTTATATGTGCATATGAATGTGTGTCTGCATCTTATTGTCTGAAAGTTTAAATAAGGTTATTTCAGTCTGCCCAGAATAATCTCCATAATGCTGGACCACTAATTGGTAACAAATTGCCAGGAATGAAGCTATTAAAATTCCTTCTGTAATGCCTAAAATTATTTGAGAGGACAAATGGTTCCCTGGAGAAAAGCAAATAATGGGATCTTGTATTCTGAGAGAGCTCTCTGAATTCTCTAGCCTGGCTTCAAAGTGAATGACATGACTCCTAAAGTCTCAGTCCTGGGATACTAGTTCCACTCCTGAGAGCCATAGAAAATTCTGGCAAGTTTTCTTTTAATTATATATTTAAAGTTAGTTATGTGTTGCAAGAAACTGCAAAAGAAACAAAAATACAAATATGTACAGAGTTCAAGAAATCATCACAAAACTTCTCCCAGATCAAGAACTAGAATATGACCTACACGTAGAAGCTTGTAACTTGCTCTGTCACAGTAGGTAAGATGCTGGGCAGAGGTTTGGGAGGAGCACTGCACTAATGCCACCTGTTCATCATAATTCCACATGACATATTGACTACGCATTTCCAGGGAGAGACAGCCCTTAGGAATAACGCCACTTGAACATGTTCTTGTAATCTTACTCAACTAGTAATTAAACACATTTGTCAAAATTTCCAGATGTTTTGGTTATAGTTTAGTTTGACTTACTCTTGAAAATTATATGATTGGAATCTTATAATGCATGTGTGTGTCTAGTTTCTTTCCCTTAACATCATATCTATAAGATTCATCAATGTTGTTGCTGGTAGCTATAGCTAGTTTGTATCACTTTGTGATACAATTCATTGGATCACTTTCATTGGATCCAATTCATTGGATCAATACTTCAAAATTTGGTGTTCTATCCATTTTTTATTATGACTTATTCTATCATAAGCAGCCTAGTATTTCTGTTGGACATTTTCTAGGTGTAAAATTATTATATTTGGAAATGTATATAGGTTCTACATCAGCAAATGATGCAAGAGTGTACGAGAGTTGCCATTGTTTCAAACTTCACCAGAAATTTTTAATTCTGCTTAAATTTAGCTATCAGTTTACTGTGTAGTGAAATACTGTGTTTGTAATTCACATTTCTTTGATTACTAATGTTTTAGTACATTTTCATATACTTTATAGTTTATGTGTATGCGTGGTTTTTCAATTTGTAGTTCTGGGGATCAAACTCAGTGCCTCACACATGCTAGTAAAGTGTTCTGCCACTGAGCTAGCTACATGCCCAGCCACAGACTTACACTATGTGTTCTAGAGGTGAGTCCTTTGTTGGGTACAAGTTTTAAGAACGCATGTCCTACTTCATGGTTTACGCATTTACTCACGTTTGGTGCTTAGTGTTGATCATTACTTCTTAACTTCAGTGTAATCAATCTTCTTGTTCTGCATGTTTACTTGTGTGTCCTGTTTACTACACTGTGATCAAATTTTCCTCTATTATTTCTAAAGGGTTTTTAATATGATGATTCTTTTGCCTTTTACATCTAATCCAAAAGTCTACCTGAAATTGATGATCTTAGTGTTCAGAGATAAAATTTCATTATTTCAATATTCAAATATTTTCAATATTTCATTTAAGACCAATACACTTTCCTTACTTCTTTACAAGGCTAGCTCTGCCCTAAATTAAGTATTCATAGATGCTTGATTTTGTTTCTAGACCTTGATATATTCCCTTAAACTTTCTGGCATTATCACACTGTCTTATATAATGTAACTTTACCATATCCATCTTCCTACTCAAATGAGCATTTGAGTATTCTTTTATTCTATCAAGATGCAATTTATATAACATAAAATTCACTGTTTTAAATTGCGTATTTTTGTAGTGTTTAGTATGTTTTCAAGGTTGTGCAAGCATCAAGGCCAAAATATTTTCAACACTTCAAAAGGGAATATACATATTAGCAGTCAGTTTCAGTTCCACAACATCCTCTTCTCCTGACAATCCCTGATATACTTTATGAGTGTATGCACTCTGCATATTTTGCATAAATGGAATCATACTCCATGTGGCCTTTTATATCAGTTTATTTCATTTGACATGATGTTTTCAGGATCCATCAGTGTTGTTACATGCAAAAATGCTTAATTCCATTTTGTGGTTAAATATTGCTGTGTGGATACACCTTGTTTATCCATTCATTAGCAAAAGGACATTTGAGTTGTTTGATGAATACAGCTATTACAAACATACTCTTTTGAGTTCTTATGTGTATGTATGCTTTACTTTTTCTGGATATATTCTCAGAAGAATTTCTAGATCATATGTTAAGTGAGTGTTTAGCTGTTTGAAGAAAAATCAAAGTGTTTCCACAATGGCTGCAGATTTTACATTTTGTTTCCCTAAAGAAAAATGATGAACATATTTTATGCGATTATTGGATATTTGCATATTTTCTTTGAAGAAAAAATAATTTAAATCTTTTGTCATTATATTAAATTTTTATTTTTCTCAATACTGAACATTGAACCCAGGGCCTCACTCATGCTAGTCAAGCAATATAACACCAGGTTCTACTTCCAGCCCCACTGTCAACTTTTTAATTGGGCTGATAGATTTTGCTCAATTTTAAGTGCTCTAAATATTAGTCCAATATCAGATACACGATTTGTAAATATTTTCTCCAATTCTGTGTTTTGTATTTTTGCTCTGTTGACTATTTTTATTTATTGCAATAATGTAGAATTTTCTGTGTTGAGGTTTTATGCTTTCTAGTATATACATTCATTATCTTATGTTATTAGATGTCACATTTTAATTTTATCTCTTGTATATAGAAATGCAATTTTCTGTTGACTTCTACTGAGATACTTGGATAAAATCATATATTAAAATTAATAATTTACCTATATATTCTCTTCAATTTACTTTTTGAACTCTCACATTATATGTGAACAATGGTAGTTTTACATATTCTACTCAAATTCTTGAACTTTAAAAACTGTTAGTCCTTATATATGTGGATATGCATGCATTTGTGTGTGCACTCTTACACATGTACATATATATGTATTTTATTATTGCAGTCACCAGGATTGTCAGTGTCATACTGGACAGAAGTGGTCAGTTGCATCATAATCGACCACCACTGTTAGATTATTCCAAGAGCCAATTTTGATTTTGTTGATTCTATTGTATGTTAGATAAAATGTATAATATGTTTTCATTATATAAGTTTCTGATATTTATCTTCTTTGTCTGTACTTTGGTTAAATATACTTTCTCCACAATTTCTTGAGGGGGATGATTATATTGATTTTCTGCCTTAGTTTTTTCTTATAACCATATTTAAAATCCAGGTTTTACTCTAATATTGGCTTTAATTTAGGAACACAGCATTTTGATTTGTACTCATTCATAAATACTTTCAAGTTGGTGGTTTTACTCTTTATTCTAAATATGTCTATTTTAAATGTTCTAATATCTGAAAATTTTTCACCTGAATTTGTTCACAAAACCCATACTACATGTGAAGCCAAAGCTCTAAAATGTATTGAAATTTGTCTTATGATTCAGCCTTACTAAATTTTTATAAATACTCAATGCATTCCTGAAAATATATAATCTGTAAGTATGTGTTTTACTCTGTACACATAAATTGCGTTAAATATGCTAATCTTGTCCATTAGAAGATATTAGAAGATGCACGTTATAATTTCTCACCATGATTATGGGTTTGTTTTTTCTTTTACCTTTACCTCCATCTTTTATACTTTGTAGGCTATGTTAAGAAATACACACCACTTTGGAATTTTTACAACCTCTTATTCAATAGAAACTATTATCTTATAAAGCAGTTACATTTTACCTCTAATACAACTTTTGTTTCTAGGTTGATTTTGTGTGCAATGAATAGAACTGTGCCAGTGTTTCATTGATTTTTCTATAAGAGCAAACAATTTTAGTAGAAAGAAATACATACATGGGCTGTCAGCTCACGAGTACAAGTTACCAGCTTTTACAGAGAGTTTTAACTAGGTGAGTGATATATATCAAACAGGGAAAATCATGTACGCAACCATATAGATAGCAATACATTCTGGGAACTTGGATTTGAAGTTTATGTTGGAAAAAGATATGTCTAAAAACTGGTGATAAAATTGAGAACACATTTGAAATCCTTGATGATGGGAAGATTTTGGTAGTTAGCAGTTTGAAGATAAATGACAGAGAATATTTTGGAAAACTGGGTGATGATGTCCTTAACTAAAATGAAATATTCTCAGGAGATGGTAGAGTGAGTTTGAGAATACTTTAGCCTGTCTAGTTAGCTAGTACTAAGAGCTGACTGGATACACAGATCTTGAGCTCAAGAGAAAGTTATAGACTAGAGGTACAGATTTAGGATTTATCATTGTTTTAGTGATAGATGAAACATAGAGAGAAATATATCAAATGTAAAGTCTAATCATGGATAGTTAGGGGATCATCAACAATTCATGACCAGACAGCACAAATGCAATTAGCAAAAGTGGCAAGAAACTTAAGAGATGTGGAGGCCAGGGGCACATTTGTACAGACCAAAAGCATGTTCTTTAGTGTGTTGCCAGACGATGAACACAGGAATGTGAAATTCATTATTGCATTTAGAAAGAGACAATTAGACAAAATCATGAACTTCGAAGCTTATTTCTTTGAGTAATAAATCCTAACTAAATGACATGGAATTAAACATATGATTTTCTTTCTTGAATTTTGATGAAGGGAAGAAAAGTGTAGAAACAAGGTTTAAGTTCTGGGATAAAGTTAAGGAAGCTCCTCTTTATATGCAAGTTATTTTTAAAAGTCTAGATCTTCAAAGAGCTCAACCTATGTTGTAAGTGCTGAAAAAACTGGCACACTTATAACATGGTACCTGTTTCTCCATTTTATTCTCACATGAATGCATAATGTGAGGTTTTTAATATAGTCCCTTAGATTTCTACTTGGATGTGGTTCTACAAGTATAGGCTTTGTTCAGTCACTTTGGGCATGCTCCGTTTTTGATCCTCACGGCCCAACTTGGTAGCAGTAATGTCTACTCATGGACCAATCACTCTGGTGCTCCAGGTGCTTCATATCCCATAGTTCCAACTGTAACCAAGGACCATGTTTAGGTTCAGACTCTTGAACAACTAATGGAGAAAGGTTACTTCTCCAAACAAGTCCCCTAGAGTTAATTTGTGGAAACCAGATTACTTCATTCTGACCTAAAAGGATTAGTAGAACCAGTTAGAAACACACACAAGGGAGTTCATTTCAACAGTCCTCAGAAAAAGGAGGTTTCCAAGGTTAATAATCCTGCAAATAAACAGATTCTTGGTAATTTAAACTCTGCCAGAGAACTAAGTCTGAAACTTTTTTTTAAGGATCTAAAATCTCTGATTTTTGTTATTTCTGCTTATAGTGATCATAATCCCTATCTCTTCAGCTTGTTTCACCATTAATAAAATAACTCCAGTAATCAATGCCACTTACCTGCAATACCTGCATTTATTTCCACTTAATTGAGACACCATAATAAATCACTTGGAAACTTAATTCTGTGTGCAAGTTTCTCTAGGGAATTCCATCTTCAGTTAGTTTTTCTTTCTGCTGCTTAGCTAGAATACTGTCACATGTCTAGCATTGTACCTGGAAAACTGTCAAAGCCTCATGTGGATTTCAGAGGTTTTCACTGGGCTTAGTCCCCTTATCATCTGCTATGAAACAGTGCCAATGCTATATGGAGAATAGTATGGAAGAGCCTGTTGGTGTGTTCATTTGTTTTGCATATTAAGCTAAGATTACATTTTTGGGGGGTGCAAGAATCTTTTCTTTCCCATTCTGTGTATATAAGTTCTTGAAAATTGAATCCTTTTTACTTCCATAAAGTACAAATGCAGATGTTTGAAGGAACTAGGCACATGGAGAAAAATTATTAAAGTTTTGGTGTTCAGAATCTTGTAGACAGAGTTATACAAAGTGCTTCATAAATACCAAAAAGAGACACCAAGAATTTTCAGTTAGTTGTGTGTTCATGGTGACTCAGATAACAGGTGATGAAACATAGGAATCCTTTCAAAGAATACTTCACATTTGCAGCATTAACGTACTGTTTTCTTGAGTGATTCCTGGGGAGATAATTTTTTAGTTCTTGCTTTCAACAACAAGAGGATAACATGGTAAACAGACCTATTTTGATCCATTTTTTTCTTTGCATGGTAGAGTTTTAAAAATTCTCTGTGTGTGTGTGTGTGTATATATATATACACACACACATAAAATTCTCTGTATATATATACATATATAGACTTACACAAAATTTATACATATGTGTGTGCATATAGATACATATATACATATGTATATATGTGTATCATACACACACATATATATATTCAGACCTATATATATATATATATATATTTTTTTTTTTTCCTCAAACCAATCCTGAGTCAGGGAAGAAAAAATGCATTTTGCTTCCTTACTGTCCTTTCTTTTACCATGCCTAGGTCTGAGAATTAGGTGGTAAGCTGAAAGGAAGGAAATGTAATCCTATTTCCTAAGGTTTTGAATGTTTATTACTAGTTATTTAGGAAATCAAATGAAAAAGTAGCTTGAGAACCTAGACTTTAAGATAATCGCATCCAAAGAATGAGAAACATTTTTTTTTATTTGTTATATGAAGTTTTTATATGCCTGGCCCAACTCATTTTGTACTCAATAACCTTGAGAGGCTCATGTTATTATTACCCTATTTTACAGAAAGGATACTAAGTAAAACACAGAGTTGTTGAACACTCTGTTCATGGTCACACAGAAAACAAGCAACAGAACCAGAATCTAAACCCCACAAATCTAGCTCCAGTGTCTATGTGTTTAGAAACCATTCCCCAATAGTGTTTCCCCAATTGTTTTATAAAGAGTATCTAAGGAACCTTTGTACTATATGGTAACAAATGAAATATGTCACAAAGAAAGCAAACTTCAACAACACAATCACAATGAAGCTGCATAGGTAACTCTTTTCAAGATTCCCTTTACTAGAGGCCAATATGTTGAACTGGATTGTGATTTCCACTTACCCAAACAGGACATGGAACTTCCCTACAAAGTGTCTGACTCTCTCAACCAGGTGACAAAAAAAAAAAAAAAAAAAAAAAAAGAAAAGAAAAGAAAAGAAAAGAAAAAAAAAATCACATAGTGCTTAAAAGCTTGCATTTTGATGTCACCCAAAGTGAATTTCTGATCCTCTTTCTCTTAGTATCTTTGGTGAGTTACTTAATCCTTTCAATAATTACCTTCACAACCTAATGAAGAAGACACTATCCATATCTCCATTTACAAATGAAAAAACTGATTCACAGGAATATTTAGTATCTTGCCCAAGGTCACACAGCATGGTGGCAGCTCTAGATTTCCTATCCTGGGAGTCTGGCTCCAGGGAAAAACTCATTGAGTCATCCTGATGTTTAAATTAGGGCTGCCTTCTTTGACATCCCTCAGTCAAATAAGTGTTTTGCATTTGAAATCTTTGCACATCTTCTTTAGAGAACTTGCAATATTTATAATGCTTTATTTGGTTGAGAAGAGATTTAATAAGACCAGGTATGGTGGTTCTCTACTGTAATAACAGTGACTCAGAAGCCTGAGGCAGGAGGATCACAAGTTTGAGGTCAGCCTGGGCAACTTAGGAAGACCCTCAAAATGAAAAATGAAAAGCGCAGGGATGTAGCTCAGTGATAAAGCACCTCCTAGGTTCAATTCTCAAAGTGAAAAGGAAAAAATCTGATGAAACATTTGTCCTTTAACTATAATTGAAGATTTTGAAAACAGTGACATTGTTATTTTTACTCATGTAACAACAACTAAAGATAATAGTTGACAGGCAGATCATTTAGCACATTTACGTAGAATAGAGTAAATGAAAGAGTTGGGGGGGCAGGGACAAAAAATATAAAGCTTCTAGTCTGGTGCTATGGTTTCAAAGTGGTTTATCTTCCATAGGTTCACTTGTTGAAGGCTTGGTCCTCATTGTGGTGGGGAGACCTTTATGAAGTGGGTACCAGGAGGAAACTATTAGGTCATTGAGGGTGCTGCACAAGGAAGGGATTAGGATAGCTCTTGTGGGACACTTAGTTCCCTCAAGAATGAGCTATTATAAGCACAAATTCCAGCACTGAATCATGCTCTGGCTTCCTGTATGATGATCTAATCTCTCACTCCTGCATGCATTCCTACTGTGAGGTCATGAGTTCCTCACCAGAGTTGAGCTAATGGCAGCACCATGCCCTGGAACCTCTAGAACTGTAAGCTAAAAAAACAAAACAAAACAAAAAAAAACACCCTATCTTTTCTTTATAAGCAGACTACCTCCCTCAGGTATTTCATTATAGTAATGAGAAATGGACTAACACATCTGGTATACTTTACAATTAGCAAGTGCTTAATAAATACTATTTTATAATATTATAAACTACATCATAATCTTATTAATCAAAGAGTTTTTTATGTGAGACCTCCAGCAACTTTAATATCAACAATTTTACAACCCTAACCATATTCTTGAGAAAATATCATTTGATGTAGTCACAAAGCAGCCCTGAAACTACAAAATTTACAGAAAAAATTTCCTTGCAGCTCATTTCCATAATCAATAAGCTAAATAAAAGTCATGAAAATCATTGAGTTTGACTGAAATGTTTTTTTTCTCTTTTCATCATATTGAGGTATAATTAACAAAAAAGAGTTGTATATATTTAAGTAACAATGCAAAGTTATAATACACACTGTGAAATTATTACCACAATAAAATTAATATGCACCACTTGATGTAGTTAACACTGTGTGTAGGTATGATATGGGAGGAACACAAGACCAACTGCCTCAGCACATTTCAAGCATACAAATAGTACAATACTATTAAATATGGTAGCCATGTTGTACCTTAAATCCACAGAACTTTTCCACCTCATAGCTGAAAGATTATATCCTTTAACAGTCTCTCTACATTTTTCCCAACAACCATTCCTTGGAAACCATCAATCTACCCTCTGCTTATGAAAATTCAAGTTTTGTAGGTTCGACAGATAAGTGAGATCGTACAATATTCATCTTTTTGATGTTGTCTATTTCACATAGCACAATGCCTTCCAGTTTCATCCATTTTGCAGATGGTAGATTCTTCTTTTTACAGTTAAGTATTATTCCATGTATGTGTGTGTACACAGACTTTTTTTTCATTCATCCATAGACAAATACTTTGGTTGCTTCCATATTCTGTTTTTTCTGGCAAATAATGACACAAAAATACGGCAGTACAGGTATGTCTTTGAGATACTGATTCTATCTCCTCAGGATATATACCCAAAAGTAGGCTTGCTGGGTCACATAATTCTATTTTTAATTATCCAGAATGACTGCACCAATTTATGTTTCCACCAATAGTACATAATGGTTCTATTTCTCTACAGCCCTACCAAAGTTTACATTGTGTCTTTTTGACACAATAGCCTTCCTAACATGTGTGGTGATAACTAATTGTTCTATTCTGGACTTTCCTGAACATTGGTGATGCTGAGTACATTTTCACATTCCTTTGGCCATTTGTATGTCTTTAGAACAATCTCTGTTCAGGTCCTTTGCCCTTTTTTAATCAGGGTATTTAGGTTTTGCTATTGAGTTGAATGAGTTCCCTATATATTTTGGGTATTAACACCTTATTAGATATGCAATTTGAAAATATTTTCTCCCATTCCATAGCCTTTTAATGTTGTTGCTTGTTTCCTTTGATGTGGAGAAATTTTGGTTTAAATTTCTTTTACTTGCTTATTATTGCTTTTGTTTTCTGTCATTTGGGGGTCATATCCAAAAACATTGCCAAGACCAAAAATAAGGAGTTTTCCCCTATGTTTTCTTTTAGGAATTTTAGAATTTCAGGCCTTATGTTTAAATCTGTAATCCATTTTGAGGTGATTCTTGTATATGATACAAAATAAGGATCCACTTTCATTCCTTTTCATGTTAACATACAGTTTTCCCAGCACCGTTTGTTGGGGAGACTATCTTTTCCTCACTGTGTATTCTTGGTGACCTTATAAAAAGTACCTGATCGTGTATGTGTTGATTCATTTCCGGGCTTTTATTCTGTTCCATTGGTCTATGTGCCATTTAAAAAACGCTAGTACCACTTTTTTTATTATAATAATTTCATAGGTTTTGAAATCAGAATTTGTGATACCTATAGCTTTGTTCTTTGTCCTCCACATTACTTTGGCTATTCAGCATTGTTATGGCTTGAATGTGAGGTGTCCCCCAAAAGCCCACAATGCAAGAAGGTTCAGAGGAGAAATGACTGGGTTACAAGAGTCTTCACCCAATCAGTAATTTAATCCCTATGGGGATTAACCCGAGTGGTAACTGAAGTGGTAGGGTATGGCAGGAGAACAAGGGAATTGGCGTATGAATTTGGATATATATTTGTATTTGATGAGTGGAGTCTGTCTCTCTCTGCTTCTTGATCACTCTGATGTGAGCTGCTTCCCTCCACAACCCTCTCCAGTCACGTTTAGCCTTGCTCACCTTGAGGCCGGAGGAATGGAGATGGCCTTCTATGCACTAAAACCTTTGAAACTATGAGCCCTCATACAAACCTTTCCTCTTTCACAGTTGTGCTGGTCAGATCATTTAGTCACAGCAGTGAAATAGCTGACTAAAACAAGCATCTTTTGTGGCTTTGTATGAAATTTTGGGATTATTTTTTCCCATTTTTGTGAAGCATGACATTGGACTTTTGATGGAGATTGCACTGAATCTATAAATTTCATTAAAACAATATTTTAAAATAGTTAAAACATTTAGTATGAAAATGTTAACAACTTTAATTTTTCTAATTCATGAACACAGGATATCTTCCCATTTAGTTGTGTCTTCTTGCTTTCTTTCATCAGTGTCATTTCTCAGTGTACAGGTATAAGAAATATCATCTTTTCTAATGAGGTAATATTAATTGTAGAAATTAATAATTTTTCTACCAAAAGGTGGTGCTCAAGATCAATTGGCAACCTATGATTAGTGATGGCAGTACTGAAAATCATCAGGTAAGCCAGAAAAGTGTCACTTATGAAATTACTAGTCTGAGGAAGACTGAGAATAAGGTTGGACC
>JAJEJO010002482.1:35796-65632 GCA_020662805.1 Glaucomys volans | reverse complement strand
GCAAACATTCATAGGTCCAAGAAGTGCTACACATGAAGTGGTGAACACAAAGTTCATGACAACAGCTGATTGAACTATTTTTTAAGTTCCACAGAAAAGTAAACTGGTAAAAGGCTTTTAACATGTGAAAATGTAAATTCATGAAAATTATAATCATGAAAATAATTAAGAAGAAAGGAAACTCACACTAAAGTTCACTCTGCTAGATATGACCTGGTTTCCAAGAAAGAGTTTAGTAATTCTGAAGACCTTTGTTCATAACCTGATTTCTTCCAAGAAGTAAAAGGAGGACTCTCGTCCCACCTGGAGAAGTCAAAATAGCAAAAAAGATTTCCTTTCTCTTTCTTCCACTAAAATGACTCGGAAGATGAAATGGGAATTTGGAAAACATTACCCTATTCAATTTTCCTATCCTTAATCACCACCTCTACTCAAATCATATTGGCTGGATATGCCTTCCTGAATAATCTCTGGATTGCTCAGAGAAACTCCACAATGCTTTTCAAGATGTGCTTCAGTCTAGCCACCAAAATGAAAGGAATAAAGGAAAAGTAAAAGGAAGACTGCTTGACCTAGAAGAAGGGATTGTCCTTTAGAGAGAGATTATTATCCTACAGGATTATCTAAAGGTATGAAATAGAAGACATGCCCAGGTCAAACTTTAAAAAAAAATAATTTTTAGGAAAGAAAAAAAGAAGTTTTGAATTAGTGCTATATCAGAAAGTTACTTGTACCCAAATTAAAAAAAAAAAAGTGAAAGGAAAGAACCAAAGCTGGAGAGCCTGGGTTCTTCTGGAGAAAACACTTATTGTGGCAGAAAAATCCACAGATAGAGTAATTAGCATGAGTGGGGAAAAACCTCTTCAAGACTTAGCTCATCAGACTATATCACAACTCCAAATCCATACAGAATGAGATGAAATCAGTAAAACGATCAGTGTGGAAATGTGGAGTTCTTAAAATTTTACAAAGCATGGTAAATTGATATAATTTGTAATATACAGAGGAACAAGTATAACTAAGCCAGTAGGGAATCTATTTGAGAACTTGGATAAGGAGTAAAATAAGACACAGAAAATATTAAACATAGTAAACCAGAGTCTAGCAGGCAATGACAGGGTACAGGCCTGAGTTACAGGCTCTGCAGGGTAGGGATATTTGACTTCAGTACATGATGCTAGACAAGATACCTTTGACAAGTCCTTTTTATCATTTTCTTTTTTTTAACAGATGCAGAACTCTTTATTTTTTTAACTGTCATAAGACAACAACTAAAGAAGTTCACTCCCAAAACAATGCCTGAACCACAAAGCCAAATGGATAAAAAAGGAAATAGTCTAATCCTGCAAACTCTACTAGTCCTGAATGTTCTAGAAATTTTTGTAAGTTAAGCAGTTAAACATTTATCTGGGCCTACTAGAAAACTGTAAAGGAACAACAGCAGGAAATACAACAGGAGAAATAACTGAGTTTCTGAAGGAAACCTAAGGAACACTGGTTTTCATAACTGCCCACCAGAAAAAGATGTGGGCCACTTTCTGGGGACTCACTGCTGACATATTTGGGGCTTCATCAGACCACTTGAGGATGTGTGCTCAGGACTATCAACAGCTTCTGTCGAGGTTCATGAAGTTTCAAATGAAACAAATGTGGAGTCAAGAAAGAATCATCCCAAGGAAGTGTCTCAGAGGCTTATGCATTTCCCCATCTAGGATGAGTAGCTACCATTAGCACAACCCTGAACCTAACATGCTTGCACAGAAGCAAACATGTAACCACATCAAAGACAGAATCCACATCCATTATAGCACTGAGGCAAGAAATTACCAAGTTTTGAATATGCTATTTCAGAAAGGAAAGCACCTGGTGACCATCTGCCAGTTTATAGGTGTCTAAGTTTAGCCACTGTACTGCAAAGTTTCATAGGCATTCTTTGATATGCTGGGGGATCTTCTCTGAGACATGGTTCATGCAATGTCATGATGAAGTCCATGATACAAAAGATCTTACAGGAGTTCTCAGCTCTTGGGAAACCAAAAAACTAGCATAGATTGAGTGGCATCTTAGGCTGTGTTTTAGTCAGATTTTTCACTGCCGAGACTAAAAATCCCAACCAGAACAATTATGGAAAAGTTTATTTGAGAGCTCATGGTGTCAGTTTTCAATCCATGGACAGCTGGCTTTATCCTCAGGTCTCCAAGTGAGACGGAACAACATGGCAGAAGAATGTGCCAGAGAGAAGCAGCTCACATGATGATCAGGAAGTAGAGAGAGAGCTCTTCACTTGCCTGATACAAATATATACCCCAAAGTCATGCCCCAATTCCCACCTGCTCCAGCCATACCCAATCCTTAAGTTACCACTCAGTACCACTCAGTTTGTCCCTCTCAAGGGACTAATTCACTAATTGGGTTAAGACTCTCACAACCTAATCATTTCCCCTCTGAACCCTTTCACATTTTCTCACCTGTGAGCTTTTGGGGAACACCTCCTATCCAAACCATAACAGACTGATCCAAACAAGACTTTCCTAGAATTCCCTATTTTTACCAGTCACCACTATAGGATTTGGGGTTGCTGTGTTTTCTAAACATGGTGCATATGAGCCTAATGCTATAATAACCTTGTAACTCTCTGTACTCTTAAAAAATTGAGAACCCCACATTAAATGTATCATTGCATATTCACATGAATATTCAATCATTCTTAACAAGAATAATTTTTAAAAGAACAATGATCCATAGAATTGTTCAATAAATAGTGTCATATTCTAGCAGTGAACTATAGCTATAGACATCTACATAGATACTTTAGAACCAAGAATATCTAAAATAAGAGAGATGAGGAGCAAGAGTAGAACAAAAGACAAAAGATTATGTACAACCAGGCATAGTCCGACATGCTATAAACACAGTCATTCGGAAACATGAGGCAGGAGGATCCCAAGTTCAAAGTCAGGCTCAGGAACTTAGCAAGTCCCTTTCTCAAAATTAAAAAATAAGGGGAGGGGAATGGTGCTGGGGGTATAATTCAATGGTAAAGCACTGGATTCAATTCCCTAGCATTGGGGAAAAAAGATGGTCATATGCAGCATAATTTATTTCATAAAGAGACAAAGTTAAACTGAACAGGCACTTCACAGAAGTAATATGAATGGTCAACAAATATATTAAAAATGTTCAACATCTCTAGCAATTAGAGAAATGCAAATTAAAACTACACTGAGATTCCATCTCACTCTAGTCAGAATGACTATTATTAAGAATACAAGTAATAATAAGTGTTGAGGAGGATGTGGGGGAAAAGGTACACTCATACATTGTTGGTGGGACTGCAAATTGGTGCAACCACTCTGTAAAACAGGATAGAGATTCCTCAGAAAACTTCAATGGAACCACCATTTGACCTAGTTATCCCACTCCTTGGTATATACCCAGAGGACTGAAAATCAGCATACTATAGTGATGCAGCCACATCAATGTTTACAGCAGCTCAGTTCACAATAGCTGAGCTATGGGACCAACCTAGGTGCCCTTCAACAAATGAATTACTAAAGAAAATGCGGTCTATATATGCAATGGAATATTACTTAGCCATAAAGAATGAAATTATGGCCTTTGCTGGTAAATGGATAGAACTGGAGAATATCATACTAAGTGAAGTAAGCCAGTCCCCCCAAAACCAAAGCCTGAATGTCCTCTGTGATATGTGGATACTAACACACAATAAGGGCTCAATGGATTAGACCAACGGGATTGAAGGGACAATGGGAGTAGGAAAGACAGTAGAATGAATCAGACATAATTTTCCTATGTTCATATATGAATACACAACCCGTGAGACTCCACATCATGTATAACCACAAGCATGGGATCCTAATTAGGATAAGTTACACTCCACACATGTCAAAACACACTCTACTGGCATGCATATTTAAAAAGAATAAAAAAATAAAATTTCTAACTAAAAAAGAGAGACAACTCAATATTATAAGGGATACATAGTTAAGTAATAAAAGCAACAGAGAGTATCATGATATCAATCACCACAGTGGGGAGAACAGTGGAGGTGCTGAAGGAATCCCAAATGATTTTAGTAAGCAACAACTATGAAGTTACCTCACCTACTCAGGGAACAGAGCAGTTGTCTGACTGACTGGGCAAAAACCAAACAAAAAAACAACTGATTTCTTTGGTCCTTAACTTGGGAGTGTTTACTTTGATTTGTATGAAGTTTTACACAGCAAAGTGATTTAATTTGGGAATTTTGATCGACCTCTGGGAATTCGAAAATGAACGGATTATACTGTCCATATTGGGACTCTCAATATCTGAAATATTGAACTAACTAGAGGACATTGAGTGTAATCACCCTTCCTTTTAATTCTCATGAGAGTATAAGAATGACATAACTGGTCTTCTCCCTGCTCCTCTGATCTCAAGGTTTGGTACATGACACTAAGCACATCCAGTTCTGCCCCCTTTAGGCTTCTGCCTCAACCAGTGCCTTCCAGTCCTCAGATCTCTGTCAATGCCTCTGATGTAACTTGATAAATCTAGAGGGGCTGACTCAGTCCCCCAGATTCCAAAGGGTGCAAAGCCTTGGGTTTTCAGCTGCACCAATGATTAGGTAGGAAACTCTGCTTCACTCAATTTTGGGGTATTAAGTCTTTTTGCCCACACCTTTGAAACCAAATTTTCCAATCATCTTTATGATAAAACTGGCTATTTGACCTCCAGGTCTGTATCCTGGGTCCTAATTCTGCATTGATTCCAAGTTCAGGAGGATAAGAACAGGGTATTATTTATTGATCCCCTAAACCCTAAAAGCAGTGACTACAATAAAGTACTGGATGGTGTTTCAGGTATTTATTGTCATCAGATCAATCATTGTTTAATAGTCGTGATTCCTCTCATGACTCCATAATAAGGCAATATTCTGTATAGAATCCAGAATGTACACAGCCCAGGGTCAGTAGAGAAGGTATAACTTTTTAATAATAAATCACTTTTGTGTGTTCTAAAGTTTTTTAAGGGAGGAAGGCCTCAGGAAGGGATTTATATTAAAAGTCTGACAGCTCATTTAGAAACCTCATAAGGCAAAAGTTAAGAGTTATTTGAACAGCTCTCACTTTAGCAACTCTGTCTATTCTCTTTCATCCATGAAGGAGGAGGAGGTAGAAAACGAGGTGGAGGAAAACTTGAAGAAGTTGCATTCAGTTGGAGTTAGAATCAGCTAAGATCATTTCAAATAACCAGTCATTCTTTATCACTTTATCATATGAGTTAACAAAGGGTGCCCATATTGACTAACGTATGTGGAAATACTGGCACAGCTCTTCATCAGAAATAGCCCTGGGATTTTGGAGATGAGGATTTAAATTGATAACCGAAAAAAATCAAGTATTATATGATTCAATATAAATGTTTTACTTAACATTACCTTTGGTATAATAACCATTACTAATACAAATTGCAAGTTTTTTCCAATGTGTCAACTCCTCTATTTCTCTCCCCCATGCATTTCCTGAGTGCAGTCAGAGGTGATGATTATTCAGATGATTAATTTTATTCCAATAATCATGTACTCCATGTCTCTATTGTAGAAATGCTCAAAATAAATAACGTAATAATCACAGGAAAAACAAAAGAAAAAATTTGCTTTTTTTCAATTATCATGTAAACTAAAAATATAACTGCAAATAGAGACTACTCTTGCAGTCTATAACACTATTAAAGGGAAATTAATATACTCCCCAGCTTAGACATACACAGACCAAGGATGCCTCAAACAAAAATTACCTCTGTTAAGAAAATATAGCCCCAAACAACTTCCCATTTCCTTGTACCCAGGACTGCATCAAAGAGTCCACTTGTTTCATGGTAACCAATCTCAAAACAAAGAAAAAATAGGACAGATTCACATCAAACAGTGTGTTGATGCCCCATAACTTAACATGAAGGTTTGCATTTAAAAAAATTATTAATCTAAGTACATTGCTATTTAACAAAATATCAGGAATCCTGAGTATGTAATACAATAAGTCATGAGGGGAGGTAAACAATTGGGAAAGTAGGGATTATTTGTGGGAAGAACCTGAGAACTGTGGGACCCAGGGATTCATGGACCCTTTCCTAGTGACCCTTCTTTAAATGTTTGTATTCCCTCCCCTAATTCCTAAAACCCATCTGCTTCCTCCAAAGGTCAAAAGTTCTGCCTTATTCTATTTCCATTTACATGTAGGAGATTAAGTGAAGGTGCTGACTGCAGAGCCTGATGGATGAACAGCCTGTTTGCTCCACATTCACCAAACATTAAAAGATTTTACAGGACATTAAAGCACCACTAGGGAAAAACCTCAGAAATACAATACTAGTTAATTTTGGTCTTCCAGTACAACCCCTTATATAACTTCAGAATGGTTTTAGACCCTTTCCTGTCACAGGAGACTGGTCCTTGAATGAAAATATAAAACGCACACGTTCATGTCCACACAAACAAAAATGCTCATAAGTCCTGCTTTTAAAATGTAGATTAACTAAATATTAAACATTTTGAAAACCTGAATACACAGACACTCTATTTTTCGACTTTAAGGGAATCTTACATATGCAGATCCCCTCTGAGATGACTTGAGGTTCAGGTTTTTTTTTTTTTTTTTTTTTTTTTAATGAAAACTTTTTTATCCATGCCAAGGCTTAGAGAACTTCTTGAAGAATTAATTCTGACAAGTTCAGATTTCAGCTCTGCTGCCTTCAGTGAAACTTGGATGCTGTTCAGTGTTTCCTAATCCACTACACCACTAAAGTCACAAAAAAGACTATGTTCAAAATTCTTAGCTCTAGTTGGCTGATAGAGCTTGTTTTATTTTTGAATTTCAAGGTTATCTGTGAAATAATAAGTGAAGTCATCACATGTGGATGTGAATCCCAGTTTCATCACTGACATTCTTTTTGACCTTAGTGAATTAATTCAACATCACAACCTTAGTTAACACATCTATAAAATGGAAATAATGACCACTCAGTATGGAATGAATTTTGTCAACATCACCTCCCCACCAAAAATGACATGTTTGAAGTCCTAACCACTAGTAACTCAGAAAGTGGCCTTATTTGGAAATGGGGACTTTCTCAGAGGTAATCAAGTTAAAATGTGGTCATGTTAAAGTACAATGGGCCTCTGATACCCAATATAACGGGTATCCTTATAAAAAGAACATCATGTGAAGAACAGATATACAGGCAAATGCCGTGTGTTGACAAAGGCAGACATTGGAATGATGCACCAACTTTTCAAGGGTTGCCAAATGCCTGCAAACCACCAGAAGCTAGGCGAGAGGCACAGAACTGGTCCTTCCTCGCAGACTTCATAAGGAACCGACTCTGCTGAGATGGTGATTTTGGATGTCAAGCCTGCAGAAGTGTGAGACTTATGGTGTTTAAGTCACTCCGTTTGTGGTACTTCATTATGCTTGCCCTAGGAAACTAATATACGATCCAACAAGGCAATAGTAAGATTTAAATAAAATGATTTGTAAAGCACCTGACACAGCATAAACCTTAACATTTTTTTTTTAATTTTTTGTTTTTCGGTACAAGGGAGGGAACTCAGGGCCACTTGACCACTGAGCCACATCTCCAGCCCTATTTTGTATTTTATTTAGAAATGGTCTCACTTGCTCTTGTTGAGGTTGGCTTTGAACTTGTGATCCGCCTGCTTCAGCCTAGCCTTAACAATTTATTAACAACAGTGGTAGAACATTTTGAAACAGTTGATGAAGTATGCAACGACTATACTAGATTGATTTCTCATTTCTATTTTTGGAAATTCACATATCAAAATTTCGTGGTGGTGAAGCATTAGCAGAGGCATGAATTATAAAGGAGATAAATCTCATACCAGTCAGTGTGTGCTAATTGTTTGAATCCCCTGTAAATGGTTTGGCAGGAGAGGAGGTTGGAACACTTAACTAAATTGAAGTTTGGGGATTATCTATGAATTTAAAGTATCCATGCCATTTTGGCCCCTATTAGCACAAGTAATTGAGAGGAAAATCTTGCCAGTTATGCTTTTCCATAAGGCTTAATGTGGGCTTCAATATTTAAGTAATTCATTAGCAGGCTTAAATGATACCATGGAAAAACTTTAAAGAATATAAGAGATAGTCCTGACCTTCCTTTTAAAGATGAGCAAATTGAGGCCCATAGAGGTTATACTGAATGCAAGGTCATATGGTTTACATTGGAAAAACTGACATTAGAATCCTTGTTTCCTATCTTTCTGTTAAGAAAATAATTGAGTGTGCCTTTCAGGATTCTGTGAATGATACTTTTGGAATTCTGTGGAGCTTTTGCAATTATCACAACCTCAACTCTGCACATAGAATCTTAAGACTAAGGTTGAGGGGATACAGGTCCAGAGAAAAGAAAGTGGCATTGTTTAACATTTTCAATAAAGTAGTCTCAAAGTTGCATTTGGGGAAGGGGCCAGCCGTGGGGACAGAGGGTGATTATTTTTACACTGAAATTATTAGCTGCATAGCACATTTACAGACATCTTTTTACATTGTTTATAAGATCCATTAAATGCGACCTGACAAGACCTTTCTAGGACAAGTCATCAAAGCCTTAAATGGTGTTCTGGAAATGCAATCACCTCAGATTGAAGTCATTTGCATTATATTATAAAAAACAGGGCACTGTGGCCAGCAAGATCACTGGGATGGCTGCACTTTGGCCCCCAAATGATTTTTGCAAACAGAGTGTACTCATCCCCTGCTTCACAACTAACCCCACTTATATTCAAGTGAGCCAGCCCCTTTCACCTCTGTCGGGTTCAGCTTTTGAGTAGACTTGGTGGGAAGAAATATTAGGCTTTTAATATAACAAACTTTGTTTCATTGCATTTTCTTTATTCACTTTGGTTCATTATTTTATATTTCCAATCCTTATAGGACATTTCCATGTTGCTTGCCCTAAGGACATCACTACTGTAATTGAGGGGCCCAGTTTAGAATCCATTCCAGAAAGAATCATTCCATTTCATTTTGCAGCTTCATAGCCCAGAACCAGAACTTTTCAAAAGATACTCAATAACACCAGGGCAGGGACCCTCTGGACAACATATCAATTTGTATTACGATGTGAATTATGGCTGCACCCACCAGAGCTAGTATAGTTAAGTGTCTGTCAGTGTTTCCATTACATTTTGAGGGTTTCTTACTCGGTTGCAAAAATACCCTTCAGGCTGAAGCATGGGAGACCAATCTAGGAAGGACCGTCTCCTTTGTTTAGTTTTACTATTTAAAAATTGCTGCTCTCTTTTGTGTTTGGTTGTACATGTTTTAAAATAAAGAAAGGTTTAGGTTTCTAAATCAAGGCACTGCCAGAAAGATGGTGGGTTTAGTGAGGTGAGCTCGTGGTATTAAAGGTCACAAGTACTGGTGGATCCACATTGTTCACCTTGGAGGTTACAAAGGCTATACAAACAATGTTTTAGTGGACTACATACAACCTCTAAAAGTACATGTGTAATTATTAGAACTCTGACTTTTACATCCAGAGATTTCCATGTATTCTCTGATGACTGGGATTTGCCTTTGTCTTCCCTTCACATTCTGACTCTGAATCCATGTAAATTCTTGATCTTCCTGCAAAACCTAGCTCAAATTTCCAGTTTTCAAAGATGACTTTCCTGACTCCTCCAAACAGATTCAGGGAGTCTTCCCCTAAGCTTATTTAACGTTTAACACCTAGCTCTAATATTGCAAGGGAGCAATTGTAGTATACCATTTTATGTGTGTTTATTAGATTGTACAAACTGACACCAAGGACTATGTCCTCCTATTCATTAGCAAATGCTAGACATATTATATATGCCCACCAAGTATTGGTTGCATGAATGACAGAATGGAATAGATGATCTATGAAATAGGATTAGTGACAAGAGCACTCAAACAAAACAGCCACTTTTAAAAAATAAAGAGTATCTTTACAATTTCCTACTCTCTCGTTTTCAGTCTTCCAGAGGGTACACATTCTTATATGCCACATAATGAAGAATCTCCCAGAAAATGGGATGACTTGTAAACTCTCACAGGAACAGATATATGCAACAGGATATATATCTCTTGATATAGTTGAGAAAATTACTGATCACAGAGCTAGGAGATGGAGTGTTTGTTCTGACTTAGTTACTGACTCTGTGACCCTCTTCAAGTTACTTAAGAGCTCAGTGATTCAATCTCTCTGCAAATGGAGATAAATAGTAGCTGTTCATGTCTGCTTCACAGAGATGTATGGGGGAAAATGTGTTAGCATGTCTGACACATTTTAAAGAGAAAAACCTAAACTTCATATATTCTGTACAATTAAAGATTGTACTGTTATTGCATGCTGTATCCTAAATAAAAATGTATTGTTAAGAGGGCTATTTTGTTGAAATTATTTTAACCTGATCACAAAATACAAATGGAAAATTTAGTGCTTTTACTTGTCCTGAGCACTTGGAAAATACCTATACTAAAAAGAAAGGAAATGAAAAGTAGGTTATTCAATTGTTTCTGCATTTTGCATTTCAAGGTGGTCCCTATGATTATCATGATGGAGAAGCTCCTGTGTTCTACATGAATTTCCAAAAACATTTGCAAGGAAAGGTGCTAAAAAAAGAAGAATGACAGATCCTTTTAGAAGAAAATGATTGGAGGAATTTTTTTCCATTAATCATGTTTGCATAGCAGAACTTAACTTTTAGGACTTTAAAACTTCCCGTGTTTCTCAAAGGATAATCCATGAATCATCTGCTTCAGTAAAATTTGGAATATTATAAATGCAGAGTAACAGACTCATTCTGAATTAAGGAGTAAGAAACTTTGGGGAGATATTTTTTTAAAAAAACAAAACAAAACAAGGAACATTGTGTGTTAGACAAAATCTTCAGATGATTCCCACTATGACACTCAGGTTTGAGAACCTTGTAAGAGTTTCCTCAGGAGGCAAATGGAGAGCACACAGGCTACAGAAGATCAAGAACAGGAAATAGAACTTCTCCTTGTAGCAAAGACTGATTAAATTTCTTCTCTAGAAACAACCATGCTATTTTTTGATACAATTTGTGAAAGAAATTAATCCTGTTTTAGTGGGGGAAGATATTCTGGGAAAATGGAAGCAGACTGAACTAAAAGGACAAGAAAAAGGAATTGCCATCTCCAGTTTTTGATGTGTGACCAGGGCTCAAAAGTAATTTGTATTTACAGGGAAGGCAGAGCTCCTTGGTTCTTTCCTCTGTGGTGTCCAGAACCAATTTGCTTCAGGTTCAGGTTCATTTTGATATTATTCTAAGAGTTTTTCCTTCCTGTCACTATCAAGGAAAACTGGGTAAAATATAAAACAAAGTACTGTTGTAATGCTTCTCTATCATTAGGAGATACAGTTTTATTGTTTTGCTTCTGTAAGTTAGCACACAGTCATGCAAAAATTCAACAATTTAAAAAAAAAATACAGAGGCAAATGAAAAACACCTGAAGTTCTGATACAGCATAGCAATTACTGCTCTCATTTTGGTGAATATTTTTCTAGAGCTATACACTTACTGTAGAATGTGATTGCATTTATCTAAAATTATACTATAATTAAATTTACATATATTTACATAAATAAATATAAAAATATGCTTACACACAATTTTACATTATATTTTACATGTTGTTTTATCATTTGTTTTTCCATATCAATGATGCTTTTTAAGATTCTTATGATTATAAATACCTATGTTAGCAACTGGAAAATAATTAGACCAGCTTAGAGTTGTTGTTGGCTGTTTTGTCTCCCTCATTATTGTCTTGAAGAAATGTATCCCCCTCATGAAGCCTCTATATTCTATATTTTCAGATCAGGGACACCTGGGAACCCTCTTACTTCTCTCAGCACCTCTCAATCCTAAAATCGTACCTCAAACCACCTTAGACAAAAACATTATAGGGACTCACAGGTAAGCATGGGTTCTGAGTGTTTTCTGGTGCAACAGTTAAGATTCCTTAGCATCTAAGTAACCTGCAGTCTGTGGCTTCTCTTTTTCTGTTCTTTTGATTACTATTCTACCAGCATTTCCTGGAGAGTAATTTCTAGAACACAAGTTCCTTTGGGTGCAAAAGAGTGCAAAATAAGTTTAACACCACATTCAAGATTTATTTGAATGCTTACAACATTCTAAGTACATCACATGGATTACTTTACTGAATTCTTGCAATCACCATATAAGGTCAGAGTCATTCCTGTTTACATAGGAATGCTGAGGGAACCTACATCTCAAGGAGGTTATATAGAATGTCCACACAATTTATTCATAGTGGAGCAAGTAGAGGTGGGAGAAAGGGGAGGAACTCATTAACGGATATAGTTTCTTCTTGGAATGGTGAGGACATTTCCAAACTAGAGAGAGGTTGTGAATATATCTTGAATGCTGCTGAATTGTTACTTTAAGACCATTAGTTTTATAGTAAGGGAAGAATACCTAAATAATTAGTGAAACAAGAAATTAAACCCAGTCTGATTTCAGAGACCACACTAACCCATTACACAACACTGCCTCACACATGGCTACATTTTTTTTTTTAATTAAACAACATGAATAAATTTTAACTACAGATGTCCCAAGTATCTTTGTTATACTGGTAAATATTCTAAATCTTCCATAGGGGGATGTTCCTCAAGTCATTTTTCCTATGAAGATCATTTTATCTGAATAATTTCCAGATGAATGTGGCTCATAGAATACCTTGAAGGAATCACTGCTTTCTACAAAACAAAAAACCCTTTATTACAGAATTATTTTGACTTGGATGGTGGACTTATATCAACAAAGCTTCACAGAAATTCAAGCACTACAATGAAGACTGGGTAGTTTATTGGGATTCTTTTTATGATTATTTCTGTAGCAATTTTTCCTAATGAGTAAAAGTACAAAGGAAACTAAACAATTTCATTTTTTATTCTGCACTTGAAAAAAAATTAGTATTTACTCAAGTTTTATGCGAATGATAGTTCTGCTATGTAAACATGAAACTATTTAAATTTCATAATAAAACAAAGATGTAGGACAGTGTACATTTGGCATCTGCAATTTTTAGTACAGCAGCTTCTGGGTTTAAATAAGTCTTTCATAAGCAACTAAAAGTACCAACTTTACACATTTGAAAAATAATTGATGCTTTATGTAAATTTTGTTTTAGTTTTTGTTCACTTATTTTTCTCTGTAGGGAAGACAATTTCAGAAAAGGAAAGTTAAAGTAGTTGAAAATTCAGAGCAATAGTTTAGTATAAACTAATTTTCTCCTTGATCAAAACCAGCTTATAACACAATCCTATTCCCTTTTTCTAAATTAGTCACTATAATTTCAGAGAAAAAATAGGGTGTTAGAATTTAAAACTGAGTTTACATGTTATATTTGCTTATATTTTCATGACTCAGCTTCCCTATCTTAATATGGATATAATGTAATTATCAGAAAGAGTACATAAGATATGCATGCTAAACAATACTTCCAATAGGCTTAAACCCTTCACTATCCTGCTCATCAGAACCAAGAATTTTGATTCCCCTGTTTTCCTCCAGTCTGCTATCTTATTTAACTTCAATTCCCTCTATACTGTCTGGAGCCAATTCAGAGCCATTCCCTCTAATCTCTCATCTCTAAGTTATACATATTGCCAACTTGGCATTGCTTGCATTTGGACAATCCTCACCACCATTTCTGCTGGTGAACCTCCAGCATTGCTGGGGAAATATTCCCACAAAATCCCAACTGGATGTACTGTAAATATAATCTAAGGCTCTTGGTCTATATTTTAACTACACAGCTCTTTCCCCAATAGGAAAAGTGGCCAAAAAAAAAAAAAAAAAAAAAGGAAAGAAAAAGTTACTCTCTCACATCATACTTAATATGTCTTACCTAATAAAAAGCCTCATTTCTTTCCTCAAAAGAAAATAGGAATAATTCAATACAGGCTCTGTATTGAACAGACACATTTCTTCTCATTGTGGTCTGCTCTGTAACCCCGAGATGGAATCTGTTGAGAGGTGAGATAGACAGAAGGAAAATAAACCTTGACCAGATTTGACACACCAGGTGACCACATAGAATTGGACCTTAACGGGTGATCTGAAGAGTAAGCCAAGGATGACTGTGTGAGAGGCTACCTGGAGCACGTGGGTTCCAGGTTTTCAGAAAGCACAGAAGACAAGAGACAGAGAAGTGGTAACAACTGAGAACTATCCTGGGTAAACAGCCACTTGCCATGGAAAGTTACATGTGGAAACATGGTCTCTCTCCTCCCTCCTTTGCCACAAACTAGACAAGTTACAGCAGAGAAGGACAAAGGGACATAAGAAAGCAGAGCACTTCTGTACACCTCCCTTCCCTCATGGTCTGCCTCTATACCTCACCCCGTCACTTCACCTCCTACAGACCCAGAGCAACTAGAACATCAGATCCATCCTGTGGTCAGGCAAGGAGAAGGTCTCCCAAATCAAATATAAAGGTGAAGTTTCAAAATAATCAGAATATATCCTTAACAATAAAAGAACGTTTTATTAACAAAAAGTAACAAACACTCTAGACTCCTCACAGGTGATGAAGGTAAGCAAGCACAATACCCAGCGAGTAAGATGGTTTGTCAGAGCAGGAGTTTAATGGAAAAAAAAAAAATCATTGTGTACCTTTGGGATTCAGACTTTATCAAAAAATTATTGATGATCTCTACAGTAAAAATAGTTTCAAAAATAACCCATTTGTTCCTATTCTTGAACGAGCTGGTTTCTTGCTCTTTTTCATTAGTCCTTCTATTCCCAGCAGAGCCCTGGAGACCTCATGGTAACAGGCATTCAGTTCAGGCTATATTCAGTCACTGGCTGTCACTATGTGCAGGTGGTAAACTCAGACTCTGCCTCATCCCAGCACTCTTGGAGCCTTGATCTCTCCTCCAAGAGCCCTCACAACTCAGAAATTAAAACTAGTACAACAGGGGGTCTCATAGGCCCTGCTTCATTAAGTGGCCGCCTATTATGCTTTGCATTTGAGGTGTCCCCCAAAAGCTTATGTGTGACAATGCAAGAAGGTTTAAAGGAGAAATGATTGGGTTATGAGAGCCTTAACCAATCGGCGAATTAATCCTCCATGGGATTAACTGAGTGGTAACTGAAGGCAGGTGATATGGCTAGAGGAGGTAGGTCCTTGAGGTGGATCTTTGGGGTATATATTTTGTATCTGTTGAGTGGAGTCTCTCTCTGTTTCCTGATCATCATGTCAGCTGCTTCTCTCTGCCACACTCTTCAGCCATGGTGTTCAGCCTCATCTCAAGCCCTGAGGAATGGAGCCAGCTATCCATGGGGACTGAGTCCTCTGAACCAATGAGGCCCCAAATAAAATTTCCTCCCCTATAATTGTTTGTTCTTTTAGTCATAGCAGTGGATAAAACTGACTAAAATACCTTCTGTTTGCTTAACTTTATTGTTAACTTTTGAGTGTAAATTCACTCTACTATAAAAATGAGAAAATGGGGCAAACATCTTCAATGGTCAATGTTCTCTTTTTAAATGTAAAAATATATTAGCTTTTTCAACTTTAATATAGATGTGATCTTGATCTTTTTTTACAAATGTCACATGATGAAGTGTTGTCACTGGATTTCTTCTGTTTAAAAATATATTCTTGTCTTTCTAAAATTTCAGAGATTTCTTCCCTTTCTTCTCCTCCAACTTGGTGTGGACATTTTTTCATGTTACTGCCTGCTTTATTTAACAGTCGGAACTGTTTATCACCAGAGAGCCTGGATAAACAGGTATTTTCCCTCTGAACTGACCCTTCTTGCAGTGTTTTGAGAAGTATCTCACTACAGTGTCTATCTTGTTTCCATGAGTAGTCTCAGTTGTAGAGTGTAACCCCACCAAGTTTCTACTGTCTCCCTGTGTCTATGCCACGTATCAGATTGCATATTTAGTTCCCACTGGAAAAGGAATGTATCTCAAAAGAATAGTAAAAAGATGAACTACAAGTGATAATACCTTATGTAAGATTTGAAGGACAGGAATTAATTCATAGCAGCGTTACTAGGATGTGCCCAAAATTGGTATCAGCTATCTTTTATTAGATAAACAAACTGTAGCACAAACAATTGAATACTGCTCAATAATGAAAATAAATAATGATACATGTAACAAATTGGGTGAGTCTCCAGAAAATTATGCTGAGCAAAAAAAGCCAGTTCCCAAAGGATCCCATTTATATATCATTTTTGAAAATAGAGGGTAAAGTAGTAGCCGACAGAGGTTAGGGATAGAGTGGAGATGGGAAAATAGAAGGGACAGAGTGTGGTTATAAAAGGACAAAATGGGAGATCTTTGTAGTGTTGGAACTATTCAGGATCTTGAGTGTGAGTGTGGATACATGAACCTACACAGGTGATAAACTCTATAGAATTTAAATTATTACAAATAGTAGTGACAACATTGGTGGTTTATCTTACTTTAAATATCCTGCTGGTTGTAAGAGTCTTATGAAATGTTACCATTGGGGAAACCTGGCCACAGAACATAAGAATTCTGATTTATATTTTACCGTTGTACATTAATATACAATTATCTCAATAAAAATTTCAATTACATTAAAACATAAAAATTATTATTGCTCCCGTAAATTGCTTTTATTTATCATCCTGTATTTCTACACAAACTAAGAATTATTTCCAATTTCTTAAACCAAAAACTTGGAATAATTCCACACTCTTCCCCTCTCCTCTGACTTTACATGGATCACTTATGTTTGCTAAACAGTATTTTTATTTTCATTTCATTGGCATATTGATCTACTCAAATATAGACTGCACTGAAAAACATATTTATTTTCTCATAGTTCTGGAGGCTGGAAGTTCAAGACAGAGGGTGGCAGCACTGTTTCCATGGATAGCAGCCAGGGTTCCACACAGGGGGCTCCAGGAGGCTCCACCCTCAATAGCTCTGCAGGGCAGTCCTGTCCAGGACTATGGGCGGAGGCCATCTGGCCTGTTGAAACAGACATTGACCTGGATGACTTCTGAATAAACTTTGGTGTCATTTTCTTTTATTTTGGAAGATCAGCATGTGTGTAGCCAAATAGCTGTATTGTCCTATCCTGTTAAAGTCAAGAAATCCAACAGCCTTCCTTCATTTTATCCCCTTCTGTTCAAACTGTCAGTTTATTCATATAATTCAATAACCTTTTCCTGAAGTGTAGACAAAATTTTGGTATCCTTAGAGTGTTCTCTCTCATCTTTGTAATATAAATAGGCTTAAATTTCCCCAAATCTTTAAATTCTTTTTGTGTAAAAATTCCTTCTTCAAATCATCTCTCTTCTGACATTTTACAATAAGCAGTCAGAAGAAACCAAGCACTCTTGCAAAAATTTACTTAGAAATCTCCTCAGCTAAATATCCTGTGTCATTACTCACAAATTCTACCTTCCACAAAACATGAGCAAACAATTCATCCAAGTGTTTTACTACTTTGTAACATAAATGCCCTTTTCCTCCAGTTTCTAATAACATATTCCTCATTTGCATCTGAGATTTTACCAGAATTTCCTGTGTTTCTAGCATGCATCTCAAACCTCTTTCAGTCTCTATTCACTGTCAAGTTCCACATTTTTAGGTAGCAGTCACAGCAGCACCTCATTTCTTGATACTAATATGTCTCGAGCACAGGCTACCATAACAAAATACCATAGTCCCAGTGGTTTAGAAACGAAGTTTATTTCTTATGGTTTTGGAGAATAGAAGCCCAAGATCAAAGTTACTAAAAAGAGGATCTCATTCTGTGACCCTTCTCTGGCTTGCTGGGTGTTCACATGATCTCTGTTTTGATATGTATACAAACAGTGGAGAAAAGGAGATCTCTGTCTCTCTTGGAGTAGGATCCTATCAGTTTAGGAATCCATCTTTATGGGTTTACTTAACCTAATTGCCTCCTAAAAGCCCTTTCTTCAAATACAATTACCTTGAGGATAAAGGCTTTGACATATATAAATTTTAAGGGGACACAATTCAGCTCATTGAAATCATCTTCTCTGATACATAACAGACTACCACAAATTTAGCATCTTGAAACAACACACATTTATCATCTCATGGTAGATCTATGTATGGTTTAGCCTGGTCCTGGGCAAGGCAACATCAAGACAATGGCTAGACTGGGTTCTTACCCAGGAATAAATCTACTTTCAATTTCACACAAGTGGTTGGCAGAATTTATTTCCTTTTGACTGTAGGACTAAGGGTCTTTATTTTTTTGCTGGTTGATAGCCTGAAGCCCTTCTCAGCAACTGGAGACCACCTGAGCCCCTAAAGACTGCCTTAATTCTTTGCCATGTGGCCCTGTCCAGACCCTCTAACAATATAGCATGTTACTTCTTGATGGCAAGGATGGCTGAAAGAATAAATCCACTAACAAAATGTAGTCTAATATAATCTAACAAACTCACAGGATTGCTATTCCATCACCTTTCACATACAATGTAACATCACAGGCTTGACAAGTTTCCGCCTTAGCCATAGCCTATTAGTAAGAAGCAAGTCAAAAGTCCTGCCCACACTTAAGGACAGAGGATTATCCAAAGCTATGAACATCTGCAGGCAGCAACTGTGGGAGCCACTGGAGAGTGTGTTCACCACATTCATGTTAAACATAAACCATATGTTGAAATCTCAGGAAAAAATAGAAGTCATACCTATACCCAGCACAGAGAAAATCACTTTTAATAATGTCAGGTGTTTTTTTCCAGTCTTTTACTAGGCATTCTCTTAGAACCATGTTACCTAACGAAAGTATGTCATATGTGTATTTGTTTGATTATCTATGTATTTTAATATAAATATGTAAAATATATAAAATATGTAAGCATATGTATAAAAGAAACTTGGCATCACAATATCATTTCATGTTTTTTCCTGTTTTTAAGAACACTCCTCTTCAATCTTCAAAATCTTGAATTTTTAGTAACTGTAAAATATCTTGTTACATGTACTATCATAGGTATAGTCTCATTATTTAATACTTGTTTCCTATAATGTTGTAAATGAGACCATGACAAACAACTCTTAGTCCTGTGAAATAATCCTTTAAACGTATCTTAAATCTACAACTTAGAGAAAACATGGGGAGGATTTAGCTTCCCAATGTTGAAAACATACATTGAGTACTTCTACCACTGATTTAGTTCACAGAATTGATTCCTAGTAATTTCCCTGCCTTTACTTTAGACATTTGCACATCCTTATTTTACAGTTTACAGATATATGGCCAAGTAATCCTTACAGTTTAAGATGCCTGGGGTAACTTAACCTTCCAGGAAGCCAGATTGATTAAAATATCTTTCCTGTATATCCCCCACCCTACTAGGAACTCTACATTATAGCACATTGTACTAAAATTATGTATTTATGTGTTTCCATATACGATTATAACTCTGTTGAGGGTAAGAGCATATCTCTCTTCTTTGTGTTTTTAGCACCTAATACAATACATGGCACAAAGTATTTTAATAAAGGAGCAGAAGCAAAAGCTAATAAGTGCAGGCTATGAATGCTTATTTTTTCTTGGCCATCTACATATTAAAATGTGATTTCCTTCTTTGACCACATTAACAAAACCTAAAATTAAATCAGAGACACTGACCACTTCCCTCCAAAAAAACTGATTCCATATAAAGACACTTAGCAATACATGTAACTCTTAAAAAAAAATGGCAATAAAAATTGAACTTGCAACAACCCTCTCCCATACAAAATGGTGACCACTGAAAGATAAATATTATTTTACAGACTTACATAACTTAGAACTTACTATGATATATTAGAATCATTCCTCTTCTATTTATAGAATGATTGAGATAACTACTATAAAGTTAAAAACAAAATCTAATGCATCACACAAATGGAAAGCAGAAAAATATTAAATGCCTATTTTGTAACAGATACCAGAACCACCTAAGGACCATTATGTCATTTTAGTCCCTATCTGAGGTAACTTGCCTAGGATTCTACAGCCATTAGTATCAAACTCCAACCTCGAAAGGTCCAATTTCAGAGCCATGTCTCTCCCACCTCTAGAAGACCTAGAATACACCCTACTTTTCAATTCACTACCAGCAATGTCATTCCCTGGAATATCAAGAAAAAAGAATAGTAATGACTAACAGCAGGCTCGAGGTTGAGACCACACATCCATGGGAAATCAAGATTATTTGCCTTGTGCAGTTAGATTTAGTTTCCTGCCAAAAGTCATGCCAAAGCCTGACACAATGGAGATTTGTGCCTGGAGCCATTCATTCTCTGTCTGGCAATGCACATTAGCTGCACATTTTCCTTGGATATTCTAAAGTCACATCAGTCTCTGAACAGGGACTAAAAATCACTAAGAAAAAAATTATGTGAAAAATAGGGTCAAGAAAAATCTGGGAGTGTGTTTCAATTTTAAAATCTCAGAAAATTATCCACATATACATTTATAGAGTGCTTTATTTTTTCATATGAGTAATGTGGCAGAATACTTAACAATATGTTTGAGTCAAATAAAATTAGAGATGGATATATGAGTGTAATTCCTCAAGTATTATGCTTGTATGAAATAGAACAGGAATCAATTATTTCTAATGGTAGTGTATACACACACATACCCCTCCCCATATTTTTCTCATAATCCCAAACCAAAGCCCCCAATTATTTTAACTATAAAATTACATTAACACAAAGAAAAATAGAGAACAATGTCTCACTAAATCATCTGTGAAGTTGGAAGGACCCTGAAATGGGTTGATGATCTAGAAAAACTTTAGAACTATCATTGAACATTGTGAATATATTTGATTTATAGTGTCTCCAGGAAAAAAAAAAAATCAAAACTTCTCTTCCTTCCTTATCCTGGAGCTCACTTAAATCTTTTATGCTCTAGTTTAAGAAATTACTCTCTTGATACTTCCTCGTAGAGAAGGATTGACAATTAATAGTTCCTACACGTGAGATTCATTTTTCAGTTTTCATCCTTGTCTACTATTGTCCTTTAAAATCTTAGTTCCCTTGCTCTTTCCTCATAGGTTCTCCTATACATCTTTTTAATGATTCTTGATCTCCATTTTTTTTTTTTTTTGGCAATAGCATTCTAGTTTGAAGTAACAGGTATCCTGTGTTGACCTTGAACTATTCTTGCATCTTTCAAGCTGAACATTTATATACTTCTTTCTGAGCTGTTGGTCTATTTTCCTAATTCTTTTTCAAATTGATTTATAATTCTGACTTGATTTGTCTGTTTGTTCAAACAAAATCCAGAGACTTCTAAATAGTTCTTTCCTGATAATTGTATGCACATATATCCTACTTCAATAATTGAATCAAGAGGGTCTTTAATATAGGCTAAACACATTCCATCGACCTTGGAATGGTCCCATTGTTTTAAATGAGAGGGCATTAATGATGAAAGTTCTTGGAGCACAATTTGTGAGGATTAAGGCTATCTGTACCCAGGCAATGATACAGATTTGATCATTAGATTTCTGATTCTGGTATTTTCTCACTAGTATATTTTGTCTGTTGTAAGAGTGCATACCATATACTGTAAAGGAACATGGAACATAATACCAGATTGCTAAGCCTGCAGCAGTAATATAATTATCATAATATTTTATACTTTATTCACATAGAAAATTTGAAACATTTTAAATACATACCTTTGCCCAAGGCACATCCTGCTATGGTCTCAGGACAGGAACCTAATGGAAAAAATATATATTCTTATTACTATACCAAATATAATAAACAGAATGACAAATATCAATGTATAAAACTCAAACATGGTTTAAACCTCAACCATTGATCATAATGTATATCCACATATGAACTTCAAAAAGACATCCTATTTTTGATCTTTTTAACTGAAGTTCACTGACAAAAAAACAAGACATAAATATTCTGCAACACTTCTCAATTTGAACCCTTAAAGCAGCTCTTTTTTTTTCTTAAACTATTTTCCCAGAAAGAAGTATAGAAGCAGAGCAGATTCTGTTCCTAATACTCAAATATCAGTGTCATGCAAACACTCAGACTTCTCTTTTCAAAAATACTACATGAATTATGCTACAAGAATATGAAGAATCAGGTTAAATAGATTTTACAATAATAAAAGCCTTATAATATTTGCTCATCAAAAAGTGGCAGTGGAGCACCAATTAAAATGAACAGAGAATCATTTGCACAGTAATAATGTTTCAAACTTTCAGGCAATGAATCTAGAGGAAAAGTGCAGATAATAGATTTAAATGTGTTCAAATGAACTTGGGTAATTTAGAAATCAAAAGGAAATAGAATCACGAGTTGCTGAAGTAAAGCCCAATATTTTCTCCATTTCCATTTTATTATTCTATTAGATTCCTAATTTTTAAATATGTTCAGAGAACCACCTCCATAAAAGGACAGATCTAGATCTGAGGAGTCGCATTGCAAATGTTAACAATAATTACAAGGACTTCGATTAAATTTTAGAAAGAAAAACCCACTCAGTTCGTTCATATTTTTTGACATTCTATCTACCTAAAATATCCAGATTTGGAGAAACAAACCAGAAATGTCAACTTCCCTTGTGATCTTTATCAGTATTTTGGAGTAAAATTTTAAGATGTATGATAAAATCTATTAATAAAAAACAAAGTATCAGTAAAAAACAAAATTTTCTTCCACATTTTACATTTAAAAACTCAAAGAATTTTAGTTGTAGATGGTACCTGAGTGGATAATGAAGTAAACAATGCAAAATATGATCTGAGGACTTTCCACTGTTACATGGAATGAAGTGCTGCTAAGACACCCAGACACCACAAATCCTACCATGAGGCCGTTGAGGTCCAGAAGGACAAGCACTATGCACATATCCACAGTGTGCAGCCAAGTTCCTTAAAAGGAAATCTTTACACTCACAAATGTATACGCATACAGATAAAAAACACTCTAGGCCAACGTTTTTGTTTCATGGACCAAACTAGAATTTCACGTGTCCTGGATTTGATCCTTGGTTCCTGGACTACAGTCAGCCCAGACTTTGGATCATTTACATAAACTTCAAAGTCAGCTTTTCAATTCCAGTGAAGTTGTTGTGAAAGTTAAATGAGTTTCTACAAATAAATTGCTTAGAACAGCTTCTGAAACACAGTAAGTGGCCAAAAGATGCCAGGTCTTAAAAACTACAAAACGTTGAAAAGTAAAAATAGTTCCTCAAAAAACATTAAATAATTTAGATTTATTTATATACCTATTCATAACTGATATTTCTACCCTGCTATTCATCTGTCAGTTGAAAATTTTTCTTTTTTTGTCTTACCACCCATGTGTAAAATAATTGAGAAACTCAAGTATGGATGACAAACTTTATTCATGAATTTTGCATCAAAGAAATTGAAATAAAAATGCTTTTTATTTTATTGGAATAAGGCATTTAAAATGATTCCTAATAGCTGCAATTTTATGTTCTGGGTTTACTTGTGGTCTGGCATGACTAGAGGAACAGAAAATCTCCTCAAATGACAAGGAAACACTTAATGTTTTCCACAGGTCAAGCAAGAATCCAACTGTTTAATATCCATGGGGACACAAGTATGAGGCAAAGGATTCTATAAAACTCTGGAGAGTCAGCATCACTGCCAGGCCAAAGTGAATTCATCACAGAAACATGGCACTACAAGGCACAGCTGAATAGAGGGGAAACAGGTAAACCACCTATAAAACTTTACATTTCTCTGGCCATGAGGGATAGTTGGTGCATTGTAAATTGGATTAAGGTTGCTTGGTATGACTTTTCTGATAGACCCACAAACCCTATGATTTGAGTATTTTTGTAGAAAGAAAGGGAGAAGCTACCCTTATTTTTTGAAGATTGGTTTATTTCAACTATAGGCTATATATTTCAACTATATAGGCTAAATTTAAGAAAAAAGACCTGAGGAAAATGAACAAAGTAACAACAAAGGAAAGAAAGCAAAGAACAAAACAACTGTACCCTCAGTGAGAAAAGTTCTAAATATCAAGACTGAACAATGAACAATAAACTTGGTAAACTACCCTGTGACTAGAAGCTCCTAGATACCTGATGATGGGGGTGGAAGTAGCTTCCATATCACGTCATAGTTTGACTCAGTGGTTCTCTATCAGGGTGCCTTCCCTGCCTCCTCCCACCACCATGCACATTTAGTAGTTTCTAGAGGCATTTTTAGTTTTCATAACTGAAGGTAAGGCATTACTGGCATCTAATGACAGGGGTCAGGGACCCTGCAAATCATCTTCTAATGTACAGGTCAGCCCCTCACAAGACAGAATTATGCAGTGCCAAATGTCCATGATGTGTGGTGCTTGAAAATGCCTGTCCGATTCTTCAGAGGAGATGGAGTCCTCTTTCTTAGCTCTTCACAAATCCTCCAAAATTATGGGATCATATCATCTGCTTAGAGTGAACCTTCCAGGAGAAAGGGGATTAACCTTTGGCAAGAATCCTGGCTAGAGGATATTCTAGTTGCTAATAACTTACCTAAACATGAACCAGCTACTATTATAGCCAGGATTAAATACAAGTTGTTCAGGTACCAGTCCCCACTCTTTTTCACCATGCCAATCTGAACCCTATGGACAACTGTATTTCTGTTCTTTTACTCAAATGTTGTACCTCATTAAATGTGGTACCTCATCAGAAGATATTAGATCATATGATATTAGCTTTATTCTTTTTAAGTAGCACTAAATTCAAAGACGGACATTATCCTATTTAGTTGAAGTGACAGGTTATTTGCTTTATCATTATTAGAAATTTTACTTTATATCATAATTCAATACGTAATAACCCAAAGCCTTTTTAAATAAAGTAAAATGATTTAATCTTACTGGTTTGTTTTAAATTGGCACCAAAATGACAACTAGTATAAGCAAGATATGGTTCTATTGGAATTTATATAAAGATACATACAGTGACTTGAACTAAAATTAATCCTTACAGTATAGTTGTTACCATTTAATGTAACCTCAAGTGTAACTTTACACTATTCTCATTGTGCTCATTTGAAAATGTCTCCTTATCATAATACAAGAGCATTTAACCTATGAAATATGAATGTTTTCTTAATATTGATTTAATGGTATTTACGACCTCAAAAAACAGGCAGGCCATGTTTTTGTTTGCCAATTGCCTCTAAGGATCTGTGCCAAGAACAAATATCTGTGGGAAAAATTAATTCCTTAAAATAGTTCATTAATTCCAGATATATTTATACAGTTGAAAACAGTGTATTCAGGAAATGAAGAGGGAAAGGAGGTTAGGAAATATTTGGAAATAAAATCTTTTAAAAGATAATTAAGTTAAAATGATGGCATTAGGGTATGTCCTAATTCATGTGACTAGTGCCCTTAAAAGAAGAGGTTAGGACACAGAGGCACAAGGAGGCTGTACGATTTTTTGTTGTTGTTATTACTGTAGCTTAAAAGAGAGGTCTATATTTAGAGCAAAGTTGGAAAAGGTAAAATATGCACCCCAATGTCACAGGACCTATAAAACCTTCCTAAATTTTGACAATAATAAGAGTTGCTCTCACAAAGTAGATCTAAGTCAATAGTAACTTCACCACAGCAGAATCATTATTTTAGTGCAAAATAAATGATCATCAGAATGAGTGTGCCTTTTATACCCAATATGCAAGCTGTAAGAGTTAAGAGTTTGTTTTTTCTCTGGTCTTTATTAACTACTAGATCTGATAAATTTGATTATACTATATACGTATATTTAATATGAGCACATATTATATATGTACATATTGTATAAATATATATGCATATATATACACACACACACATATATATATAAAATTTCCAGTGCTACACATGAGGTCAATATTGTATCATTCCTTACTATTTATTTAAAGTTGCCCAGTGCTTGCTAAGTCATATGTAGTGTATGCATAGAGAAGCTGCATTTAAAAAATACTTCCCATGGCTCATTAATATTATAGAGAATAATTTTGTCATTTTTGGTCAAATTGGCTGCATTCATTCCCTAACAATAATGGAATTAACCATACCACACAAGTCAACCTTATTAGCATAAATTATTAAGCTTATCATGGAAGCCTTTTTCCAGACCACATCATTTTTCCTTATAAAGGCTGTCAGAAGATCAAAACACCATGCGGTAGAGTTATTCTACATCTCCTTATTTAAATATTATTTAAAACAGCCTAGTTTTTTAAAACAACTTAGTTTTTATCCCTATTGATATATGGCCCTGTCCCAAGAGAATATGTCCCTACACATGATGGTCATGTATGGTCAATCTCAGTAGATATTGCTGCATTCCAAAGAAGGATACAATATATAGTGATCAAATAGAAGAGATCAAATATAGCTATTTAAAATAATTTCTTTGTGTATACTTAAATCAAGATGTGCTTGTGAACAAAGATTTAGGGACATACAAAATCACGATGTGCAACATTTTTCTGTCATAAAATATGGTGATGATGCATAATAATTAAGGAATAACTAAGCATCATAAACAGTGTATATTTTAAGGAGAAACTAGAAATTTTAGTATACTGGTGTTATGGACTGTATCATGTTCCCCAAAATCATATGTTGAAGTCCTAACCCTCAGTACATTAGAATGTGAGTATATGTGGAGATAGTCTTTTTTAAAGGTAATTAAGTTAAAATGATGTCTTCAGGGTGTGCCCTAATCCAATGTGCCTCGTATTTGAAACAGGGGAAGATTAGGACAGATATACCACAAGGAGGAAAGACCATAAAAAGACACAAAGTGAAGATGGCCAGCTATAAGCTAAGGAAAGAGGCCCTCAGAAACAGCGAACTCTGTTGACATCTTTATTCTGGACTTATTCTCCAGAATCACATGAAAATAAATTTCTGTTGTTTTAGCTGCCTAGTGTGTGCTACATTGTTATGGCTGCTCTAGCAATTTACAACAGCTAATAATTTTCAAAGTTAGAGTACAGATCTAAAAACAGTGTGACAGGTAAATTTATCTTCAGTAGTCTCCTATTTTACATCTAATATTTATCTTTCTGTTCCATGAGCTTCCTGATCGACAATACATTCTTGGTGTTCTCAGGTTTCATAGGGTTGTCCATCAGTGGACAGTCTTCCCTTCCCTGCCTCTCCAGAAGTACTCTCCAAGTATCAAACCTGCTCCTGACTTACAGACTTTAATTATTCAGAACACCTTGTTGTATATCAGTCTTTGAAGATATTTGTCTACACAAAGTGAATAATACCTGATTTATATAGCAAATCTTTTGTGTTGTTTTGACTTGGTTTGATAGTAACGAGCAGCTGCAAAGAAATTGCCATCTTCACTTATTGCTGGAGGCAGCACAAATTGGAAAGCAATTTGCCAGCATGTATCACAATCTTAAAAATATTTGCTCCTGCCAGGCACTATGGTGTATGCCTGTAATCCCAGCTACTCAGGAGACTGAGGCAGAAGGATTGTGAGCTCCAGGCTAGCCTGGGCAATTTAATTAGACCTGGTCTCAAAATTAAAAAATAAAAAGGGCTGAGGATGTAGCTCAGTGGTAGAGGGGAACTGGGTTCAAACCCAAGTACCATATGCACAAAAACATTTGCTACCTTTTATCAGTTCTTTCACTTCTGGAAATGTCTAAAAAGGACATATTTCCAAAGACATTTATGAACTCTGATAATCTATTTTGTGGTATTTATGCCATCCCCACTACCTCCAAAGGAAACAACCTAAATATCTTAGATTAGATAAAGTGTGCTGCTCCCATAGTTCATAGAGAGTATGGGGGGGTTTATTTGTAATCTGTGTTTCTAAAGATACTTCAATAGCAGAAGAGTATTAAGTGAATTTTACAACTTTAAGTCAACAGATAGGATATAAAAGGATTGCACTGTATAAATCTAAGCCAAAAAATCCAGAATTTCTGTTTACTCTGTCAACCTTTTTCCCTCCTTCCCTACCCCCGACTCATAATATTTTTTTTTCCTTTTTAACCAGTCAGAGAGAAAACATTCCAGATTCTCAAAAGTAGATATGAATCCTAAGGGTTTTAAGCATCAGTTCATCATTTTAAAAGGGGCAAGGAGAAAAAGATTTTTCTAGTGTTAGAACCTGTAAATACACGGTGGTAACTGGTTTGCTCATGATGTGACCTTCCTCTATTACATCCACAGGGACTGGCATTAATGACACGTAGTTACAACTCTTCCTTTCTCATTTGGAGGATCAAAGGGTAATCTTTCTTAATTCCTTAAGAGAAGTATCGCAAAGTATCACACAACATAAGACATGAAGAATAAAAAATGGGCCATACTCTGCTCTATCCCCTTGTTATCTGGAATGAGATATTCTAAACCTTATTATACTATGATTTCCAAGTGAGAATTCAGCAATTTCAGAATTTTCAGAAATTAAAAAGCATTATATCTGGCATATGGTCATAAATGCCAATTTTTATTCCTGAGGTAAGACTGATACCATGGTGGTGAGAACATTCCATCACCTGATGCATTTTATAAACTGTGAACAGAAAGGTGCAAAACCCTTTTGGTACAGTACACACAGAAAAAATCTTGGATGAAAAATGCTTTTCTGTGTTTATTTCCAATTCATGATTTTCTTTATTTTTTACTTTTCTTTTTCTTCTACCATGAGAATGTTTTTCCTTTAAAAACAAGGTTAGTACTTTATTTCAGAAGGGTAAGGAGCTAACCTTCTATAAACATGAGAAATAAGCAGGACCCACCCAGGTGAGTGGCCAACTACTGGGCTTTGCTCTGATCATGGCGCTTAGAATAAGTTGCCCTGGGAAGCCATGGACATCAAGAGTCAGGAGGACCAGCTCACTGTGTGCTCCAGGGCTGCCGGCTTTGAATCAACACATCCTACTTTGTTATCCGTGATCATTAAAACACTTAAAGACTGACTTCCACTTCATTTCCTTACAGCAATATTTATGTAACAATTTTCCCAATTTTCAAATCTGTGGGGCTAGGGGAGGGGGAGGGAGAGGGAGAGAGAGAGAGAGAGAGAGAGAGAGAGAGAGAGAGAGAGAGAGAGTGTGTGTGTGAGAGTACACGTGCTTTGAAGTGACCTGCCTCTGTTACATCCACAAAAGCAACAGAAACAAAGTACGCTCACACACATACTTCTCAGGAAACAAATTCTCTTAAGAATTACTTTACGTCCTAAATGAGGCAAGGGTTTGCCACCTGTAATCTGTTATCTCAGCAACTGGAAGGCTGAGTCAGGAGGATCACAAGTTCAAGGCCAGCCTCAGCAATCTAATAAGGCCCTAAACAACTTAGCAAGACCCTGTCTCAAAATTGGGGAAAAAAAAAAATTAAAAAGGGTTGGGGAAGTAGCTCTATTGTAAAGTGCTCCTGGGGGTTCAATCCCCAGTACAAAAAAAGAAAAAGAAAAACTTCTTCCCAAATAATAGTGCACAGGTGGAAATACAAATTTGTTTTAGAGCAGTGTGGTTCCTCGTGTTTAAACACTAGGTCTACCATTTATTAAACTGAGTTCTTGGGTAAACCATTTGTCCTTACTGGGGATGGTGACTGAATAACCTCATAGTGAATGTTATTATCTTCAATAGTCAACTAAGTCCACCCACCTGAATACTATACCTGCAAAATTTTATTTCTATATAGGAGCTACTAGTTATATTTTTCAGGCACTGCATTCTTTAAATATAATGTGAGCATTCCAATAGAAGCTTTGAGGGGTTTAAAAAAAAAAAA
>JAJEJO010002482.1:0-35696 GCA_020662805.1 Glaucomys volans | reverse complement strand
AAAAAAATAGAAAAAAATGCTCTTCAAAAAACATCAAACAACAGAAACAAAATAATAGTGGAATTAATATGGATCAACAGTGGCACTGACAGCATTCTGAGTTTGTACATCATTATTGGGAATGCAGCATTAGCACCTTGTAAGGAGGCAGGAAGGAGGAAATAGGTCCTGCATTATTTCTGAAAGCTGGACTTGAGCACAAGGTTGGAGATTTGAATGCTCCATTATCATCAGTCAATAATAGGCATTTATGTATCTGTCACTCCACGAGATCATCAACTAATTACATTAATAATCGGATCTCATTTTACTTTGTCTTTTAATTTTAACCACAGAGAGTCTAACCCATGAAGGTCACTTGCTTTATGGTACTGCTGACACAGACACATTGTCATTAAGACTTAAGTTAAAATATTTCTCTGAAGCTGAAGGGCTGGGTCTTTGTGAATTTTAATACAAGCTTTTTTGAGAAGGAGGAGACCGGGGTCCTAAATTCCAGTTTTGTTTGAAACTCTGTCTTCGGGCAACTCATTTAACCTATTTGACCCAATTCCTTCCATCTAGGTGGAAATAATTAGAATTTTAATCAAAGGATTTACTTATCTCTAAATTTTAGGGCTCTATATACAAACTTTCTTTTGGAGGGAAGCATGGTTAGATAGGACACAGAGGCTAGAATTATATAACTAATCACAATTTTACTCTCAACCAATGTATCATTCATTCTATTATAGAGAGATTACCCAAAGAGTGAGCTCTGCTTACATCATCCTCCCACTAATGTTCTCTAAGAGCTCCACATCACCTTGGTTAATATATTAAGTTCTTGATATAGGCACTTTGTGAGCTCCTGCCTGGCTCAGGAGTCTCATCCCCCTCATTCAGTTATACCATCCTTCTGCTCCTGGAAAACCAAAGCCTTTGCTGTTCACTGAATATGCTATGTTCTCTTTCCTGTCTGTGTTTTTTACATGCTTTTCCTGTTTCTGTCTTTCTGAAAAAACACAATTGCTATCCTGTACTGTAATTGCTGCTTTACTAGTCTACCTCTTCCAAAATTTTTGTCAGTTCCTACACAGAGGGGCTTTGCTTTTTATTTGTTGTCTTTAGCACCTAGCATGATGCCTGGCATGTAAAAAGCATTCAGAAAATATTTTCAGAATGCATGAATGAAAAAATAAACAATGTTTCATAGTAAAATTTATAAATAGTCTCTCTTTTGTTTGTAATGAGTCCAAAAATATAGTCTGTTCCTTTCTTGAGCAAGCTAGTTTAATAACCTTAAAAGCCATAAGGTGTTAAGATAAAGATGATGACTTTCACTAGACTTTCCCTTCTCTTTAAAATTACTTTTTTACAAAAACTTAATTTGAAAACAAAAAGGAAGATCAATATGGCCTTGTAAAGCACCATTTATATCCTCTTTCCAACAACTGCTCACTTCCACTTCATAGCACCCCAGACAGAAGATCTCATTCTTAACTAGATAATAGCCAGCTAATTTTATGCACACATATTCCAAATAGTCCATACGTACTTTCTCCTATCCTCTGGGTTGAAAGGCATAAATTCAAGGAATCAATTTTCTAGTCATTATCTAAAATGCTTTTTAAATTTAGCATCCACATGAGGATAGTCAGGGCACCACTAAAGATTAGCTTTGTAAATACATAGCTTGCCAGGAACAAGTTCACATTTTGAAACACATGTACTGCCATAGCTTACCTATATTATAATAAAAGCATTGGAACTGAGAGTAGAATGCCAGAAAGACTCTTATCTATGCACTTCTGATCTTCTATGAAAGTAGATAATCGAAATAGATATTTAACTTTCTAAGTCTAGAATACATGTTTTAGAGGAGAAAAGTTTCACAAGAACTGGTACCAGTTTCCTCTAATGCATTCCAAAACACAATCACATACATGTGTGTGTACACATAAACCTGAAGGTCGAGCTGTCAAACATAAACTCTTCAAGACAAATATAGTTGGCCCTGAACTATACAGTTTTAACTTCCTTGTCCAGAAGATTTTTACACATTGCCTTTTCCTAGATACTTTATTATTTCTCAACTAACTTCTACATTTTTTGAGATCTCTACCTGAGTACCTATCTCCAGAAGAATTTTCTAACTCCCAGTAGTTGCTTGATTTTTTTTCTTCTAGGAATTTTCATAATATCCTACCTTTATACTGTGCATGTGTCTGTGAAGGAGAACATGGCATGGTATCTCAGTAAAGACTTCCAGGATGCCATAAGATGCACTGTCTTACATATATGTAACACATACACACACACACACACACACACACACACACACACACACCTTTTTTTTTTAAGTACTGGGGATTGAACCTGGGGCCCTCTACCACTGAGCTACAACCCTAGACCTTTTTTTATTTTTTTGAGATAGGTTCTAGCTAATTTGCCCAGGCTAGCCTCCAACTTGTGATGCTCTTGTCTCAGCCTCCTAATTAGCTGGCATTAGAGATGTGCCACCATACCAGTCTGTCTTCTATATCTTAAAGCCATAATTAAATCTGTAATTTAACTTAAAAAGACAGGCAAGATTGAAATTCTGAGAATTCCCAACCTCTTCCGACCACTTGATTACAATTTGCACTATTATGCTTGTTCACTGATTCATAGGCCATCTTTGGAAGGAACATACTTGTACTTAAAAATTGATGTAAGCTATAAATTTTATTGGATAAAATGAAAACATCTTCATCTCCCATTTAACAGATGAAGAACCTAGGTTAAGAAAAGTTGAGGAAATTTCCCTCATCTTCCACAGGGCATTAGTAGCAGATCTAAAACTGGATTCCTCTGCTCTAAATTATTAGTCCAGTAATCATTTCACATGACTGTGCTGTCCTTGGGAGAGAACATTTGCAAGGAGCATGGGTTAGTCAGCTTTTCACTACTGTGACCAAAATACCAGAACAGCTTATGGGTGGAAATGCTTATGTGGGGCTCACAGTTTTAGAGTTTCAGTCCATGGGTGGCCAACTCCATTGCTCTGGGACTGAGGTGGAGTAGAATATCATGGTGGAAGGGTGTGGAAGAGGAAAATTGTTTAGCTCATGGCAGCCAGGAAGCAGAATAGAGAGATATCAAGGCCTCAGTACAACATAAAAACCCCAAAGGCACATCCCCAGTGACCCACTTCCTCCAGACACTCCCCACCTGACAACAGTTACTACCAATACAGTAGTCCTGTTGAATTATTATTGCATTGAATGGATTAAACAACTGAATATGCTACACCTCTCATATTCTAACCATTTGATCTCTGAACATTCTGAACATTCCTGCATCTTCTAACATGCACTTTAGGGGGACACCTCATGTCCAAACCACAGCACAACATAACTAGATCTAAGCTATTCATGTGGAATATAAAAGACAAAAGTTTGTCTCAGGAGTTTTACTTCCTTAATTGTGATACACTATAAAATTCTCAGATTACAGAGCTTTATTACTTCAGATTCACAATTTGAATATTCAGAAAATCCTCAAAAGCAATCTTTTTTTGTGCTTGATATATCTACTTCCATGGAACTTACCTTGCTTAATGCTATTTAACTGGCAAATAATTTATAAATATCTGTTGACTTCTAGTGTTTTGTTCACAAGCCCAAAAATATGGAGTCCAATATTTCAAATACATAAAGTTAAATAACCAAGTCATCATGGAACTTATCATTAAATGTTGATATGTATATTTAATCATTTTGTTTAAATTATTCCTATATTAGGGGGATGATTTCAGATTTTTTTTAACTGAGAGAAAAGAATATTATTAAACATATTCTCTCATGCAACAATGAATCCTAAAGATTATTTCTGAAAGAACAGATGTTTGTTTTTGACTGTGTGTTATATGTTTTTGCCCATTTTAGGATACATGCATTTTGTATATTTCTTTTTAATGAATTTTTAAAGTAAGCATATTTTACAGTGTGATGAGAAAAAAAAATCATTTCTCTCTTGCATAAATTATCTGAGCTAATAATTTAACTAGAAATAATAGAATCTTTCTTTTCATTAGGCTTCTCCTTTCAATACAAGCTTTGTCAGCCTACTGAGTCATGACAAGTAATCCTTTATATGTCAGGGTACACTATTCTTCCTAATGAACTCACAAATTAAAAGGTAATGTGAAAAGATGACACTGGGAATAGTGAGGAATAGTCGCTGGCGTGGGAAGGAATCCATGATCAAACCAAGATGCACATTTTAATTATAATGTTATCAAACTGATAATATGGAATAAAAGAGTTGGATAATCCAAGAAAACCCTAATAAAGGGTACAAGAATACTATCTCATAACCTGTGATGTCTCCCCTGCCTTCTGCTGCAGAATCATTTCATTATATCTTGCCAAGGATTAGGGTGCAATCAAGTCATTTTCACCATTTTCATCTGAAGCTAAGGGAATTATTTGGCTATTATTATCTGCCCCCCCCCCTTTTTGGTTAAACATGGTTTGCTCAAGAGTGAAAGGAACCAAAGCACTTAACAGCTCAGTGATACACAAGTGATGCTTAAGGCAACTGACCAAGACTGAAGACATAGGTTAGCTGCAAAGCCATTAATGATTATAAATATTAGGGAAAACAATTCTTGTTGAGACAGTGATAAAATTGAACAATAAATGTAAAAATCACAAACTAAGACAATATGGCATTATACAGATTCACAGAAAGCTAAAAGTAATATAAAACTTTCCTACAAGATGACCATAGCCATATTACTATTCTTATTCTTTGATTTGTGATGCATTTAGGTCTAAGGATCATATTCCAGGAACAACTTAATAGAATAGGAAAAGGAAGTTACAATATCTAGAAAATATTCTTTCCAACTCTGAAGCTTTGACATATCAGAGAAATACTTAAAATTTACAGAATATACTGTAGAAAAATTCAAAGTGTACACCAGAAGAGAAATTTGGCGACATTAATTCAAGTTTACAATAATTTTATGTTTATTTAGTGTCAATTAACTTTTAACCAGAGTAACCATAATTATATTTAATGGAAAATTATTCAATTAATTTGAATCTTTCATTCTAGAATTAAATTATTTCAGAGCTTGCTTTGTTCCTGTTTTACAAATTTCCTTCCAAAGCTATGGCAAAATTTCATAAGGGATCTCTGAACTCAGACCCATTAAACTATCATGACATATCTTATTTCAAGAATTTTAAATTAAGGGATCAATAACCTAACAGACAATATCAACTCATTCAAAGTAATTACTAAATATTGCTTCATTAATAGAGCTATGCTAGCTTAAAATCTGAAAATTTCAATGTTAACGTGTATTGCCTTTGTACTTTACTACATTTAAAAACTATATATGTCTTTTGTTTTTTCTAAGTTTTATTGACAATAGACAGGGTTTGGAATAGGCAGAGTTTGGATGAACATAGGTTGTATTACTCACATAACAGTGAAAAACATGTTTTGGAGAAGGAACTCTAGTACAGTCTCATTAGGATCTTGGACTATTATATAGTACCAGAAAAAGCCTGTAAGCTAAGTAGGAACAAAAATGAGAAATAGTGAGGATCTTGGCTCACTCCCTGGCACTAAAGAAAAAAGGAGATCAAGAAAGAAGTAGCATGTTTCTGCTCAATATTAACAGAAAACAACATTTGAAGTAAAAAAAAAAAAATTGTTTTATAAATGTAGAAAGAATAAAAGAAATAAAAATTCACCATCCAGGAAATAAGATAGTAATATTTGTAGCAGGAAAGTTTTGCCAATGAAAGCTAAAAATATTTGGTGAAGCAGGAAATATGATTAATCCTAAAGTATCTCTTCAAATATATTTATAAGCTGTAAAGGAAAAAGGAGCAAATAGAGTGAAAAAACTCAGTACATGCTACCATCAGAGTACATTTTCATAGGTAAAATGTATCAGTACCATGTTCCTTCAAAATGACTGACACACAGAGAAGGTCACCATATTATATTTGTGATGTTCTTGCTGAGAATGCATAGACTGAATCTAATGCGAAAAATATCTCAAACTGAGCAGCATTCTACAAAATAACTAGTAAGTACTCATCAAATGTTTCAGGGTCATAAAAGTTAACAAAGGATTTAGTGACTGTCACAAACTAGCAGAAACTAAGGGAACAAAACAAACTCTGGCCTAGTAGTTTTAGTCCTGAAAAAGGGATATTCATGGAAAAACTAGTGGAATTTCAAGAAGGTTTGTAGATCATTTAGTATTGTGCCATTGTTTCTTATTTAATTGTACCAAAAATTTTTATTATGGCTCTTTTTTTATTTTTTATTTTTTTATTATGGCTCTTTTATTATTTTTTATTTTTATTATGGCTCTTTTATTATGTTAACATTAGAGGAGGCTAGATAACAGGTATAAACTCTTGTCAAGTTTTTAAATTAATTAATTTTTTAATTAATTTAATTAATTAAATTATTTTTAAAATTAATTTTCTGTTTATAATTATTCAACACATTTAACAAAACTTAAAGTTGATAATAATGTAAATGAAAGCAACATACTCCAAAGATTACTGTGTAGCTACCAAACTTCCAGTGCTGCCATTTTGCTAACTTTATAATTACTCACTATGTTTTTTACCTGCAAATAAATTGATGAAAATACATTACTTCTCCATATTGCATTATCAATATGAAAGCAAATTACTTTAAGCCTGTTTTCTTTATCATATTTTTCACTCTTAAAATCTTATCTATGATAGCATTTTATTTGAGACATTTATTGATTGCCACTACAGGCCATGCAACTAAGATAGTTACAATACCTCTATTTGCATATACTAATGAAATCCAGAAAAATAGCTTATGTCATTTATGTCTTAAATATCTACCCTAAGTTATTGAGTTAAAGTGATTTTGACGATTATTAATATATTAGCATGCATTTCATGGTTACACTCATGATTGAACATTTTATTAGTGCTATTAAAAGATCAAGAACCTGAAGAATTGGGTCATCATTGAATTTGCCTACAATAACATGAAGTCACAGAGGAAGAGGCGTGCAAGGAATGACCACATCACAAATGTCTGTTAATATAAACTTTAAAGCTGGGGAACAGCAAGTGAGCACCTCAACAGAATGTTGCAGGCAGAGAAGCAAAGTGGAAAATCTCTAGGTAGGGGAAACAACACCAGGGGTATTTTAAAATCACTTGCAGTTGGGCAGCAGTCCCAGAGATTCTTCCTACTAATTTTATTAACTTCATATTCTAAATTACAAAATCATTCTATATCTTTTCTCACTTAACTAAAATAGATTATTTTATAAGATATATGATATCCAAAACAAAAAAAGGACAAATGGTGCTGTATTGTGTGTGGACACTGTCAGAAGTACAATGGATGGTAGTAGAGTGCCACCTCACCAAGCTTAAAATGTCCTTCTGTTAGAGTCTAGGCAAATGTTCAATTTCCTTATGCTCAATGGGACTGTCACCTTAGCATGCAAGAAGTTGAACCTAATATGTTTTGACTCTTCTGTATTATGGGCAAATAACTCATATTGGTGACAAAAATAAACGTTAAGATTTAGAAGTTAGCATTTCTACTATGTGTAAAAAAGTCAAATCCTTTTATTGTCCAAAATTTAATTAATAATGGAGTGTCAATTTTCTTATGTCACAGTTCACCTCACATTTTTCTTTCCTAAATACATTATTTTCATTAAAAGTGTTAGATAAGATTTCAGAAAAAAAAAAAAAAAGATTAGAGAAGGAGATTGAAACAAATACCAGGTAGAAGGATTTAAGACACCTAATAAAGGTGGATAAGAAAAAAAGAGGATAAAAGAAGGCTATTACAAAAAGTCAAAGATATGGTAAAGATCAAAGATCCATAGAATATTTCAAAAAAACTCAGAAAATCTGAATTTGAACAATGTGGATCACTTTTATGATTAGCAGAAATTTATAACATAAAATACAAATAAACAATGACATTACAATTTTTCTAAAATACCTTTCATTATTTTATATACATTCTAATTCATGGGATAGAACTTGGTAATTTTTTTTTTTTTTTTTTTTTTTTTTTTTTTTTTTTTTTTTTTTGCAGTACTATAGATGGAACTCAGGGCCTTGCACACTTGCACAGGCTAAGCAAACACACCACCAATGAGCCAATGAGCTACATCCCCAGACATCTCTCCTTTTTAAGTTTTCATTTTATTTTGAGATAGGGTCTCATTAAATTGTGTATGCTGGCCTTGAACCTGTGATCACAGACTCTTGTCTTAGACTCCCCAGCAGCTAGAATGATAGCTACCATACACAGTTCTTGGTTATGTTCTTATTATTTTTTTAATCACAGAAGGATAACATAAAAAAATGTTATAACGTAGCTCTTTCACTAAGAGGTTGTAAGAGATATTTTAATTCCATAGATAATATGAAATATCAATCTGATAAACAGAAAAAAACATTTTGTCAAAGGGGGAGAGATACAACAAAAAGGCCAAAGAACCACTGAGTGGGCTCTGCCTGGTTTATAACATTATAGGCAGTGGGATGATGAAATTCTGTCACATTTTAAATAAATTTTTTCCACCTGAAGCTAATGTCAAATATTGAATGAGGTGTTTAAACAACTATTTAACTCTTCTTTCATATTCATCATCTGGAGTCAAAATTAGATCTAAAGTGGAAACTAGTAGAAAAATCCTCTATTTAGTCATGGTTATGGCTTTTACTCAAAAATCTGCAGTGATTCTTTAATGCTTAAATTGATTCAAATTCCTTAGCAGAGTTTATTTCCATATTCCATTACCTAGAACAGAGCTGACACAGAAAAGGTGCTTAATAAATATTTCCTGGCTGGCTGGCTGGATGCCATAGCTGTCTTGACTTACATTTAGCATTTAATGTAAGCTACTTTGTGTTGTTTATATTTTTATGACTCTCTAGATTCTTTCTAAAAAGGAATTGCATATCTAAACATTTCAGGAACCAGGGCACCTATTCCTGGTAGAGAAAGCTCTTATACAAAACCAAAGTAAGATTCAAAGTAGAGTGACTCAGTCTGTAGACAAGTTTCCCCACTATAGAGCCAGCTAAGAGATTTCATGCATACCAAACCAAGTGTGGAGTGAGTATTGAACATGATAGGAGTTCATAAAGCAAAAATAAAGCCAAATAAATTGTCTGATCCGAAATATTTAATCGGCACTGTATCTCTCTATTTGGAAAACCAAGACTCTCAATTGAGGGTGAAATAATCATCAATAAGCAATTAAAATACTTTAATTCAAGTTAGACTATGTCACAGATAGAATCAAATTTAAGGTAAACAAACCATTCTGGCTGCTAAAATCTCTCTTACAATCCAAATTCTCTGGATGAACTTCAGTTCTGTTCTCACCTTCACACACACAGGTTGAGCACGTGAATGGATATTTTATTTTTTATCTGTGGAACAACTAAAGGAATACAAGTAATTTCAAAGGTTCAAAGATTGTCTTAGCTAGTCAGAACTTATTTAAGAAATGTTCCCATTTTTTTTTTCTAATTTTAATGTAGTGACAAGGATACCTGGCTTGGAATCTTGACTGTACTGTTTTCTGTCCTTAGGATTAATTTACACAATTCTCAGGATGCTTAACTGTAAAAAGTGTTCTTATGCCCTACTAGAAGGGCATGATTGAAAAATGAGGAAAATAATACAGCTAAAGTTTTTTATGAAGTATTTTATCATTGTCGTCACCTAAATATTTCCTGCTTCTAAAAACCACTTTTTCCAGGCCAGCATGGGGGTGCATGACTGCAATTCCAGCAATTTGGGAGGCTGAAGCAGGAGGAGCTCAGGTTCAAAGCTAGCCTCAGCAATTTAGCGAGGCCTTGAACAACTTAGTGAGACCCTATCTCAAAAAATAGAAGGACTTGGGATGTGGCTCAGTGGTAAACAGCACTGGCGTTCAATCCATGATATAAATAAATCGATAAATAAAATAAAAGCCACCTTTCCCAGCATCTCTTAAAATGACACCTGTGCACTGTTGGCCGCAGCTGCTTTGCTCTGTTCTTCATTGTTACCTTTTTTCTCAAAAATCTTAAAACCAAACTAAGGTTTTGCTGCCCACTGCTGGACAAGAGGAGAATAAATCAACTTACTTTGACTTAAATTCTTCAATGACTTTCTCTCAGGTGTTGTGATGTTTATTCTGCTATTTATTACTTAATGATACTGATTTATAAATATTTTCACCCTGTGAATTCATACTAGCTTAACATGTGTAAATGTATAGTTTGATTATTCTATCCTTTACACCAAACTAAGAAAATGACATGGACTTCAACAATTATTGTTGCATGTTAATTATTTGTTGTCAATTACTATGACTACATAGACATTCACACAAAATATTTGCCCATCCAATTTAGTTTTTACATCTTCTATTTTTATGCTATAATTGAGTGATGTGTGTGTTAGAAACTCAAGTTTTTTCAGTTTTTGCCTAGAATGATATCAAGTATTACAGGAGGCAATAAAGCAATGGTGAATGAATAACTCCATGAACACATGTACACTAATGTGCTGACACATGTGGAGATCCACAGGAGCTTATACCAAGCATGGTAGCTAGCACAATTCAAACAGGTTCTACTGCATTTATAAAAAGATTGAGGATTTTGTACATGTCATGAATTCATAAAATTAACAAGAAAATGGAGCAGAAACCTTGGGTTTTATTTTTAGCAGTTCATAGTGAAATATATTGGAGCATTTTCCTCAGGTTTTCTACTATAAAATATTTTTTCAGGAACTATGGATACTATTTTCAAATTTCATTTTATGTTGTATAATCCCATAAATATGTGGATTCTCAACTGAGATATAAAAAGTATTCCTCTTTTCTTCTATTATAAACAATACTCAGTTAATTGTGCTTGTTATAATGGGATTACACCTTTAAAAATGAAAAGGGCATCCAGGAGTTCTTTGTAAGCTGCACATATTTGTTCTATAAGAGATTCATAAGATCATAGAATCATAGCTTTTAGTATTTTTTTTAAAGCTGAAATGGACTTTAAAGATGATAAATGTAAGGAGTTTGTTTTGAACCTGTGCAATTACAATAATGACCTTTAATTCTTTCCTAATGGCTTAGATGGAATTAATTGGTTATTTCAATATCTGGGCTCATCTTGTCTGGAATTTTAACAAAGTCCATAATGGGTTCCATCAAGCTAATTTAAAATGTTCTGAAAGCACATCTTTAAGAGCCTTGGCATTCTGCATCTACTGTCTTCCTTTCATCTTTCTTCTACATTATTTTCAGTGAAGATGAACCCATTTTTTTCTTTGTAATTCTGCTTTGGCCAAGCTATCATTTAGATCTTACTGACAGTCTTCTTTTAATTATGTTTCCTATATTGAGAAAATTTTATGATTGGAAATCAGCTACTATTTACAAAAATGGAGAAACTGTTTTTCATTTAGTGGAAGGTACAAGGGATTAAATTTCTAACTAGCTGCCATACTGCCATCTTCTGGTTGTCTTGTGAAATTTTTTTTTATCCTTATACACTTTATTTTAAAAATGCATCTTGATGGACTTTGGAATATATGTATTTTAAAAATATCCATTAACCAAGGACAGGAATTTAAATGATTAGAGTCACTGTTCCTAGAGTTCAGTGACCTGAGATCCCAAAAGAAATGATAATTTTTCCTTTTCTTAAGTATAAAATGTAATGTGTCACCAAAGACAAGTGTGTTTTATTCCATGATTAGTTGCCCAGGAGGCCACTGGTAAGATTTCCTGATATTTTTCTATCATATTACTCTTTACAAAATTTGTCTCGTACCTTGTCAGTGTGGCAGCAAGATCATGAGTATTCATTGGGTGTGAAACTTGCCCAATCTACAATTCCTGCTTGATATTAGTATGTTATTAACAAACTAATTATGTTGTTTATGTTATGTTGGTTGTTGTTCTTTATTTTCTAATTTATTTTTAAATATACATGACAGTAGAGTGTATTGTGACCTATTATACATACATAGAGTATAACTTACTGTAATTAGAATCCCATTCAAATTCCAATGAGGAAGTACATGATATGGAATTTCACTGTGGTGTATTCATATGTGAACATAGGAAATTTATATCCGATTCATTCCACTGTCTTTTCTATTCCTATGTCCTTTCTCTTAATTCTAGTGCAGATAACATAGAACCACTTATCAATTAACCTGCCTTATTTTCACATTTTTTCTTTAAAATTTTTTCAACTCCTACAGTAGCAACACAAGCTAAAAGCCCACAAAGGAGGGAAGGAAAGAAGGTTTTACACATCTTTAGGGTCCTTTTCATTCTAAAGGATGATTAAGATCTGCAGCGTCCTTTTTTTTTTTTTTTTTTTTTTTATTAATGTGCAATCAATGATCAAGTGTGTGTGTGTGTCCATGTCTGTGAGTTCTCATTCACTTCATGACATTCTGGTTCCAATAGCCATGGAGACAAATACAGAATGCTTTATATGTTAAATAAATAGATATCACATAACAAAAACTGACTGTAAGCGTAACACCTTTCTTCAAATTCCAATGAGGAAGTACATTCAAATGACTTGAAGTCCTGTGCTATTTTCAGAAGACTATACAAGAGTTAGGGTGTGGCTCAGTGGTAGAGCTCATGTTTAATTTGAACAAGGCCTTGGGTTTAATCCCCAGCACTGTAGAAAATAAATTGCTCAGATGACTATCTGAGTATAAATCATAATAGCTCATTGAAAATCAGAATGCAAATGGCCCCACTAAATGTTTAGCAACAGAGGATTTTCTCAACTGTTAAGTGCAATCCAAAATCTAAAGCAGCTGAGACAGGTGCTAATTTCATTCCTGTTAATAGTAATTAGTGATGAAATTTAATGGTGTTTGTAAGTAGGTCTGAAGCATTTGCCATATTAAACAGGGCTTAAATATAAGGGGCCATTAAAATGTAGTTTTAAAGCTTAATAGACTTGGGAAAACAGGTATTTTGAATAATCAACCCCTCTGAAAGCATATGCCAAGTTTAAATGGCAAAATTGGCCCAATTATGGGCACAGAGATGACCTTGTAAAACTGCTGGATATAGTGTGTGTGTGTATTATACCATATCCAGATGGTTGATAGCTATTTGTTTACTAAACTATAAAGAAAGTGAAATTTCTATGAATATTTTGTGCTATGGTTTGGATATGGTTTGAATGTTTCTCCCAAAATTTCGTGGATAGGAAGACTGGTCCTCAACATAGTGATTGAACCTGTAAGGGCAGGGCCTAGTGGAAGGTGGTTGGGTCATTGAGGGTTCTCCCCTTGCAAAGCATTAATGTACCGCTGTGAGACCCAGGTTAGTTCTCACCAGAGCAAGTTCTAAAAAGCAAGACTGGACCCTGAATCTCTCTGGCTTACTGTCTCATCATGTGATTTCTTCTCTATGTGGCTATTCCCTTTCTTCTCAGTTACGCTGTTGTGACACAGTCAAAAGCCCTCTCCAAGATATCTGCATCATGCTGTTTCAATACTGCAACTACCAGAATCATAAGCTAAATGAAACTTTTTATAAAGCATCCAATCTATTATAGCAACAGCAGACAGACTAAAGCACTTTACTGTGAAAAAATTTTAGTCTCCTATTCACAAAAAATGCATTATAAATTGATAGATGTCAATTGAATGCCATCATCCTACTTCTTTACTATGAGTAAAATGGACATCTCTATTTAGAAAATGTGCTATTTCTCCCATCTGAGTTGCTTTTGTTGCTGTTTGTTTTCTGTGAGTAAAAAGTCTTTTCTAACATCCCCAAACAAAAAAATAACACTTTTGAACTATTCAAATCCATAACCGTGTACTCATTAGCAGCTAATGAGCTGAAGTAAATGCACTAAACTTGTCACACACCCACACATCCATGTAAGCAATGAGTGGACAGTCACCTTGATAATATGATTTTCTATGCACATTTACTAAATCTATAATGCTTCTGAGAAAGATTATCTCTATCAGTAAAAAGCATAAGAAATTTCACACTCATATATACTCATATATATCTTAACCAGAATCAAGAGAGAAAATGTTTTTTTCAATATTTACAAAATGCCAAGCTGGGTACAGGGGTGGATGCCTGTAATCCCAGGTACTCAAGAAGCTGAGGCAGGAGGATTACAAGTTCAAGACCAATTTGGGCAACTTCGTGAGAACTTGTCTTAAAATAAAACTTTTAAAGGGATTGGAATATAGCTCACTGGTAGACTGCTTGCCAAGAATGTTTAAGACCTTGGGTATGGCAAGCAACAAAAACAAACAAACAAAAAACAACAAAAAACCCCACAATTCAGGATGTATCACTTCAGGGAAAAAAAAAAAAAAAAAAAAAACCACAACTACGTATACTGTAGTATATTTTGTTGGTTCTTTCTCCTATTTAGTAGTCCCTACTGGATTTTCATTTGATTAAATTCTAAACTCTAGCTAACTTTAAGAATATGGATGAAAATGATGAATTCAGTAAAAATATTAAAATTTTTATTGCTATAACATTTTGAGAAATGGACATTTAGTTGTATGGTATTAGACATAATTGATGTAATGGAACTTACTACTTCTTGAAACCTAAGACCATAAAGATCTAGAAAATAATGAAAACAGATAAATACTGTAATCTATTGGCATTGATCCTTGTTCGATGGCAGGCATCATGCTAAGTTAAAAATACAACTGTTCCCAGCGTACTCCTGCCCTCATGCTATTCAGAGTTCCTTAAGGGAGTTAGATAGATAAACATTTATTAAAATAAATGATGAAGACACACGTGGTTTTCTGAAAAGCAGAGATTACAAAACCATTAAAATACCTGTGTTGACCCCAGAAGGTACCACCAAAAATGACCTAAGGCTTGGCCTTAAAAGATGCTTAAATTTTCATCAGATAAAGGAGTGACTAATTGAAGAAACAAGAGTATCATAGCATGGAGGCTTACAAGTTGATCTTACAGGTGTGTGGTGGGTGCTGGTAGCAGGGATAGTGAGTGTTACCAATGTTGGTGGTGCAGGAAAGACCTGTAGGGATACTGTGAGAGAGAAATACAAAAAGATAGGAAAGGGGTCTTGAATGCTAAGCTGATGAGACAATAAGGAGAATAAAAATTCTTTACAGAGGAGATGTATCATAATGATAGTACAACAGAACATTATTTGTTGGTTGTTTTATCTGTAAGAACTAATCTGATCTTCAAAACACCATTAAAAGTAAATATCTTCCTCAATTTACAGATAATAAAAAAACTAAGCCTTAAAGAAGATGAGTATTTCATCAGGAATCAAACAGGTAATAAATGTCTAAAACTGGATATTTCTCCAGAGGTCATAGTCTGATCTACTTTGCTAACCCATCAGCTTGACCAACTGGGGTTTTAAAAGAGTATTTTGCTGGCAATGCTAAGAATATGTTGGAGGGAAGTGAGTCTAGAAGGCAAAGGTAAGTTATTAAGATGTTGCAGAAATATCACAAGTGTAAATGAATAGAGGGAATAGAAGCAGTGGAGGTAGACAATATCCTCATGGGCACAGATCACTGCCAAGGCCCTGGGAGGAGCCAATGGCCATACATCTTTGTAAAATCAAATACCTTAACTACACATGGTTAAAGCTTCTGTCTCTTTTCCTCTGACTTATAACCTGTCACATTTTTCATTCCTGTCCTATGATTTTGGAGAAGTCCCAAGTGCTTAGAGATCTGGCTAGGGAGATTCCTGGGGGATATATTTAATTTAGAAAAAGTGGAATCTACCTGTGCAATTTGTAAAATGTCCTGCCATACGTCTAAGTCATGGTAAACCATCCCATTGTAGGAACTTTTTCAGGAAAACTACCATTCATGTTAACTCATTCAGCTTTGAGATACGAAGTTACACAGCTAGAGATCTGATCATAATACGGAGGTTCAGTGACACCCAGCACAAAAGTAGTATTTGAACAGTGCGGGCAAAATGAGGTTAGAATAAGCAGCCAGATACAAGACTGAGCAAAACTCAATGATCAGGAAAATAAATTATAAGTGAAGTGTTTTGGTCTGTTACAATACTTATTCCAAAAAGGTTATCAAAAAGCCAGGTAAAGTGGCAAAAGCTTATAATCCCAGCAACTTGGGATGTTAATGCAGGAGGATCAAAAATTTGAGGTCAGCCTAGGCATCTTAGTGACACTCTGTTTCAAAAACATTTTAAAAAGGTTGGAATGTAGTTCAGTGGTAAAGCACTCGTCAAGCCTGTGTGAGCCCCTAGGTTTCATCCCCTGTACTCAAAAAATAGATTAAAGAAATATGCTGTACTAAATAATGGAAAATATACAATTATAATCATGGTCGTTAACTTTTTTTTCCTTAAAAATTTTTGACAGAACTCAGATGAAATGAATTGGTCAGTATTTCTTTATTGTCTAGCATAAACCTCCAACAGAACTTCAAATAGCAAATCTGCCTGTGTACAATATTGCATGTTTTCTGTCTCTTACTGTATCAGATCATATCTGAACACATCTGACATATCTTCTCCTGATAAAGTCTAGTGGTTCCAGACTGAACAGCAAGTAAAATTGCCACAGACATAGCAAAATGATCAAACCATACAACAGGAAATACAATTATGTTCCTTTTCTGTTGATAGAAAATGATATTTTTGGATGGTTGTCATGTGAATAAAGGATCAATTACAGTGTGGCCAAAAAAAAAAAATTGAGGAAAATATCATAGTATTGGGTCAAAAAAGATAGCTTTTTTTTTTTAAAAAAAATTGAAGTATGTTAGATATGTAATTTACTCTTATTTCTCATTCTAATTATTCACTTTTAAACAGATGTTGTATTCTTAAAGCAGACCCCCCAAATAGTACCAAGTTTTGGTCTAAAATTTGTATCCATCTCTCAGTTAAAAGATTTTTTACAAAGAGACTGAAACACCTCACCTAATAAGCTAAAGGGCTAATACTCTTTAATCCAATGGCATAGAGAGTCAGAGAAAATTCTACAAGTATCTAATTTTCTGGGTAGACTAATGAAGAGGAGTCTGGTCTACAGAAGAATGTTCAATTTTAAATCCATCTGGGTAGTCAATGCAACTGATAGAAGCAAATATCTAGGGTAAAGTTGAACTGATAGCAATGATGTTCAAAGAGAATTGAAAATAGTCACACAAGTTTGAGAGAAGAGCTGTTTGGTGATGGCTCAAGCAAAAAATGTAGACAAGGATGCCCAGAGAGGTCCTGTAAGAGCAGAAGAAATAGAGGGCACAAACAATGAAGAATGTTAAATATGAGCATTAGGAAGAAGAGATAAAAATGTCTAAAATGGGGAAAAAAAAGAGAAAGGTACACAGTGTCAGTAGGCAGTTGAACTGGAAGACTAAAATCAGAAAGGACTTCATGAAAAATCAAAAGATGTTCAGGAATGCAAGGACAATGAGTCTGAGAAGAAGATTTTTTTAACCATTTTACAGAAGCATAACTACATAGAAAAAGCTCTATATGTTTTATGAATACAAATTCAGCTTAGAGGTAAGTATACACCTATGCAAAGTCCATTAACTTGTCATTATCTTGGAGACCAATATTTAGGAGGTAAATCAGTCTAATCAGTTTTTGTCAAGTAATGGGGCTGGTAGTCTGACTATAGTAATCCAATGTCTGAATTTTTTAGTAAATGGGAGATCTGAGAGCAAAAGTAATGTATACTCTTCTCTAATAGTGTATAACACTATGTTGTCACGAAATACATAGGCAAGGAAAAAAAGTATGTTCTAGAAGAGATAGTTATAAACACTTTAGCATGAACGAGAATATGGGACGGAGGATACTGAAGCTACTTAAAATCTTTCAAAATCATAAGATAGAAAGAAACCCTGAAAGGCTGGTACCAAAGATCTCCAAGAGTAAAGACAATCATCTGAAAATCCAGTAAATGTAAGTTTTGAAGGAATGTTAACGCTGGATTTCTTAGAAGTCATATTACAGGTATGGTCAGTTTAATATTCCATAAACACTACTGAGAATCAAGGTAAGTCAGCTGTTGCTACTCTCTGTTCAGGAGACTGGAGTTTATTGGTAGAATTTCTCCTCCTACTCCTTTCTTCCTTTTTTTTTTTTTTTGGTTCTTGGGGTGCTTTACCACTGAAATACATTCCCCCAGCACTTTTTAAATTTTTATTTTGATAAAGGGTCTTGCTAAGTTTCTCAGGCCTTGAGCTTATGATCCTCCTGTCTCAACCTCCTATGTAACTGAGATTACGGGTGTGGGCCAACACACTGAGCTGAAAACATTTTCTAAAGCAGGGAGGACATACTACTGTGCATGGTAGTACATGCCTGTAATCCCGGCTACTTGGGAGGCGAGACAGGAGAATCATGAATTTGAAGCCAGTCCCAGCAGTTGAGGGAGACGCTGTTTCAAAAGACTGGGGCTATAGCTCAATGGTTCAATCCCCAGTATCAAAAATAAAAATAAATAAGAGGAAAGGATGGGCCTTGAAGAGATGCAGGGCTTACAGAAAATGAACATGTTTAGAGTATGTACACAGTTCTTGGAGGAGAAAATGATGTCCCAAAAGACAGTTAAAAGTAAGAATATAGAATTTGGGCCCTTAATTAAAAAACAGAGGAATGAAGATAAAGAACTAATTCAAAGGGAAACTGAGGAGGATTGTTTGGGTGGAGAGTTTTCAGTTTGAATATCTATTATTCGCAAAGACAAAAAAAAAAAATAAAACCTTAGAAATGTCATGAATTAAACCTGTACTGGAGCACAGACAACACTCTTGGAGTCTGAAAGCTTCAGTGCTCAACTGTTCCTGAAGGGGATCATCTACTTAAAATTCCTGAACTGCACACAATAGGAAATCTTAAAAATTGAATTTTAGACAGTATTTACATAAAAATAAACAAAATAAGATAACTTGGGAAATTCTGCATATCTTTTTAGTTTATCTTTTTGTGGGGCAGGGGTACTGAGGATTGAACCCAGGGATTTTTTTTTTTTTTAACCACTGAGCTACATTCTCCACACCTACTTTTATAATTTATTATGAAACAGTCTTGCTGAATTGCTCAGGCTGGCTTTGAACTTACAATTGTCCTACCTCAGTTTCCCAAGTAGCTGGGATTATAGGTGTGCCACCGTCTCTGACTTTCTTTTAGATTATCTTAACTTCCTTGTATTATAAAACGTTTAAGATGACCTCCAGTCTAGATGAAAATAATTTACTCACATTTGTTTAGTGTAATGTTCTCATATGAGCTGAGAGCCATTTTTGCTGGGTCGGGGGAGTGTTGATCGTGAATTGTCAATTCCTTGGAGAAAATGGCATTAGCAAAGAGACAATTGATTATCACAACTCCTGGAAATGATTTAAAGTGAGGAGTTATGGTTCTGTAAAGAAAGAATGGTGACCTGACACTAGATGGATAAATGAATATAGGATTGTTGTCTGTATACCATGAGTTCCTGGAAAGGAAAACCACTTGTTTAATCTATGTAACTCAATTAGCCCATGGGAGATGGAGATTATCAATGACTATAGTTTGACTGAGTAATACTTTATTAAAGTTTGGTGTCCAATTATAGTTTGCCCAGTTTATGTAATGGTGAAAGGGCCATTGATATAATGACCATGTTCACAGTTCAAGTGTCAATAAATGAGCTCATTCCCATTTCTAACAGATAGTAATTCATATCTCAAGCAATATTGCAAGACAATAACCACTCAAAATATACTTAAAATTTCTTAAGGGAAATGCCACAGAAGCATTTGTATTTTCATATTTCTAGCACAATAAAGGAATAAATGAATAGTGCAGCTTTTTGATAAATGTCCAAGCATTAATTTGTTGGTTCTATACCAAATCTAGAATGCATTTGAATAAGAAAGATGTAATAAGTGAAACAGCCAGTTGACTGTTATTTTTTCATTTGAAAAAGAATAAAAAAAAAGACATTTATTTAAAAGTCATCCTATATCAAGAGTAAATGTTAAACACTGCTATCATTTACCAACTTTGAATTTTCAGTCTTTTTAATGATAAATATATGTATATGTATGCATACATATCGTCTCTCTGATCATATGAATTTATCAGTGGTTAACTCTTTTTGCTATGATGCATCAGGTATAAGCCAATTAAAGGATAAAAAACATTCCAATCCAAAAAAGAAATGAAAATGTACTGTGTCTTAACTCCCAAAGGATTTTCTCTTGTTCAAAAACTGCATTCTATAGCCTGTTTCCTGTTTTAAAGGCATGATAATCTCACTGCGACTCTTACTTTGGTTGTTAATTTTAAACAACCTATAGAAAGGTAAGTTTGTAAAGAAAGCATATCCTTGTGACCTTTGGAGAGTAAGTCAACAAAGCCTTTGTTAGATTAAGAGAAGTAGCTGCATGTGGAACTCTGAGGACACCGTTCATTTTATTAACTGATTGATCAGGAATTATTTTGTGAGGTAACAAAATTTCACTGTTTGAGGACACATTTCAACTTAAAGGTTAAACTCACCAAACAGAAGAAAACTAATTTCTTCTCAAGAAATTCACCAGACTATAGCATGAGCTTTTATACATTCCCATAAGCCAGGATGCTTTTTGTGGCATTTCCACTAGAATACATGCTGGTACGAAACTCAAGCCACTAGTGCCCACAGTTGAACTGCATGATGATAAATGATACAGATTATTGTTCTGTTTACTTGAGAACAGTCATGCTGGTTAATTTTGAAAATATACAGATACAGGACAATAAGTTCACAGATAATGAGTGGAAAAGAATCTCTTTCTGGGCTGGGGATAGCTCAGTTGGTAGAGTGCCTGCCTCACAAGCACAAAGCCATGGGTTCAATTTCTAGCACCACAAAAAAAAAAAAAAAAAAAAAAAAAATTGGATCTCTTTCTTCTTATGTATTTCAAACTATTTTCATTTAACACCAATTGCCTAATCAAACCCAGGTTTATAAAAATATTTCCTGGTCTGTGGTCTAGTTTATTTAAATATTATCTTTCTTCTCCTTGAATTATAGAAGGCCACAAAATCTGGTCCAAGTTTCAGGATTGATGATAATGATGACTTGAACTCACTTTACAGTTGTTTTTACTTTACCCTTAAAATAACAATGTGATGAAAATGACTTAGGTTGTAACAGGGACTTAGGCTCTTTTCTTTTGCTTACAACTGTCCCTGAGTGGCTGAAAGTGGGATTAAAGACTTAGAATCTCTACCTCCATTTTACTTCTGTTTCCTTTGTTCTGAGTCACCTTGGATTCTGGGAACAACAGGTCTAATGGATAACCATTTTGTGATGGGTTGAGGAACCCACCAGACTACATCAACTTTTTTTTCTTTTCTTTTTTTTCTTTCTTTTTTTTCTTTTTTTTTTTTTTTTTTGCTGTTATACTAAGAATGAACCCGGGTGTGTTCTACCACTGAGCTATATCCCCAGTTCTTATTTTTTATTTTCAGACAGGGTCTCAATAAGTTAACTAGGCTGGTTTTGAACTTGCAATCCTCATGCCTCAGCCTTCACCACCATCACGGCACAAAAGTAACTCTCACTTGCACCAATAAGGTCCCACCTGACCATTCCTGATGGACAGATCACATTTGCCCAAGATCACCTGCTTTGGCAGCTACAGTCCTCCCACAATGCAAACCCCCAATCCTTGCCTTTATTTCTCTTCCTGTATAACCTTGAAGTCACTGTCAGCTCCTTGAAGAGGGGGTTAAGGACATGGGTCCCTTTATCTCCCAGTGTTGCAACACTGATTAAAGTTTCTTTCATTCTTTTCACTATTACCTCTTCTGCTTGATTTTGGAGGACAGTGGCTGGACCTAGTTCGTTGGATCCAAAGAGTCAGGTCTGTGGCCTAAGGCTTCTGGGGATTTCTGTGGCTCCCGATGTCTTGTTTTTTACCAAAATGTGACCAAATTTTATGTTGTTGGCAATGGTACAAACTAAGGCATTCTCTAGGTCAAAAGAACACAAAATTATAGCTTTCTCCCTGCATCTTAGAATTTAGAATCAACTCACTACATCATTTAAGGCAGTAATACACTCTTAAACCATATAACTCAAACTTAATCACTGGGTTTCAGATGTGAGAATCCTATTGTCCTAACATTTGTGCCATCTCCCTTATTTATATCTCTGCTCTACAGCCTGGGGACTTCTTATACTTAGGAACTTTGTAGAAACCCTATCCATACAGTAAAAGATAAAGCTGACAAAGTTAAGAATCAATTATTTCATTCAATTCTGTACCCCAACATATACAGTTTATATCATTCTGAATAAATACTTGTTGAATGAATACATCCATCAGTTTTTCCTCTTGAGACCTCTAATATATACTGCCAATGGCCTCCCTTTGTGCCTTCCAATCTGTAATAAAACAAACCCATAGAATTGTGTTCTCTTTCACTTTATCATTTTCTTGTAGATGACATTAATACATGCAATTGGGGGTACTCATGAGTACAGATCATACTTAATCAGATTACACATGGAAAAATGATCAAACAGCACTACTGAACCCCGTAGAACTTGCACAAAAAATCTAGTTTCATCAAGTACCTTAATCCAATCAAGCAACATTTTTCTCTGCTGCACATTCTTATCTATTTGATTATTATAAATTATGTCATCTCTCATTAGATAATTATGTTGCTGGATATGTAAGGATTATACAAATAGAAGTGATATGATAAATCATATGAAATATTGGGGGATTCTTAAGGGAGTAAATCTTACATTACCTTCATGTAACTGGGCTTCTGAAAAACAAGTTGGTACAACATTCAGGGATGCTCTGTGGCATTTTATAAAAAATTTCTTACAAAAATGTCTTAAGAAACAAAAAATTTCTTCATTATTCTTAATATAATGGCAGAATTGAAGAAATTATATTTTCATTAGATTAGCTCTTAAATCTACAATTCAGAAATAATTTTTTTTCTTATATGAATAGGGCATTACCTTCAACAATAGTTAACAATTATTTCTGTATTTTGTCACTTGAAGTACATGAAATTTTTGCTCACATTAGTGACTTTCTTGAATAGATGAAACCTCATGGCCATCAAGGTTAGCACTGTTTTAATTAGATACCTTACAATTAAATAAAACTGGGGCCTTTCTAATGTCGAGGGCTCTGTCCAGTGGACAAATGGTATCTGTGAGGGGAAAATGAAATGATTAGCAAGTTAAAAAACATTTTTGTTTTGTTTTGTCTTGTCAATAATTTAAAGAATTTGATTTCCCCTTATAGTAGTTAGTATATACTATTATTAAAGTGAAAACATATAGTGAATCAGAAGGAAAAAAAAAGAAATTTACTATTTAAAGGGATGAATGTTAGGATAAAGGCTTGAGGTATGTTAACTGGATGTGAGAAAGAGGCTGATTGTAGTGGTTTTACTAGGAATTAGAGAAGACTGGAGATCTGGACTTTTTAGTGTTACGTCATCTCAGTAAAGGTTTTGTGCACCTATTTTTACTGAGTTCTTTTTCTGGGTAACAGAACTTGGACTAGGACACATACAGTACCTACTACACACCCAAATGTTAAAATTTACATAATCAGAAAAGTAGTATGTAAATTAATTTAAATACACAAAAGCTACCTTATAGCTGTTTTTGATAAGCTTGTAACATAGAAAGAATTTTTTTCCCACTTGAATTAAGTAGTGCAATCCATGTCCAGTCTTACTCCTCTAGATTTCTCTTTCTTATTCCCATGGAGCAATTTTAGCTAAAAGTAGCCTTGTTTTTTCATTACTTCTTCAGCACATCAAAACTTAGAAGGGATGCCTGGCATTTACCTTTTATAAATGATTTTTTAATTATAATTTGTTAGCTCAATGGAATTTTTAATCTTATATTTAATTTTATCAAATTTTTATATAGGAATTTGAAACATATGCTACATAAAACAAATCCAACAATAATTATCACAATTTGTTGTTGTCTTAAAAGTTAAATGATCATACTGGTTTAAAATTAGTAAGAAAAATTCCATTTGTAAAACAATGTATGCTTTGCATACCATGGAATTATGTAAGACCTGATATCTACATTAATCCACATAAAGACTTTGCAGGTAGTTATAAATACTCCCTATTTTAAGGAGGAATAATAAATACTGAAGTACTTTGTAGTATACTGGTGCTAGGCTTACCTGAGCCCATATTTTAATTCTGACATTTATTCTTTGACCTTGAGCAAATGTGCAAACATCTTCAATATCCAGGTGAATGAGCTCCAGAACTTTTTTTTTAAAGTATTGCAAAGGAATAAAGCAAAAAGTTCTCAGTTCAGTGCCTTTTAGCCAGCTGGTGTACAATAATGATTTCTTTAGAAGCAGTTGTGGTGGTATTGTTATTAATAAGAGACTGGACTAGCAATTAAGTGACTTGTTAGGAGGCTACACTGGTAGAAGAGAGGCAGTTCAAACTCAAGGCAGTTTGAATACATGAAATGTGTTCTTAGATTACTATAGGAGATGATTTCAGTGAGAATCAAATAATATGTAAAAATCTGCTACCTGAAGAAACACTTTCAGATTGATTTTAACAAAATAAAAAGTTAATTTGAATATTTAAAGACCTTTTGATCTATTCTAACTCAGGGTTTATACATATTCAGATTTCTTTAAGTACACTTTTATACAGTCATTATTTGTGCTACAAAAGCTATTCCTCAGTGAAAACAAGATGTTAACTTTCTTCAGCTTAAAAAGCAATTTAGTTAAAATGGTGCCTAATTATTCTATTGACAAAGGAAGAATGACCTTTCAAATATGTGTTTATCAGCCTCTTGCTCATGAGCATTAATATTTCTCTTGAACTCAGAAAAATAGGGCTTAGGGGGAACACCAACCTCAATGGACTCCTTCCACTGGGAAACAGAAAGGAGCAGAAAAGTCACTGAGTAGGAAAGAAATGTTCGGAAAACAAACCTGGCAGTGAAGCAGCTTAACCTATTCACTCAGCAGGTCCTGGAGAAGCATGCACAGAAGTTAATGGGAACTGTGATTCTTACCCTCAAAAGGATTATAATTCACTGTACATTAGATAAAAAGGATCAGTGGGAGAAAGATTGAAGAGGGGGGAGGTAATTTCTAGAAGCACAAGAATGATAAGATATATGGATCTTATTTATAGCTTGTTTGGAGTCACTGTTTTGAATGATTAGGTTACAGCCTATCTATCAGTGCCAATAAGGATGATATCTTATATATACACTTACCCAATATACTTTTCCTATTCTGTCTTTATTTTACTTTTTGGTACTGGGCATTAAACCCAGAGGGGCTTTACCATTGAGACACAACTCCAGTCCTTTTTGAGACAGGGTCTCACTAATTGCCTAGAGCCTTGCTAAATTTGAGGCTAGCCTTGAACTTACAACTCTCCTGCCTCAGCTTCCTGAGACTCTGGGATTACAGGTATGTGCCACTGTCCCTGCCTGTCTTCTTGCTAACACATCACCACTTAATGTTCAGATGACAACTGGTAATGCTCTGATTTCAGGGAACAGGTGGGCAGGAGTTTCAGATTTCATTAACCACACAAGACAACAGCAAGGAAGTTGGTGGGAAGAGCTCAGAGAAAAGGCAAGAGGAGTGTGAAGAGACAGCTTCTCTTTGCTGACTCCTCTCTTGCAAAACCAACATCAGTATCTATCTAGTTTCATTTTTCATGAAAGTATATACTTCATATTCTCAAATGCAAACAAATTTCTGAGTAAGCTACTCTTAATAAGGATCTCTGTTCGTCTTCTGTTTGCAGCACTGGTAATTGAACCCTGGGGTGCTTTACCACAGAGTTACATCACCAAGCCTTTTCATTTCTTTTTTCTTTTCTTTTCTTTTTTTTTTTTAAATCAGACAGGTCTTGCCGGTTGCCCTCACTGGTCTGGAACTTGCAATCCTCTTGCCTTAGCCTCCTGAGTAGCAGGGATTACAAATGTGTGCTGCCTCATTCAACTAGAATCTTAATTTCGTATATTTGAAATTGTTCTTAACCATTGCATACTCCACAGCTACTGTGGCTTATAGATAATAGACATTAAAGACTGATTGAAGGGTTAAGCAATTTCACAATGGTTTGTGCAGCGCTAAAATTAATACAATTTGAATGAATCTTGTCAGTTGTTCATGGGAGGAGAAATAAGATTAGAGCATAGTATCAGTTGACTTTTTCAATTAGCTGACCACCTAATGAAAAGGAGAACTGATGAAGCCAACTCTGATGTTGAGCAAGTATCTGATGAAGAAGTGTGACATTCCATAGCAAGAAGGAAAATGGTGACTCTGATCTTGGCTATAATTCTGAGGTTGTAATGGAACATTCAGGAAGGTGGAAGTTAGAAATATGAAGAGATAGATGCACAATGAAGGTATTCATATAGAATTTGATAAGAGTTGAAATATGAAATTATGAAAGTGTAGAAGACAAAGGCAAAAGGTGACAGTCAAGGGTCTTGGCTTTATCATTTGGAGGCTGAATAAAGAAGCCAATTAAAGAGCAGAAAAATATTTTGAAAATGGAATGTGGCCATCAAATTAGTAAGTATAATCCAGACTATTAGGGATTTGTATTCAAACCAAAGGCAAAGGAATGGAATAGATGATTATCCTATTTTATTGATTAGTCAAAGGAAAATCATAAAGTATACTCACTTCTAAGTATAATACTAAAATTGGGACATTGACAGAAAACAAAGGAAGATTAAAAAAAAACTCATAGGAGAAAAGCTTGAAGTCATTAAGAAAGTTTAGAAGTGAGGAAGGTTAGCAAAATTAAAGAAGAATATAAATAATTATGAGAGCAATTGGAGAGATGGGATAAATTGTCAGGGATCTAATGGAAATAAAATTATTTTATTAAGCAGCTACTAAGTGCCAGTTCCTATGTTATATATTCATTTAAAGTTAATGGTATTTCTATAAAGAGGATGTTGTGTTGACACACTTTGTACATGGAAAAATATGGTTCAAAGAGGGCAACTTTTCCAGTGTTGTATAAAAATTGAACACAAATAATCAATCTGAATCTTTTTTTATTTGAAAATTCATGGGGAATTAGATAGATCCCTTGTCTAGGTTGTTTCCATTCTATGTTATCTGATGCAGGGTCTTGCTAAATTGCCCTGGCTGGCCTCAAATTTGTAATCCTCCTATCTCAGCCTCTTGAGTAGCTGGAATTACAGGTGTATCTTATAATGCCTGGCATATTTAATGATTCTAAAATGGGCAAAAGGATAATGGAATTTCATGAGTAAAAGGAAGCTAGTCAGTTATGACAAACTGCTAAAGTGCAATTTAAAAATTAACAAAAATAAGGACTGAGAAAATTTCATGAGTATCCTAGTTGAAGACACTGATGCTCTCCAACAGTAGATCTTTTAGTGGAAGCCAGATTAGGAGGAATCAAGACTTGGCAATGAAGTTCATTTAAAAGTAGGCAGTTGATACATATGACAATATTAATAAACAGGTCAGACGACAACTTGATTAAAGGAAGTCAAGTATTTATAGGTCTGTTTGTAAGTTAAAGAGCAGTAGACAATATAAGGAGAGAGAATGAATGATGAACAATGAAAAAAATCTATCCTACCACTAAGCAACTCATCATTCAGTAGCAAAATATAAAGAAAAAAGGGAGAGCTGACAGAGCTATGTGCTCCAAGAGGCAAGATAGAAAATGACCCAGAGCACAGGCAGAGGGGGTTCTCCTCTTATGGGGAAGTTGATGCATCTTCCTTGCAGACATGGAGGGAATAGGCAAGAGGGTAATACTGCAAGCAAATATATTTTGAGGTATCAACATAGACAGTGAAGGTATAGTCATCACTGGACACTCATGTTAACAATAAAGAATGCATGTACTTTCCAAAGTTAAAAGAGATGTAGGTAAAATGTAGAGGCATTTTATTCATCACTGTGAAGAAGCTGATGGCAAGCAGATAATAAATAACTTTAATAGCAACATAACACTACTTTCATTCTGGAATATTAATGTTGAGGCACTTTGGCAATGAAAGGAGAAGAACAGAGAGGTGATGGCTTTTTTTCAAAGTTTGTAAGAAAATTAAAAGAAATATGTTATTGAAAATGAGAAAAGAATACTTCCATTTTACTTTACTAATAGGAATGTTACAGTGAAGATATGAGCTCATGTTAGGCAATGCAGAAATGTTCGGAGGTGAAATAATTGAGAGCTATAACCTAATCAGTGGATAAATCTATTTGATGGACTGACAATTTTAAAGGACTGCTCTACTGGGTGGCACCTGTGGGCAGGTGGGGCATAGTTGGAGGATCATGCTCTTGGGGATATTTGGTCCCAGGATCTTTGCTTGTGCTCACACTTTCCTTGCTTCCTAGCTCCTCTAAGTTGAGCAGCTTCCCTTTGCTAGGTCCTTCCACCGAGATGTTCTGTCTCACCTCAGGTCCAGAGTAAGAGTGAGCTGACTATGGACAGAGACTTCTGAAACAGTGAGCCAAAATTAACTTTCCATTTCTAAGTTGCTCTTGCCAGATATTTTGATCAAAGCAATGAAAAGCTGACTAACATAGAGGAGAATATATTTAAACATATGATATATTGAATATAATTTGGAATTTGTACCATTCACTTCATATACACTATATTTTAAATAATTTTAGTCATCTGAGAAGTCATATTTGTCAAGTCCAAATCACCAAGAGCCATTTGCAATAGATACACTATTGGACTTTGAAGAAGTCAATGGGCACAAGTAGGAGGTCTAAAAATTATTGCCAACGGATACATGAGAGGACCAGGAAACTGGGTGGGAGATTTATTCTGTATTTTCCCTCTAGAACATCCTCCATTCCTTTTATTTTATCTTGAGCTATAATTCCCAATTACTAATGCATCCACCTGTCTTTAGAGGTTACTTTGGAAAATGTACTCCTACTCTACCCTTCCTTCATATTATGTGATTATTATTGTAGTACTTTTGTATAATTTGTTATTTGTACAACACATGTATGACCTCCTTTAAGAAACAGCCTTGTATTATTCACCATTTCATTCCTGGAGAAATTGGTTTGAATGAAACGATAGTGATTGAAGGATATGTATTTTGCTAAATTGGTTCTTACCATCTTCCCCCTTCCCCAGCTTGTTTTTCCTCCTTGGAATGGATTAGTTCACAGCACTGACATGTAAAGGAGCATGAGACTGTGCAGAATATAAGACCACATCAAATCAATTTATTATCCTAGATGTTCCACTTATCTTATTTTGACCTTTGGCAACTTTAATTCCCTAATTAATTCTCTTCTAAAATAAGGATTTCCTTTATTCTGGATTATAATTCAATCTGAGAAAGTATGCACACTCATACACTAACACAAATAATTGGCCTATCAATGGAGCACAACAAAGGGTAGACAAAATTGTGGTCAAAAAGGGATAGGAGGTAGTACACAATTATACTGAACACACTTATATATCCTTTTGTTGCCTATGTCATCTCTACCTCTAAGGCAACACTTCTAACAGTAATAGACATCATTAATCTTCTTTGCTGAAGAGTCATACCTTACAAAAATAAAAAAAATCAAAATATTGATTTCTATGGATTGATGTCAACAAGATGGTGGACTAGGAGGTCCCTCACTTATCTCCTTTTATAGCAAAACTCAATTGGCTCCCATTCACAGACAGAAGTGCAATCTAGTGGGCTCTGGGATCCAGGTCATGGGTGGCAAAAGTCCAGTGAAGCTGATAAACCTGAAGGGTCATTTTTGTAAGGCAAGTTTAAATACAGGTAGCAAATTCACCAACTGAAGACCTAACCACAAAGTGGGACAGAGGCTGACCCCCTGTAGATTCAACTACACAGCTCCACTTGACCTTGATTATGCCATCAGTACCCTCTGCTAAGGAGCCCAAGAGGTGCCATGCCTATCAATAATTCAGATAATAGGACTACTCACCTCAGTCATAGCTATGAATCATATATCAGCTCTAGCCCTGCCAGTTGCTGCCTAAAATGAATCATGCCTACTAAGGAACCATCTGGGAAACATGCTGAACTGTGCTCCCAGAGAGAGACCTGCTGAAATAGCTTTGACCATGGATCCTGAAGTGGTCCTTTCATTCAGCCATAGTCGAAGAACATTCCTGCCTTTCCAAGGACCTAGTGGGAGACACATTGTCCAGGCCCCAAAGGCAGGTTTGCCCAACAATGATCTAAGTACAGATCCTGAAGAGGTCCCATGATCCAGATGTATACATATTCAATTGTGGTCCCTGGAAAATCTGTACTGCCCAGATGGCATGTCTGTCCATATCACTGGAGACAGGCAGTCTCCATTCACTTGATCTCTTCTATGGATCCTAAAATATCCTTATGACTCAGATTTATTCTCTCTCAGTCACAGAACAAGGCCAATGCTGTCTACCCAAGTACCACACAGCCCTGTCAGGGAGTCACACATGTCTTCACACCTACTGACAGGCCCACTTCCCAGCATCAATGCTTCTGACCAAGGTTCTGAAGCCAGATCCATGTACTCAGGCTCCAGACAGGATTCACATTCACTCAAGCCCCTGACAAAAGGTTCACCAACCACAGACTCCATATGAACCCAGCATCAGACATGTGCCCTCACTCTAGCTCTTCCAACTCTAATTCTAGAAGCAATTCATCAGGGTCAGGACCAGACCAAAGAAGGTATTTTGGCTGCCAAAAATAGTCTATAATCACTGGAAGAGGTATTTAAGCTTTCAAATGCAGACACCAGGCAAGACTATACAGCTATAGAAGTAGGCACAAGTGACACCCCTAGAGGAGATTAATAAAGCCCCAGTAACCAACTCCAAACAAATGGACATCTACAAAGAGCCTGGAAAAGAACTTAAAATAGTTAAAGGATATAAATGAGATAAAAGAAACAAACAATTAAAAATAATTGGGAAAATAATGCATGTACAAAATGAGTAGTTTAATAGTGAAATAAGAAACCATAAAAAAGAAGCAAACAGAAATCCTACACCTAAAGAACAGAATAACATTAATAAAGTTGTATCACTGTAGTACACTGATTTTAAGTCCTTTGGGTATAAACCAAGGACTTGGATAACTGGGTCAAATAGTGGTTCCATTCCAAGTTTTCTGAGGAATCTCCATACTGCTTTCCATAATGTTTGTGCCAATTTGCATCCCCACCAGCAATGTATGAGTGTGTTTTTCCCCACATCCTCACCAGCATTTATTGTTGCTTGTATTCTTGATAATTGACTTTCTGACTGGAGTAAGATGAAATCTTAGAGTAGTTTTGATTTGCATTTCTCTAATTGCTAGAGATGTCAAACATTTTTTTTCATATATTTGTTGATTGATTATATTCTTCTACAAAGGGTCTGTTCAGTTCCTTAGCCCATTTATTGATTGGGTTGCTTTTCTGGTGTTAAGTTTTTGAGTTCTTTATATATTCTGAAGATTGATGCTCTATCTGATGTACATGTGGTAAAGATTTTCTCCCATTCTGTAGGCTCTTTTCATGTTCTTGATTGTTTCCTTTGCTGAGAAGCAGTTTTTTAGTTTGAATCCATCCATTTATTGATTCTTGATTCTACTTCTTGTGCTTTAGGATCTTGGTAAAAAAGTCAGTTCCTAAGCCACATCAATGTTTATAGCAGCTCAATTCACAATAGCTTAACTGTGGAACCAACCTATGCACTTCAACAAATGAATGGATACAGAAAATATGATATGTACACACACACACATATATGTAAATAACACATACATACATCCTATGGAATATTACTCAGCCTGAAAGAAGAATGAATTATGTCATTTGCAGATAAATGGATAGAGCTGGAGAAAATCATGCTAAGTGAAATAAACCAATCCCAAAGAACCAAAGGTCAAATGTTTTCTCTGATAAGCAGATGCTAATTCACAATAAGGGAGGGGGCTAGGGAACAATAGAGGCACTTTGGATTAGCCAGAGGGGAGTGAAGGGAGGGGAGTGGGTATGGAGGAAGAATAGTAGTGAATGAATCAGACATTATTACCCTATGTGCATATATGATTACACAACTAGTGTGATTCTACATCATGTACAAGAATGAGAAGTTATACTCCGTTCATGCATGACCTATCAAAATGCATTCTACTTCATGTACAACTAATTAGAATATAAAAAAAGAATTCAATGATACAACTGAAAATTTAGAAATTTCAATAGCAGACTAACTCACACAGAACATATTTTATATCCATTAAATTATCACAGCAATAGTTACTTTAAATACTGTTACTTTTGTTTTTTCCTTTTTTGATGTTGCTGGGGATTAAATCCAGGGGCTCACATATGCAAGGCAAACACTCCTGCCTCAGCCTCCACACGTGAGCACCATTGCACTGCAAACAAGTTTGAACAAATATAAGAAAATGGAAATTATATTAAGTACCTCTTCTAAGTAATCAAAAACCTTCCCCAAAAGCCTTGAACCAGCTGTGTTCATAGGTAAATTCTACAAATCATTTAAGGAAATATTAGCATGTGTCCTTAAACTCTTCCAGAAAACAAATCAAGAAAGTGAAATACAACTAAACTCATTTTACATGTCCAGCATTAACATTATGCCTAAGGCTAACAATGATACCACAGGCAAAGAAAAGTGCAGGCCAGTATCCATGATGAATACAGATGTGTAAATTCTCAGCACAATGTTAGCAAAGTGAACTCAGCAGCACATTAAAAGGGTCATTCTCCATCATCACCTGGGACTTATCCCTGGGATACAAGGATGGTTCAACATATGCTAACCAATAAATGTAATGTGTCACATTTTGAAAATGGAATTTAACACATGATCATCTCAATAGATTCAGACAAGGCATTTCACTGAATTCAACATTCTTTCAACAAAAAATTCTCAAATTAACTACATTAGAAGAAATGTGAGTCCACATAATAGAGCTATAACAAAGGCCAAATAAGACAAGCCAGTAGAAAACCCAGTGGTGGAAATGTGAATGCTCTTCCTGTAAGATCAGAAAGACAAGGGTGCTCACCTTTTTTGCCAGAGAAATTAAGTAAGAAAAATAAGTACAAGTCATCTAGTCAGAAAGAAGGAAGTCAAATTTCTGTTTGCAGCTGACATGATCTTATAAAAAAAACCCCGAAGACTCTACCAGAAAACAAAAACCTTGTTAGAGTAAATAATTCCGCAGTTACTGCGAGAAAATAAACATGAAATTTGGTTGCATTTCTACATACTAAAAAACTATCTGAAAAAATTAAGAATAAAATCCTATTTACAATAGCATTAGAAAGAATAAAATACTTAGGAATAAATTTAACCAAGGAAGTGAAAGACCTATGTACTGGGAATTGAAACATTGGTGATAAAATTGAAGAAGATACAAAAAATAAATAAAGATATCTCATGTTTGCAGACTGAAATAATTAATATTGCTAAAATATCTGATTTTCTATCTAAAGCAATCTATGGATTTGAAATAATTCCAAACAAAATTCCTACAAGATTGCTCACAGAAATGGAAAATACAATCCTAAAGTTCAAATGGGACCACAAAAGATCCTGAATACTAACCTTGAATAACAAAAAGGAATGCTAAGGAATGCTGGAAGCGCAAGGCCCTGGATTCAATCCCTAGCACCACAAAAAAAAAAAAAAAAAAAAAAGGAATGCTGGCAGTATCACACTTCCCAAATTCCAACGATATTACAAAGATATACTAATCAAAATAGTATGATACTAACACAAAAACAGACACCTAAACCAATGAACAGAAAGGGAGCCTAGAAATAAATCCATACATGTGCTGTCACTAACATTTGACAAGGATCCAAGAATATGTAACAGGGAAAGGGAGTCTCTTCCACAATTGATATTGAGAAAGCTAGATAGTCACATACAAAAAAAAAAAAAAAAGAAAGAAATGAATTGGCCTTTAATTTACATCACACACAAAAATTAACTAAAAATGGAATCAATTTAAGACCTAAAGGTAAGATTTGGAACTGTAAAATTCTTAAAGTAAAGGTAAGTAAATATTAATTAATTTTCCCCTCAAATGGGAATCGAAACCAGGGTCTCACAGATACTAGACAAGTGCTCTACCACAGAGCTGCACGCCCAGTATTTTTTCTATTTTATTTTGAGACAGGATTTTGCTAAACTGCCCAGGCTGCCCTTGAACTTGTGATTTTCCAGGCTCATCCTCCTGAGTAGCTGGGATTACAGGAGTGTGCAACCATTCCTGGCCTTGATTTTATTCTTGTTGATGATTTTTTGGGGGAAATGACAAATGCACAGGTAACAAAATAAAGAAGTGGGCTATATCAAAGTAAAACACTCCTGCACAGCACTGAAAACACAACAGATGGTGATCTGTGCAATAGGAGAAAAAGTGTACACATTATATATCTTATAAAGAATAACCAACATGTATAAGGAACTCATAACTCAGTAGGAAAACACAAAATAATAACCCAATTAAAAATGAGAAAATCTGGGGTATAACTCCATGACTGAACACTGTAGAGCAGGGGCAAGGCACTGTGTTAATTGTCCAACACCTCCCCCAGCCAAAAAAGATAGGGAGAAAGAGAAAGGCAGTTTAGCTCCTGGCTTTGATCGCTCCAGTGTGCTACACACACATGCAAAACTGGCAAAAATAAACTCGGATAGGCATTTTTCTAAAGAAGAAATACACATGGTCAAGAGATATAAATGAAAAAGCCCTTGATATAACTAATCATCAGGAAAATGTGAATAAAGACTACAATCAATATCACCTTACACTTGTTTAAGATAGCTATTTTTTAGAAGTCAAGTCTTAGTGAGGGTATAGAGAAAAAGGAACCCATATATGTTGCACATGGGAATTTTAGTTGGTACAAGTCATTACGGAAGATGGTATGGATGGTACTGAAAAAATTAAAAATATAGCTATCGTATCATTCAGCAATCACACTTCAGGATGTTGAGATACTGGCATTCCCATTTTCACTGCAGCATTATTCACAATAACCAAGATATGTAAAGAATCTAAGGGGTCATCAATGGGTACTCAGAGAAGAAATATGATGTATATATAGAATGAAGTATTATTCATTCATGATAAAGAAAATCTTTCCATTTTCAACATGAATGAATATAAAGTGCATTATGCCAAATGAAACAAGCCATGCATAAAAAGATTCATACTGTATTATCTCATGTGGAATCTGAAACAGTTGAACTCTTGAGAAGCAGTGAGAAGAATGGAAGCAGTGAGAAGAAAGGATACAAATGTTCTGGAGATCTAATGTATAGCTGGATAAAAGCAATAAAAATACCATATTGTCCACTTAAAAGTTAAGAAAATATTACATAGCAGACTTTATGTATTTTACACAAACTGACATGATAGATGTACACACATCATTGTATTTTACACAACATATAAAATTTGCACTTGTCAAATATACCTCAACAATACTGGAACATAAAACATTCCTCAGTCTGGAAGAGGAAAATAAATTACGTGTCTCATTATCCAACATGTTTTATACTAAACAAATTTTCTGTTAAAAATTTAAATCAATACATTTAAATTTTGCAATAG
>JAJEJO010002481.1:279955-349821 GCA_020662805.1 Glaucomys volans | reverse complement strand
TTTATATATCCTGGAGATTAATGCTCTGAGGTGCAGGTGGCAAAGATTTCCTCTCCTTCTATAGGCTCTCTCTTCATCTCTAGATTCCTTTGCTGTGAAGGTTTTTAGTTTGATACGTCCCATTTATTGATTCTTTTTTTTGAAAGTTAAAAAAATTGGAAATGCCTATGTAGTAGAATATTATGAAGTTAACAAGTCTATGGATTATATTTTTATGGTATAAATTATTTTTTATTTGTTCTTTTTAGTTATACATGACAGTAGAATGTATCTTGACATATCATGCATACATGGAGTATAACTTCCCATTCTTGTGGTTGAACATGATGTGGAGTTACACTGGTCGTATATTCATCTATGAACATAGGAAAGTTATGGCCAATTCATTCTACTGTCTTTCTCATTCCCATTGTGTCTCCATTCCCCACATTCCTCCCTGTCCTGTCTAGTGAACCTCTTCTCCTATACCCCCACCTCTTGTGAGTCAGCATTTGCATATCAGAAAGAATATTTGGCCTTTGTTTTTTTGGGATTAGTTTATTTCACTGAGCATGAAAACCTCCAATTCCATCCATTTACCAGCAAATGCCATAATTTCATTCTTCTTTATGGCTGATTAATATTCCATTGTGTATATGGTACCACATTTTCTTTATCCATTTATTTATTGAAGGGGATTTAGGTTGGTTCCATAGCTTAGCTATTGTGAATTGAGATGCTATGAACACTGATGTGGCCACATCCCAATAGTATGCTGATTTTAAGTCCCTTGGGTATATTCTGGGGAGTGGGATAACTGGGTCAAATGGTGGTTCCATTCCAAGTTTTCTGAGGAATCTCCATACTGCCTTCCAGAGTGGTTGCACTAATTGGCAGTCCCACCAGCAATGTACCTTTTCTCCCCACATCCTCGTCAACATTTATTGTTACGTGTATTCTTATTAATTGCCATTCGGACTGGAGTGAGTTGGATTCTCAGTGTAGTTTTAATTCACATTTTTCTCTTTGCTAGAGATGTTGAACATTTTTTCACATTTTTGTTGATCATACATATTTCTTCTTCTGTCAAGTGTCTATTCAGTTCCCTTACTGATTTATTGATTGTGTTATTTGTTTTTTTTGGTGTTAAGATTTTTAAGTTCTTTATCTATCCTGGAGATTAATGCTCTATCCGAGGTGCAGGGGGTAAAGATTTTCTCCCATTCTGTAAGCTCTCTTTTCATGTTCTTGATCATTTCTTTTGCTGTAAAGAAGCTCTTTAGTTTGATACAATCCCATTTTTTGATTCTTGAGTTTACTTCTTGGGCTTTAGGAGTCTTGTTGAGGAGTTTGGTTCCTAAGCCAATATGATGGTGATTTGGGCCTACTTTTTCTCCTAATAGGTGCAGGGTCTCAGGCCTAATGCCTAGGTCCTTGATCCACGCAGAGTTGAGCTTTGTGCAGGCTGAGAGATAAGGGTTAAATTTCTCCCTGTTACCTATGGATTTCCAGTTTTCCCAGCACCATTTGTTGAAGAGGCTATCTTTTCTTCAATGTATGTTGATGGTGCCTTTGTTTAGTGTGAGATAACTGATTTATGTGGGTTTGTCTCTGTACCTTCTATTCTGTTCCATTGGTCTTTGTGTCTGTTTTGGTGATAATACCACGCTCCTTTTGTTATTGGAGCTCTGCAATATAATTTGTAATCTCAATCTGCATTCGTGTTGTCTCCTGCTTCACTTTTCTTGCTAAAGATTGTCTTCGCTATTCTGGGCATCTTATTTTTCCAAATGAATTTCATGATGATTTTTCTATTTTTGTGGGGAATGTCATTAGTTTTATTAGGAATTGCATTTAATCTGTATAGCACTTTTGGTAGTATGGTCGTTTTGACAGTATTAGTTCTGCCTATCCAAGAAGATGGGAGATCTTTCTATCTTCTAAGGCCTTCCTCAACTTCTTTTAAAGTGTTCTGTTGTTTTCACTGTAGAGGCCTTTCACCTCTTTTGTTAGATTGATTCCCAAGTATTTTATATTTTTTGAGGCTATCGTGAATGGGGTAGTTGTCCTAATTTCTCTTGCACTGGATTCATCACTGATATGTAGGAATGCATTGGATTTATGGGTGTTGATTTTCTATCCTGTTACTTTGCTGAATTCATTTATTAGTTTTAAAAGTTTTCTGGTAGAACTTTTTGGATCCTCTAAATATAGAATCATGTCATCAGAAAATAGTGATAGTTTGAGTTCTTTTCCTATTTGTATCTCTTTAATTTCTTTCTTCTATCTAATTGCTCTGGCTAGAGTTTCAAGGATGATGATGAATAGAAGTGGTGATAGAGGGTATACTTGTCTTGTTCCAGTTTTTAGAGGAAATACTTTCAATTTTTCACCAGTTAGAATGATGTTTGCCTTGGACTTAGTATAGATAGCTTTTACAGTGTTGAGGTATGTTCCTACTTTTTCTATATTTTCTAGTGTTTTAAACATGAATAGATGCTGTATTTTGTTAAAAGCTTTTTCAGCATCTATTGAGACAGTCATGTGGTTATTGTATTTAAGTCTATTTATGTGGTGAAGTACATTTATTGATTTCTGTGTGTTGAACCAAGCTTGTACCCTGGGATGAAACCCACTTGATCATGGTGCACTATCTTTTAATGTGATTTTGTATGTAATTTGCAAGTATTTTATTGAAAAATTTTGCATTTAGTTCATCAGGGATATTGGTTTGAAGTTTTCTTTCTTTGATGTGTCTTTGGTTTTGGTATCAGGGTGATACTAACTTCATAGAATGAGTTTGGAAAGCTTCTCTCTTTTACCAGTTCATGGAATAATTTGAGGAGGGTTTGTGTTAGTTCTTCTTTGAAGTTCTGGTAGAACTTGCCTGAGAATCCATCTGGTCTTAGGCTTTACTTTGTTGGTAGGCTTTTGATGGCATCTTCAATTTCATTACTTGAATTTATCTGTTCATTACTTGAATTTTTCTATGTCCTTCTGGTTCATTTTGTGTAGGTCATATATCTCTAGAAATTTGTTGATGTCTTTAAGATTTTCTATTTTATTGGAGTACATATTTTCAAAACAGTTTCTGATTATCATCTGTATTTCAGTAGTGTCAGTAGTGATATTTCCCTTTTCATCATTAATTTTAGTAATTTGAATTCTCTTTCTCTGTTCATTAGCTTGGTCAAGAGTTTATCAATTGTATTTATTTTTTCAAAGAACAAACTTTGTTTCATTAATTTTTTGAAAATTTTGTTTCAATTTCATTGATTTTGGCTCTTATTTTAATTATTTCCTGTCTTCTGCTGCTTTTGGTGTTGATTTGTTCTTTTTTTTTAGGGATTTGAGATGTAATATTGTGTTATTTATTTGGTGACTTTCTATTATTTTATTGAATGAGCTCAATGTAATGAACTTTTCTCTTAGAACCACCATCATAGTGTCTCAGAGATTTTGATATGTTGTGTTGCTATTCTCCTTTACCTCTAAGCAATTTTTTTATTTCATCCCAGATTTCTTCAGCTATCCTTTGGTCATTCAATAGCATATTATTTAGTCTCCAGGAGTTAAAGTAGCTTCTATTTTTTTATTTTATCATTGATTTATAATTTCATTACATTATGATTGGGTAGAATGCAAGATATTATCTCTTGTTTTATGTATGTTTGCTGAGTGTCTTTGTGGCCTAAGATATGGTCTATTATAGGGAAGGATCCATGTGCTACTGACAAGAAAGTGTAGTCAGTCAGTAATGGATGAAGCATTCTATATAAATCTGTTTTATCTAAACTATTAATTGTATTTTTAGTTCTATAGTTTCTTTATTTAGGTTTTGTTTGGAGGATCTGTCAAGTGATGACAGAGGTATGTTAAAGTCATACAGTATTATTGTGTTGTGGTCTATTTGATTCTTGAAATTGAGAAGCTTTTGTTTGATGTATGTTTATGCTCCATTGGGCATATATATTTATTATTGTTATGTCTTATTGATGTATAATTCCTTTAAGCAGTATGAAATCACCTTCTTTGTCCTTTCTGATTAGCTTTGGCTTGAAATTGACTTTGTCTAATATGAGGATAGAAACTCCTGATTGTTTATGAGATCCATGTGAATGACATGTTTTTCCCCATCCTTTTAACTTATGAGGTAAGTCTCTTGGAATCAGCTTATTTTTGGGTCTTGTTTTTTTATCCAGTCTGCCAGTCTATGTCTTTTGATTGATAGTTTAGGCCATTTACATTCAATGTTATTAATGAGAAATGATCTTTATTCCATCATTTTGATTTATTCTGTTTTTTAGTTTGGATTAGTTTCTCCTTTGATTGACGATTCTTCTCATGAAGTTCCTTCCTTTGCTGATTTCCTATTTTATTTTTCATTTCTTCTTCAGGAAATATTTTATTGAGTATATTTTGTAATGCAGACTTTCTAGTTGTGAATTATTTTAATTTTTGTTTATCATGAAAAGTTTTTATTTCATCACCAATTCTGAGGCTTACTTTTGCTGGGTATAATATTCTTAGCTGACATCCATGTTCTCTCAGAATTTGTTATATATTATTCCAAGACCCCCCCAACTTTGAGGGTCTGGGTTGAGAAATCATCTGAGATCCAGATTGGTTTCCTTCTAAATGTGACCTGTCATTTTTCTCTGTAAGTCTTTAAAATTCTATTCTTATGTTAGGCATATGTGTATGTTAGGCATTTTTCATAATAATGTACCTTGGTGTGAGTCTACTGTAGTTTAGTATATTTGAGGTATTGTAAGCCTCCTGTATTCAATTTTCCATTTCATTATTAAGCCTTGGGAAATTATAATATATTATTTCATTGAAAAGATGGTGCATTTCTTTGGTTTGTATCTCTGAGCCTTAATCTATATAGATAACTCTTTTATTTGTTTTTTTATTCATGTTATTCTGTATTTCTTGGAGGTTCTGTTCATGTCTCTTAACATCTTTTCTCCATGGTCAACTTTATTATATATTTTGTCTTCATTGCCTGAAACTCTGTCTTCCAAATGGCCTAGTAGTCTGGTGATGCTTTCCATCGAATTTTTAATTTAGTTTATTGATGCTTTTATTTCCAGGATTTTTACTTGATTTTTTTCAGTCTCTCTCTCTTTATTGAAGTGATATTTCACTTTCTGTATTTGCTGTCTGATTTCACTCCTCATATTGTGGATTAGTTTAACTATGAACTTTCTAAAGTCCTCTGACATTTCTTCTACTGTGATGTTGATGGATTCTGCTGCTGGAGTATTTTGGTTTGTTTGGGGTGGTTTGTTTCTTTGCTTTTTCATGTTGTTTGGGTGTCTACCCATCTAACAGTATGAATCTGAAGCACTAGATATTATTATACCCTGTGAACTTATTGTATCCCTGAAGGTTTCTAGTACCTCACAGTTTAGTGGAAGACAATAATAATAACTGATGCAAACAATATATAACATTAAGTCAAATAGTTGCTGCTTTGACATCTGCAATGTTAATTGTCACAATAAACAGAAATGATGTGATCATTTATGACCCACAGTAAAAAAAGTAAGTTTGCAAAGGGTTTACAATTTCAAATGATGAATAGGAGATAATAGAAAAGATGTAAGATATGATGATTATGGGGTAAGAGAAGAAAAAGTAGAAGTAAAATTTAAAAAGTGTGAAAGAGATAATAGAGATTGGCTGTTAGCAGAAGAAAAGAGAGAATAAGAATCAAGGGAAACATAAGTGAGAGAAACACACAAAATAAAAATTAAAAAAAAAAAGAATACAAGACAAAACTGAAATGTACTAATCAAACATAGCCCTCAAAATACTGAGCCATGAAAAGTAACTGCCTTCAAAAAATGCTAGAAATGAGTAAAAAGAGACATGTATAAATGTTCACGAACCATTTATTCATAAAAAGAAAAGAAGAAAAAAGTTATCAATGAAAAGTTAAGAATTGTTTCTGTTGGAGTTCGGAAAATTCTCAGCTTCCCTTCTTGGCAGTGTAAGGTGGGTGGGATGGAGTGTAATGTCTGCTTCACCCTCAGGGTGGGGTCACTGGAGTGTTCTGTGACAGGAGATCTTGTAGGTGGAGGTCCTATAGGCAGGGTTTAGGTCTAGGTAGGCTCCAGGTTCTTCATTGAATGGCAATTGGTCTGAAGATTTTAAATCAGCACACCCTCCAGGGCCCAGAATTTGCTGGTCCATGCTGCAAGACTGCAGCCCTGGGATCTCCCCTGGGTTCCACTCATGTGGTGGAAGAGCCAATCCTTTGCCCCCTTTATCATCCACAGATCCTGCATTTCTTGTTCTTTTGTATTCAGTCTCCAAATTCAATCACTCCAGCCCCCACCCTTTCAAATTCCTGACTAGGCGCATCCCTCCCAGCTGATCCTGAGAGCCGCCAGACTCAAAGAGGAGAGGGAAAGCCAGGTGGGTTTTCATGACCTCTATTCCCCTGTGCAAAACCCCTTTCCAGATCTTTTTTCCTCTTGTCACTTAGGCATGCTCTATGTTGTGAGGTATGGGTTTGCCAGGCCTGTATTTCAGGCAGAGCTCGGGTCTGCCAGGAATCGGCTCTTGCAGGTACAGGCTTTGCATGTGGCTGCAAAATGGCTCCTTCCTCTGTCCTCCATAGGCAGCCAGAAGAGATGTAGCTTCTTTCCTGCACAAGGATATTGTGCAGCACACCTTTCAGGTTGGTCCAGCAGTGTCTTTGATCTTTGATATTTCTGTACCTAGACATGCCACTAGCCTCCTAAAAATGTGGGTTCCTTTAATTCCCTTATCCCTCCACTTTGCTTGTGAGGGCACTGTTCTGACTAGTGGTGGTGGTGGTGGTGGTGGTGGTGGCATGGGGGATCTCTTCCTCATTTTATTATAACCAATCTCCTGAGTCCCCCATGTGCTTTGAATGTCCAGCATTAATTCCCGGTAAAGTCTCCCCCGACCTTTTTTTTTTTTAACCCATCTTACTGAGAGGCTGCCTATCTACTTCTTGGTTTCATACCACAGAGCAGCCAGGAAAGTGACCTCTTCAATTCTGCCATTTTGACTCCTCTAGTGGTTTGAATTTTTATTACCCACTTACAATAGACACATTTTTTGTCAGAGTTATTATTAAAAACTTGAAATAATTATTTAAAAATTTTTGATTAAAAGAGGCATGTGGTTATTTCAAGCATAAAATATAATGAAGTTCTAGTCACAGTTGCAAGCTCTAGATAGATTATTATCATTTTTCCCACAATTTGTGAAAATATTTTTATAAGTTTTTCATAAATTCTAAGTTGGTATCATTGCTTATATTTTAAGAACATAATTATGTAATATTCATTATATAACAATGAAAGTATATTTTAAAATACCAAGTCCATATTTCCATAATCCAAACCCTCAAATTCCTTCTAATTCATCCTGTGTGCCTCAAAGTAATGTTATGAGTGCCATGACATAAAAAGTTAGACTCCATGCAAACATTGTTTGCTGTACTTGGTGAGATACAGAAAGTACTTGAGTTTGGTCTACACCAAGAAATTCTGATTTAATTGGTCTCAGATGGGAGCTAGAAACTCAGTGTCCCCTTTGTTCTAGGCATGGATCTGAATGTTACAGTGGTCAAAGGAGCTTTGACAACATAGATGCCTGAACTTCACCACATACCACTGGATGAGCATCTCTGGATCATGGGTTCTGGGAACCATATTTTCTTGAAGAGAACAACGATTGAAGGTGGAGTCCTGCTTCTTTTTCTAGGTGGTAGTGTCATTGCTTATCCTTCCAGATAGAAGACTACAGAGTGAAAAACTGACATTAAAGTGAGAAATGACATTGGTATAAGGTTTACAATATATTATCTCTTTGTATTCTATGACTTGGGACTTGGGTTGCAAAGAATTCAGTGGTATTGGAAACTGGCTTAACTTGATGCCAGTTGCTTTATACTTGTTGATTCTGATCATCTAAGCAGAGGTTTTCAAACGTGGCTGCATTGTGCAATTGCCTAGAATGCTTAAAAAAGAAAAACAAAGCAAGCAAGCAATCAAGAAGACAGACCCATCAAACATGCTTGAGCCTCCTCTCCAGAGAAGGAATCCACATACAGTCTCCCTTCCTTTCTTCTTCCTAGCATCTCAGTTGATTTTAATTAATAGCCCAAATTGGGAACAAGTGACTTAAATGTGCAGGACTTGATTTCCAGTTACTGCTCTGTCCCTATTTTTCCAGTGACACTGGCTCCTCAGTGTCCATTGTCTTTACCCTTTCCTAACTCAAGTTCTATAGTTTTCCTTATTGTGCTAACATGGTCTTGCATTCTGCCCTCTTCATGTAAGCATTCTCAAGCTTTATCAGCCAGATAATAGATTTGACTGCAGAGTCTCCCTTTATTGTTCTTTCAGTGACTACTTCTTCTTCTATACTTTCCTTTCATTATAATATATGTTTCCACATGAGAGCAAAATGTGAACCCACAGTGGGTTTTCAGGAAGTGCATGCTGCTGCCATTGTTGATTGTGTTCCTTGGCAAAGGTTAACAGATCCCACTTTGTGGAGGCAATGAAGAGCAGGAGAAATCAGAACCCCTTCATCTCTACATTTCTCTTTCCCCCTGAGGCATCCTTAGAGTAGAGGTGGGAGTCCAGCCTGCTGAAGAGGGGTTGTATACGGTGTTAGGTTTTGTGTTTTACCATCTTTGTTCCACTTCCACACCATGTGTGAGCAGATGTTAGATGAGGTGCTAAATTCATCACAGTGGTAAATAGTCACTGCCCTGCTAGTCCATATTATATTTAAATACCATTTCATTTTATGAGCATTTGCTGATGACTGAAAAATAATAGAGTCTAATGAAAATAGAACCAATTCTTTGGTTTTTTGCTCTATAATGTTCTCGAGAATATTAAAATGCACCTCTTGTTTCTAGATCACCTTTGTCATTTTTGAAATATCTCTCAATGTTCTCTTATTTGAAAAAGGAATTTTCACTCTACCCAAAGCTTACCTGAATCATCTGTTGATTTTTTCATCCATCCATCCATCCATCCATCCATCCATCCATCCATCTGTCCATCCATCCACCCATCCATCTATCCATCCATCCATCCATCCATCCATCCATCCATCCATCCATTTATGACTCATTTGTTGAGTATTCTGTGTTTTGAGGCCTACATTAGGCCCTGTGCAAACCCTGAAGAATATGTGTGCCAGCTAAGTGCCTATAATTCTCACAGACAGGGTTTTCAGACAAATGGAAAAATAGTTACTTACAAAGTTTCTCCCCTCTACTTTATTTTAGACTCATTTTAATGTATTAGTGTTCTATTTCAGTTAATTAGTGCAGGCTAAGTGCATTTTGAAAATGAATATTTTACCTAAAGTTTTAAAAAATGTTATCTTTGTGAATGTTTACAACTGCAAGGTAAATAGAGCCACATTCATGCAAACACAGACCTATAAATATAATGCAAATGCACATAAGATATGTGTTGCTAATGCATATGCAGACCCTTGTAACATGTCCATTTCAACACTAAATATTTAAATTCTCTTTAAAGATGCCAATAAGTTGGTAATTCATGGTAATTTCATTCTGCTCTAAAATCTTACAATAGTTCCAAGTATAACTACTACATAATTTTCATTGCTGATTTTGAAGCCTTATGTTAGAAATTGGATAATTACTGTGTAATTACATGGCTTTTAGTATCTATACACACTGATAGTGGCTGGAGGAGTGCTTGGTTCATTTTGTACACTTATAAATTATTCACCTGTTCTGCTGGAGTTCTTGAATTTACATTTATATATTTAAATGCTATCTCATTTTATGAGCATTTGTCCATGGCTGAAAAATAATAGAATCTAATGAAAATTAAACCAAGTCATTGGTCTTTGCTTTACAATGTTCTTGAGAAGTGAATCTCATTTTAAAATTATAATTTCTAATTTCTAGATCTCTTGGTGACCTAATCAACTCATTTGAATTTTAGAGGTTGAATGCTTTTCTGTGGTGTTTTTATTTTGCTTCTGGGACTATGACTTAGGTACAACAGATAGAGTTCTATGAAAACTTTAGAAGGAATATACACAGCTGCATTGGAAATATGAGCAGAGCAAAATGGAACCCAGGGTCTGTTGTTTTCATTTGCTCCTATGGAGGGCTTCAGTAAATATTGCCTCTTCATTACCCTTTATACTTTAAGGAACCATTCTTCCTCCATGTCCTATTGTCCTGGTGGGAACATCAATAAGATGCTTTGCCACCCCCAACTGAAATATGAAGAGGGAGCCCACCCAATCTTGGTGTCAGCATTGGAATTTGGATCTTGAGTGAAATGGCAGAATGGTTGGTAAATAGCTGATTTATCAAAGAAGCTGATTCATCATATAGGCAGTGCCTAAAGAGATTACCCTACTGATTAGATTTACCAAAAGACTGTGGTTTCTGTCATTTCTGAAGTTTTACTCTTAATATTTTCTCTTAGATTCTATGTATTTTCTTATTCTTTCAACACATTATTTTGAGGGAGGTGGAATCTTACATTACACTGTTTGTTTGTAATGTTTGCAACCCAAGAACCCTAACAGAATGTGGAATTTCTGAGATAAACATAGATTCACAGAGATTTTTATATCTAGAATACACATGGGAGATTATTTAGTTCAAATAATTTTATAGATAAAGAAATAGAAGCCCAGAAAGGTTGGCTGTCTTGTCTATAGATCAGATAGATATTTGGCAGTAAAGAGGGAAACAGAATTAGATTTTTTCAGTTTTACCAGTGTTTATCATTAGAATTAGATACATAGATTCTAAAGATGAAAGAAATCTTAAAAGAAAACCAGGTCCAGGTCGTTAAACTTTAATTATTGTAGAAGAATTATAATACTCTTTCCTAGTTTTCTGATTTCTTGACTATTTTCCTTGGGATTTAAGACTTAGAAGAATATAATTTTCTTAGAAAATCTGTTATGGAAACAGTAGTACACACACTATGTCTACTAATTCGTTCTTGATTTCATATTGGACTATCTTCGTCAATACCCAGTCTTTCTTATAATTAAAGTCAAATCTCATGTTCTTGCTTGTGTATTCTTTCCTAGGCAAAAGCAGTGCTATTTCCAGCCATGCTTTCAGTCTCCTCATGTTACTTTTCCTTAAAATATTAGGGAGGAAGTGTTGCTTCTACTGGCAAAGAATGCTCAGAGATACTGAGATTCATGCTCCCCAGCTTCCTTGGAATCTATTCCTATGCACCATCCTTCCTTCAAGGATCTCACTCTTTCCCCATTTAATACCCGTTTTTAATACAAGAGTTCCTATACAATTGTAATGCATTTTGATTTGTTGTTTGGTTACCTTCAATATTAGATTTTTGTCTGTTTTTCTGAAAACTTCCTGTAACTCCAAGAGATAAAGGTTTCTTTCAGTGTAGTCATGGGAGCTTTTTGGTTCTTTAATCCTAGTTTGAAGTAGGAGTTTAAAGCCCTAAGTTCATCATCCCTGTACCTGCCCTCAATTTTCTATCACTCTCAGAAACAACATACTGATTCTTAGTATTTATTAGTGTTCTATGGCAGTAGCTATTTGGCCAACCAAGGACTTCTTTTCTATAGGTCCTTGATTCTACATGCTCCAAATGTAATTTGGGAATTATTTTCCATTTCATGCTATGGTCTAGCAGTGCCCCTTTTACCATTGATAAATGACTCTTTCATGTCTTTTAATCTAGTCAGATAAGAGAAACATGGAATAGTGTTAGGGGAGAGAAATGACCAGGGCACAAAATTAAAGGAGGTCATTGACCAAACTTGAGAGTGAATGACACACTTGCGTTAACCTAGTCTCTGTACTCCAGAGAATTAATTCCAGATTTCCTCTGTAAAGTTTTATTTCCCTCAAACCACCTCAGTTTTCCATTGCTGCACAACAAACCACCTAAAAAATTAATGGTTAAGCAAGCAGTCATTTACTTATTCAAGATTCTGTGGGCTGGCAATTTGGACTGGGCTCATCCATGTGATGACTGGGCTTACTCACACAGTTTCAGTTAATTGGTGGGTTTTCTAGGGATGACTGGTCTAGATGGCCTCATTCATATATCAGGTTCATCTGGGGTGAATGCAGCAGTGTGCATGACTGAACTACTCTACCTCCATATTGTCTCCTTCAGCACTTAGTGTTTCATCTTCAAGAAGGCTGGCCTGGGTTTATTCATGAAGTTTTGATGTTCCAAGAAGGTAAGAATGGCAGCTGTACATTACACAATGGTGAGAGTGGGAATGCTAAGACGTCAAAGAACATGACTTCTCTTTCTACTGTCATCGCAAGTCACAAGGCTATTATTGATGAAAGGGGCAGAGTAACAGACTTTGTAGCTATTTACCACCTACCCCCAGAGTGTGTCCTTTGGCCGCACTTATTTACATTTCTCCCACAATAAAATATACTCATTCTCCCTGAAGATCTGCCCACCCCTGAGTCATTCCATTAAGGCATTGGCTTGAAGTCCACTGTCTCATGATCTTCATGATGCAAATGAAGTTCCTCTAATCTAGTTTTCTGAGGTTGCTTACTCTTGATCTGGAAATTTATGAACTAAAAAAGCAAGCTCTCTTTACACACACACACACATACACACACACACACACACACACAGAATGATGATATCAGGAGGACAGGTAACTGAAAAAGACATCACACTTAAAAAGGGGAAAGATGAAGGGCAAATGGCAGCAGGTGATCCATAGAAATTTTGAGATTCAGTAAAGCACATGTTGTTAGAGCAGTCTTCTCCAGTGGTAAGGAATACTCCTCGACTAGGGGCTCAGTTTTACTCTTCATTCTTCTATTTTACTATGTTTCTATTAATGCATTACCATTATTCATAATAGTGAAGTTCACGGAGACATATTTATGTGTGCACATAACAATTTGCTCCATTTCATCTGCCAGTACTTCCTTCTCCCTTCCCTCCTCCCTCTCCCTGATCCCCTTCCTCTACTCTACTAGTTTCTTCTACAGAAAAATCAATAGATATGTTATACATAAAGGTGGATTCATTGTGATATATTCATGCATGCATATAAAATAACTTGTTTGATTTACTCCAGTTTCTCTCCCTTCATTCCCCTCCTTCCCCATCTTCTACCTCAAGTTTACTGATTACTTTGCTATTTTCATGAGATTCTCCCTCTTTTTAACTCCTTTTTCACTCTGTCTTCCACATATGTTGACTCTCTTCTTTTTTGATAGAGTCCGTTGAGTTCTTTATTTTATGTGAGAGATGTTCTGTGTATGTAGCTGAGTACAGCATTAGTAGCTACTTTCTGTCTGTAGAAATTTTGAGAACCAGAGAACTAATTTTGAATTGTTTCTTTTCCTTTTTGTTCATTTCAACAGTGCTTTTTAAAGTGTAAGTCTTTATGTTTGTGGGTTTCCAATATATCTTACTGGGGTTCAGCCCATATCCAAAAAGCATATTAATGAGTTATTCTTGAGACACATTTCTTTCTGCCTTATTTTGCAAGTCCAAATGTTATTGGGCAATGCCCTTATAATTTTAAAGCACATTTTTGCTGAGAAAATCTATTAGCTATCATTTAAAATTTTTCTGAGGTCTTATTAAAGAATCTTAGAGCCACATGCTTAATTTGATATTGACCCTGAGGTCAATGTTTTAATTGGTATAATTATGCATAATAATGAAATTGATCATGCCATATTTGTACATGAACATAACATAATTGGATCCATTTCACTTCTCAGTACCAATTATTAAATTGAGAAATTTTTGCTAGCTGTAAGACTAGGGCATGTGATATAGTTTTATCTTCCAATTCAGCAAATCCTAAGATGTATATGCATGTGTGTATGTACACACACACACACACATGCACACACACTCATAGCAGCCTGATTTACACATGTATTTTAAAAAGCAATTTTGCATGAAAATTGGCCATTTATCTCTTTAGTTTGTATCCCTTTTCATGTACTTTATTGTATGTGGATAAAAGATATCAATCAATACTTTCAGCATTCAGCTTGGGAATTTTATAAGGCAGATCCATGAGTTTATTAAGTATATATTCAGTCTTCCCAATTACCACAAGTGATAGCTCTGTCAGTTGTTTCACCATTGCATTATATGTTTTGCCCCTTAGCTGGTCTTCAACAATTTGCTAACTGCTTTTTTAGCCTCTACAAAAAGTGTCCCAATTGCCCATCCAACCCATTTTGTTGCCCAGTCTGAAAGGAAATGCCACATATTTCAGATATAATGTTATGTCAGCTTCTGAGTTTGATACAGAATGTTCTGGATAAGCCAAGGATTCATCCCAAAGCTGACCTAATGTAAGTGTTCAGACAAGGAATTAATAAACAATAGGTATTCTGTACCATTGATCTACCTGTCTATTTTGGTGCCAATACCATGCTGTTTTTGTTATTATTGCTCTGTAGGATATTTGAAGGTCACAGAGACAAACCCACATAAATACAGGTATCTCATACTTGACAAAGGAGCCAAAAACATACAACGGAGAAAAGATAGCCTCTTCAACAAATGGTGCTGGGAAAATTGGAAATCCATATGCAGCAAAATGAAACTAAACCCATATCTCTCATCCTGTACAAAACTCAACTCAGAATGGATCAAGGACCTAGGAATTAGACCAGAGACTCTGCACCTAATAGAAGAGAAAATAGGTCCAAATCTTCATTGTGTTGGCCTAGGACCAGATTTCCTTAACATGACTCCCAAAGCACAAGAAATAAAAGCAAGAATCAATGATTGGGATAGAGTCAAACTAAAAAGCTTTTTCTCAGCAAAGGAAACAATCAGTAATGTGAAGAAAGAGCTTTCAGAGTGGGAGAAAATCTTCTCCCACACACACTTCAGATAGAGCACTAATCTCCAGAAACTACAAAGTACTCAAAAATCTTTACACCAAGGACACTAATAACCCAATGAATAAATGGGCCAAGGAAATGAATAGACACTTTACAGAGGAAGATCTACAAGCAATCAACAGATTTATGAAAAAATGTTCAACATCCCTTGTTATAAGATAAATGAAAATCAAAACCACCTTAAGATTTCATCTTACCCCAATTAGAATGTCTTTTATTAAGAACACAGGCAACAACAGGTGTTGGCGAGGATGTGGGGAAAAGGGTACACTCATACATTGCTGGTGGGAGTGCAAATTGGTACAGCCACTCTGGAAAGCAGTGTGGAGATTCCTTAGAAAACTTGGAATGGATCCACCATTTGACCCAGCTATCCCACTTCTTGGCCTATACCCAAAGGACTTAAAATCAGATTACTACAGTGATGCAGCCACATCAATGTTCATAGCTGCTCAATTCACAATAGCTAGGTTGTGGAACCAACCTAGATGCCCTTCAATAGATGAATGTGGTATATATACACAATGGAATATTATTCAGCCATAAAGAAGAATAAAATTATGGCATTGGTAGGTAAACGGATGATGTTGGAGACTGTTATGCTAAGTGAGATTAGCCAATCCCAAATATCCAAAGGCCGAATGGTCTCTCTGATAAATGAATGATGATGCATAGTGCGGGGTGGAAGGGAGGCAAGAATGGAGGAAGGATAGATAGTATAGAGGGAAGGGAGGGGTAGGGTCGGGGGGGGTAAGAATAATAGCAGAATGTGTGACAGACATATTGCCCTGTGTACATGTATGAATGCACAGATGGTGTGACTCTACTTTGTGTACAACCAGAGAAACAATAGCTGCACTCCATTTGTGTTCAATGAATCAAAATTAAATAAATTAAAAAAAATAAACAATAGGTATTAAGACTTACACAATTGTGGAAATGAAGTTTCCACATTAAAAGATGTTAATGAAGTGAAGGTTCAAAGGGAGGATTAAGTTTCATGTCATTAACCAATTGTTTTTTTAAGATTGGTGCAGATGGTCAAGTTGAAACTCTGGAAGACCTGAGAAGTCAAGCAACACTAGTCATTGGTGTAAGGCTGCCAGGGAGCTGCTCCCAGTAAAATCAATGGGAAGTGGTTACCTCTGTGTAGGTACTGCCTCTGTGGGTGTGTCATTAGTATCTAATAGTGAACCTAGAGCAGCTGCTGCTTAGCACAGCCCGTGGTGTGGAAGATGAATTGTACATGGAGCAGACAGAGTGAGGACCAGCTGGGAACAATTGGGACCTCTGTGTCATCTGTTATTGACCACAATAGCCCTCCGGAGAGTACAGTCCCCTTTCCACATCTGTAACTCAAATTTCACATAAATTCCTCTTGGCTGACTCTAACTCAAAATCATATATAAAGGGGAATTCTTGGAACAAATTTCTCAGTTTAACAAATTGACAGTGAAATAATCCAGCTTAATCTCATTCCATCTTAAGCTATTAATAGTTACTACGTGTACACACTATTAGAAAATTCTGATGCTCTTGCTTGTTAATTTCCCCCCAACTGCACAGTATTTCCCTACTTTTTGATTATATAGTCATTAATTGAATATAGCTCATCCTTCTCAATGGAGAAAAATTTATATCCTTATAAGAGCATAGTTGAAAAAGCCCATCAATTTAAATAGCACCAGCAGTAGATTTCTGTGGGCTATGTATTCTCTGTTGGTACCCATTTAAATCTGGATTCATAAACAGGAAGGTCAGAAAGAGTCTCTTACTCTATGCTAATTGAAAATTAAATCATTTTATAGGGACATCTTCTTCTTTCTTCATTCCTCTGGGAGAAACCTGTACTTATTTTGTTATAACCCATTCCTTAAGTGATCTAAAGTATACCAGGGAATTGATGCATTTCCCTGTTATCTTTGTTGTGGTGAAGATTCAACTTCCACTGAAGAACATCTTCCCACTTCTGGAGCAATTTTGGAGAAACATAAGGCTTCAAAGATTATGAAGTATAATTCTGAATTTTATACATGAGGAAATGGCAGACGAGGGTGGCACATGATCCCATAAAGTAAGTATTATCATTCCATTTTCCAAACGAAGCAAGGCAGGATAACAAAAGTTAAACAAATTGCCTCAAATCACACAGCCAATTGGTGGTGAGGCTGGACTGGTATCCAGCTGAGTTTGCTTGAAGTGGTCTTTTAAGTAATCATTTCACTTGGACTCTTGGGTCATCATTTCCACTTCCGACATGGTTAAGTTGTATTTTATATGGTACAAAGGATCTGTTTATGAATACCCAACTAGAAGGTAAGCATTTTGGAAGTGTTCACTACTCTTCCTGGTTAGAGTTCTTCTTGGCAACTTCTAAACAGGTGTTTATATAACAGATGCCTTGAGCACTGTTCTGCCACTGAATTATTGGCCCCTAGGGTCTCTCTTATTCTAACTGGACTTTGAATCAATGTTTGATGATGTCTTATATTCTTTCTTTGGTCCTTGTGCCTATGCTAAAGAGGATTATTTATTTAAAGTCTCAGGTAACACTGAAGCTAGAATCAATTCAGCAATTCTCCCAGAAAACTTTTGTGGAATCTGAAGTTTGAAATAACTGCCCCTTTTCTGAGCATAGCACATTCTTTTATTGTAATGATCCAACTAGTTTCCTATAGCTCAGATTATGAACTTCTCATTGGCAGGTATTCCTATTTTCCATCTTTGCTTCCCAGCATTGATGCCAAAAGTGTACTCATAAGTACTTATCACACTAACACAAAGGACATACTCAATGGGAGTCAGTCTGGTGGTGTAATAAACATAGTGTGTACTAGACTTGTATGCTGTTCAGAGCCTCCTTATTCTCTATGCAAGGAGACGGACCAGCATTAAAATGAGTAACTCAAAATGCATGATACATTAATTTTTTAACAGGATTGATAATAGCCTTCTAAAATCTATTCTCCAATAGAATCTTTCTATGACAACTATTTTTCAACACTTTTCTTTAGTTAAGCAAGTCGGAATGAACGATACCAAGTTCACCACATCAAATTGCTTAACTATTGAGTATTGGTGTTGGTGAGGGAGAGGAGGCAGATGGAAGGGCATGGAGTTATACTTGCTCTGTCACCCACTTCATCCTCAGCCTCCAACCACTGTGGTTTCCAACTTTTGGAAGGGTTCCATGGAATACAGTTTGAAAAACACTGCACTGCATTGGACTTCCTCATTTTCTCCTTGAGCTTTAAAAATAGATAAACAAGTCCACAAAGGAACAAAACAAGATTGCACACACACACAGCCCTCTACCCCTGCTGCCTGTGGCCCCTCCTCTGAACAGGAAGTTGCCCACTTGGTAACCCCCATGGGGATCAAGAGAGTGAGTGTCACTTTCAGCCAGCAGTACAAAGTGCCCATTCTTGCACTCTAACTGAAGGCAGTGCAGCCCGGCTGGTCTCCCACGACACATCTGCAGGGCTGTATCTCACAGGAAGTAGTGCAGCTCTTCAGAGATAAGTTTCAGCAGGGAACAAAGAGGGATTTTGTTCACTGCTTCCAGAATGATGCATTGAACCTGGATGGGGCTTTTCAATTCGTGCAGCTGGAAACAAGGCAAAAACGACCCAACCTGCTCCCTTCTTGTTCTCAATTCAGGCAGAGTAGTTTCTAAATCATCCTCATTTTCCCTTCCAAAGAGGTCAAGAAAGCTTTCTCTCTCTTCTTTTCTATACTAATCATTTCTACTACCCCTACCTTCTGTGCTCCTTGAAATGAAGCTTGAGCACTTATGATTGTGTTTATTTCACGTTTCCCTCTTTTGGGAAATCTGGGCAGTGCAGCCTGTTGAGGATATGGTGTTCCAGATCATGGAGGTCACTGTTAAGGGTTTATGAGCCTAATACTTCTGGCTAAGTATGACAGAGCCATCATGTTAGAACTGGGTTTTTTTTTTGTTGTTGTTGCTTTTTGTTTTTTGTTTGAGTCAAAACAGAGAGACTTTGGTTTGATGACCTAATTCTCTTTGACGAGATATTTGACTTTGACCTTGGGTAATTTGCTAACCTCTCTGCACCTGACTTTTCTAATTTGCAAAATGGGAATTAAGGCATTTCCTACCCCTGTTTTGTAGCTGAAGACCTGAATCCCAGAGAGGTAGAGTGCTTTGCCTGATGTCCCAGAGCAAGCTAGTGCTAAGGATTCCTGGGCAAAGCTCATTATGTGCACTCAGGAAGCAGAACTGCTTGTGCAGCAAACATAGGACTCAGTTATGTGTCGCCGTCCCAGCCTCAGAAGCACAGGCCTGACCACATTTGACTTTCCAGAAGCTGTACATTTCCTGTGAGATAATGAGGTGTGGTATGGAGGCAGGCAGGATTTATATGGCAGTTAAATGTAGTTTGGTATAAAAAATATGATTGCATTATTCACTGTGGCATAGCAAAGATCACCTCTGCCCTCTCACTTTTGGCTGGATCAGCAGATGTAGACCACGATTAAGGAAACACTGTCAAATATTTCTTGAGAGTCTAATTTTCCTCTTATTCTCCATTGCCTGCAATGCCCTTGCCTCTGGGAAAAGTGGCAAAATAAACATGGCTGTTCTTATTGGCTTTGTCCTTCTGGTTTGTAGGGAGTAATTCAGGAATTCAGATTGGTCTTGGGGGTAGATTGTCATCTTTGGCATGCTACACATGGGAAATGGATTTGCTAAACAGAGATAGACTGAGAATCTCCATTCAAAACAAACAGAAGGCTTTTGGATTGCTGAGTTCCATGTTTTGGGATGGAGAAATCGCTACCCCCTGAAGCATCCTGTCTCAGCTTCTTGATGTTTTTACTGTTAGAAGAAAGCATTTTCTAATAATCAGAGAAATTCCATGATGGTTTGGACAAAATGTGGAGATTATGAGCAATGAGTCTCAGGAAGTGACTAAACAAACCAAATGCTTCCTTTGCAGGGAAGCTATTAAGGGGATTCCTGCATGGAGAGTAGGTAATCTTGGGTATAAATACTAATTCTGCTTCTCCTAACCTCCATGAGTCTCAGTTTCCTCATATGTACAATTAGGCTAATAATGTTTACCCTGTTGTGTTTTCCTGGGACAAAGTGAGGTACTCTCTATGAAATGCATAGTATATGTTTATGTCCTCAACAAATGTAGTTTTCTGCTGACTTCTTGACAGGCATAGATGTTTGATCTTTGAATAAATGCCTTTACCAATGGAATTAATTTATAATGAATGAGGCTTCAGGAAGTTGTGCAATGGGTGGGGAAATCATTTCAGGAATGGTAACATGTGCCAGTATTGTAGAGGTCAAGCCTCTACATTGCAGAATGATTCACCTCACTGGTCTAGGTCTATGTGGAGTCATGTGATTGTTGTGATGCAGAGAGTCAGAGTCCTTGTGGATGGAGAGAGCTATTTATGTTATTAGTAATGTTAGTAGTAATGCCATGGACTTGGGATAGATTTGCTGGGAGTGAGGTCAGTGAGGTGTAGAGTGGTGAGAGGAAAGTTTTAGATTTTTGTGAATTTAGAAGAGTTTGGTTCTACAGATCGTTATGATCTCTGTACTTGGGATAATTAGAAGAAGAAAAATATGAATAATCAGAAAAATGAGATTATACTCTTATGTATGATCTATTAAAAGGTGCAAATGCGTTCTACTGTCATGTACCACTAATTAGAACAAATAAAATTATAAAAATTATTAAAAAAAGGAGAAGAAAGTGGTTGGGAAAAAAGATGAAAATGTGAAAAATCAGAGTTTGTGATGCTGAAACCAGAATACTCTTGGACAAGAAAGGGAAATAAAGTAAGTTACATCATGACTTAAAACCCAAGTATTTAAGAGAAAGGATCTGGTCTTGGGCAAAAGGGACTCATATCTTATAGTATAATCAATGTAATAGTAGCAATAGCAGGGAAAGCTATGTTGACATTCTTATATAAGGTTTTCATGGGCTTAATAAGGAAAGAAAGCAGAGCAAGGTGAGGAGGTAAGAGTAGGAAAAGATTTAATTTCTCATCTGCTACATGGCAAGTGTACAATACTTGATATGTATTTAAAAATTTAATTAGAAAATTTCCTAGGTTGATATTATCATCCCATTTACAGATAAGGACATTGTACTTTAGAAGTGGGACATTGTTTAGCATCTCAAAGAAAAAAAGAAAAGAATTTGGCTTTGAAATATGGTGTGTGTAACCTGCAGCCTGTGCTCTTTCCATGGCACCATGATGCTTCTGAGCTACATGAGTCCCTGGACTGACCAAGGGTTCAGGACTGATGACAGACTGTGGACAGGTGAGCAGTCCCTCAAGTGAAGTAAAAGGATTCTCTGTTCCCATCCTATGTGACTAAACTGCAGATGGCAGAGGAAGGATTGAAATCCAGCTTCTTTTTGGGAAGAACTTTTCTCATAGATCTGTGGTCCTCAAAGAGTGTTCCTTGGACCACTGCCGATCCATAAACTGTTAATGGCCTATGACGAGAAGAAAACCTTGAGCCAAGCCAAAATTGGACCCTTACCTCACATCATATGCAAAAATTAACTCAAAATGAATCAAGGACTTCAACATAGGAGCTAAAAACATATCTCTTAGAAGAAAACATATGGATAATCTTTATGGTGTTGGTTTTGACAATGATTTCTTAGACATAACACCAAAATACAACCAGAAAGAAAAAGCAGATGTTAAACTTAGTCAAAATTAAAAAAACTTTATTGCATCAAAGGACACTATCAAGAGAGTGAGAAGACAGAATGGGAGAAAATATTTGAAAATCATATATTTGATATGGATCAGATATCCTCAATATATAAAGAATTCTTACAACTCAAAAACAAAAAGACACATAGCCCAGCTTAAAAAAAGTGGGGAAAAGATTTGAAAAGACATTTCTCCAAAGAAGACACTGTAAATAAATGGTCAAAAGTACATGAAAAGGAGCTCTTAATACTAGCCATTAGAAGAAATGCAAATAAAAACCATAATGAGATACTCCTATACAACTAGTAGAATGATCATAATTTCAAAACAAAACAGAAAATAACAAATGCTGGAGAAGATGTGGAGAAATTAAAACCTTTATACATTGCTGGTGGGAATGAATACTGGTGTAGCCACAATGGAAAACAGCTTGTTTTCCATCAATAACTTAAGCTAGAATTACCATTTAAATTAGAAATTCTTCTACTATGTATATATTCCAAATAACTGAAAACAATTGTTAAAAAATGTATATAAGAATGTGTTCTAGTCAGCTTTTTTGTCTTGTGACCAAAAGACTTGACAAGAACAAATATAGAGAAGGAAAATTTTATTTCAGAGGTCTCAGTCCATACACAGCTGACTTCATTGTTTTGGGCTTAAGGTGAGGCAGAACATCATGGTGGAAGTTTGTGGTGGAGAAAAGCAGCTCAGGAAATGGCATCAGGAAGCAGAGAAAGAGAGAAAGCTCTATTTTCCAGGGACAAAATATATATCCCAAAGGCATGCCCCCAATGACCCACCTCCTCCAGCCACACCCTACCTGCCTACAGTTACCACCCAGTTAATCTCTATTAGGGGATTAATACACTGATTAGGTTAAGGGTCCCATAACCCAATCATTTTACCTTTAAACTTTCTTGAATAGTCTCACACTTGAACTTTTGGAGGACACCTTATATCTAAACCATAACAGAATGTATATATGTCAAAAGGTGGAAATCATATGAATGGGTATCATTTGACAAGTGGATAAGTAAAATGTGGTGTGTCCATACACTGGAATATTGTCTTGCTATACAAAATAAGGAAGTCGGGACATATGCTATAACATGGATGAAACTTAGAAACATTATATTGAGTGAAAAAATGTCAGACACAGACCACATATTGTATGTTCCCATTTATACAAATAGTCCAGAATAGGCAGAAAATAGCAACAGAAATCCATAGAGTGCCTGGGGGTTGGGGATGGGGAGTGACAACTTGATTGAGTGGCTTCCTTTTGGGCGTGATGAAGATTTTCTGCCACTGGATGGTGGTCATGGTTGTACAAGCTTGAGAATGTGCTCAACGCCGCCACTGAGTCATGCCTTAAAATGGTGAATATTATGTATAGTTTACCGCACTAAAAATAAAGAATCGGCACACTCATTTTCACAGCAGGCATTCAAACCAAAATGAAAAAGCTGCGCCCTGGAGGGAACTGTCCCAGAATTTGCACTCAGTGCTGAGGCTTGGACAAGATGGCTTCAAAGGACGTGGACCTGGCAGTGAAGGAGTGCGCCACCTGGGCACCCGGCAGGCGTGCAGCCAGTAAGCAGCTTCCTGGCTCTGTGACCCTGGGAAAGTTACTTAACCGTCTCTGAGCCTCATCCGTAATGTGAGAGCAGTAATTACAGGGTGGTGGGAGGACTGTGACGAGAGCACAATGCCTGACACAAGGCAAGTGCTCCCTAAAGGCCAGTCCTTCTTTCTGGGTTGAGATCCTCTGATTCCTTAAAGGAGAAGTCATTTTTTGAGGTGACCGGGAAGCATTTGGATACTGTGGGAAGCTCACAAAGTCAGGACAATGTGGAGACACATCCCTCTCTGCCCGTCTTTTGCCTAAGGAGACGCACTGCCGTAAGATCTGTTTTTCAGCCCCAGAATGAGTTTTGTTCCTCATCTTTGCTCTATTTTCTTTAGCCTCCATCTCTGAATAGGAAAGAAAACTGGACCAAGCCCAGGGTCAACTCTATAAGGGGGACACCTTCATTCTTTCACAATCAGTTTCTGGAAAACGTCTCAACATGCAGCTCCCTTTGTGGCTCCCAGGCCTCCCTGTGTCCTGGCTTCATGCTTCTGCAATGCTTCAATTTCTCATGACCCTGACTGTAAATGGTCAGTCACCTCTACTTTCTCTACTTACAGCCACAAGAACTTCCGAGTCCAGGCTTAGCACTTCCATAGGCCTTTGACATTCTCAGAGAGCTCACACTCACAGCTTTGCCAGAATTCTGCAAAGAAAATTCAAAACAGGCATCCCTTCACCTCTGAATGCCCAATTTACAAAGGGCTAATATCCGTAGAAGCTTGGCCCATGCTGGGCAAGTTGCTGGGCTGAGTTCCTCTTCTGTGGGCCTTGGAAAGAGAGAGTTTCCATCTTTTTTTTCTTTCTGTGTTGTCATAGGATAAGGAATTTGTGAAGGGGATTGGGAGGCGAGAGAAGGGATGGCTTTGAGAACATGTTCACAGGAATGGCTTGATGACCTGCCTTAGAGAGCCTGGAATTTGTGAAACCTGGCTCTACCTTTTAAAAATGATCTTTTATGTTTCTCTAGGCAATCTGCCTAATCTCTTCAGGCTTCAGTTTTGTCATGTACAAAAATGAATTCATCTTGAGGGGTCATGGCAAGTGCTACATGAAAAAAGACATGAAAACAGTACCAGCATTTTGCTGACTTCGCTTTTATTGAGTATTTACTATGTGTTTTGAAGTCATGACTTGTTTAATCACAGCTATATTAAGGACACTATTTTAGTCACCACTGTCTCGATGTGGAAGTTGGGACACAGAATACAGGAAAAATCCAGTCCAAAGCTGACAACTAGAAAGCCTCTGGAATAAGGAGTCATACCTGGGTAATCCCTTCCTGGTGGCCATGCTATAAACACCAGGGGACACTGCTCTGGCAGGTATTCTTATTTCCATGAATAGTCTGAATTCCACCATTGTGTAGTGTTTTTGGGAGAGAGAGGGAGATTTGTTCCTGATGTTTCTGAAATTCCTGGGGTTTTGCCTGAATGGAAAGTACGGTTCACCTGAATCAACACCACAGCCTATTCTGACTTTTGATCATCCTACTGGAAATCTGACTTGTGTTCCTAATCTTGTGGCTGTGGGAAAACTCATTGGGTATTACAGAGAATAGATTCACACAGGATATTTTTCCCTGGAACTTGTGGTAGTAGTATGGTGCAGTAGCAATTTTCATTCTTAGTCAAGGGCAATATGTTTAACAACTCTTTTTTGCTTTAGATGCAGAGGGGAAGTGGAAAACTGTTTTTGGTTTTCTTTTCTGAAAGAAGAAAACAATGTAATTAGTGGGAAATTTACTCGTAATCTTGATCTTCAAAATCTTCTGCCCTTTTAATCCATTAAGATTGTCTTCTTTTTTTTTTTTTTAAGGAAAAGAACAACTCAGCACAAATAGTCAGGCTACTAAGTTCTCTTTAATGACAGAAGCTAATAAGAAATGGCTCTGGTATTTCATCGAGTTTCTCAAATAATGGGCCTGTTGTTTGATCTCAGAAGTGTAAGGGATGCTTTATATTCAGGGATGGACGTGCCTGTCTCAAGCACCTGAGAGACTGCACTAGATATTTGAAAACCATTTTATACTGTCCCTTCCCCCAGTGAGGCCATTGAAGCTTTGATGTGGTTAAGTAATTTAGTACAATCATGTAATAGATTCAATTAGATTTCAGCTTCCTTGCAAGTTTTGAGGAGTGCACATGAAATGACTGCATCCATAATTTTGTAGCACCAGGAACATTTTCTTTTTTTCTATTTTTCTTTTTCCACAGCAAAGCGCTGGTAAAGGAGGCAGCAAACACCTTCCCTTAATCTTGAGGAGAAGCAAAGAAGAAATAGCTGAATTTCATTCTGACATATGCACACCTGAGTGGGAGAGAAGAAATGAGTGTGGAAGAACAGAGGGAGAGATTTTCTAAGACAGAGTGGAAGGAACTGTTTCATTTTCCATAAAATGAGTGTTGGCTATATGGTGGTGCTGGTGGTAGTGGGGAGAAAAACAGACTGCAAGAAATTCTTAGGTAGATCTGAGTTTTAATCTGGAGTCTACAGTTTCTTTGCTGTGTTACTTAATCTTCTTGAAATCTCTTTTCCATTCTCCATAAAATCAAAATCATTATATTAAATTCGAATTGTTACTGTGGGATTAAATGAGATGATTTAGAAAAAAATGCCTGTCAGTAGGTCTCTGATCAGTAGGTCTCTGAGTCAATACTTAACAAATGCTTTCTCCCTTTCTTTTGATTCTAAACTAGTCAGTGAACAAATATGTACTGAATACTCACTTTTAAACATACAGTTTTGGATTCTAGGTACTGCACTGAATAAGACATATCAAACTACCTACCTGACATCTCCAATTAGAGAATGTAGAGTCACCCAAACTTAAAATATTGCCAAATGAAATCACGTTCGCGTTTGCTTGTGTTCCCTAGCATAGCAAAGTGCTCCTCCTTCACCCAGCTGTCCAGAAAAGAAAACTAGGAATCATCCATGAAACCTCCTTCTCATTCATCTCTCGTAACCAATTCATTACTAAGTCCTGCCAATTGTCTTCTAAAATCTCAGATCCATTACTTCTCTGATTTGACCCTTAGCTGTCATGTCCAAGTAACCTTTACCTCTGTCCTGAATCACAGCCGAGCCCTGCACCTCTTCTTCCTGCTCTCAGGGTCTTCTCTCTCCTTTCTGTGCTTCACAGAGCTTTCATGAATAGAAACCTTACCATGTTAATCTCCACAAAATCTGTTTATCACTGTGTGCCGGTGCTCAGTGTCAATGCACTGCACATAAAACAACTCAGTCAATATTTGTCGAGTGCACATTCCCTTTTCTCAGCATTGATTTAGCTGTTGGGTGGAGAATAAGAGCCTGTGTCAGGTAGAGATAAAAGATGAAAGGTCCTGAGAGGTGAAGAGATGAGGGTATTCCAGGAAGGGAAATGTCCAGGGCAAAGGTATGGAGTATGGGCAACGAGGGGTGAGTGTGCTGGAAGGAAAAGTTGAAGCATTCAAGACCTCTAGAATTTTAGTTCAGTTCTATTATTTTAATTTTAACTGTTAATAATTTCCCCCATGTGTACCTGATTCAGAAGTCAGGCAGAGATTTGGGTAGTTTATACACAGAGATTGTGGTTTCCCATGCTTATCACTCGTGTTCTTTGCTTCTCAAGACTGCTCCATATAGCAGGCATGGTTAAAGTGGAATCTGGTTCTTCAGGACAGGAAGACGGATGGTTTTCTTTTGGGGTTTCTAAAGGAGTTTTAGTTATTTGGTGGTGTCATGCCTTCAGGGTTAAAGCCCCCCCCCCAAAAAAAAAAACAGGTGCAATTTACTCTGCTTTTTCCTTCTTTCTAGAATATTTCTTCTTAATTTTCATTCTGCATTAATTTAAGATAGTTTGTTCTTCATATATTGTCTAGAGGATAGGATTGTCTGCCGGATGCTTGGTTCCATGGGAGCTTATTCAACCATACCAGAAGAACCTCATTTGTCAAACTTCAAATGGCTCAAATGGGTAGGCCATGCCAAACAAATGTTACCATACATTTTAATAAATGTGATTTTGTATACATCTGCCTTTTCAGTGAAGTACAGGTGACTCATATTTGAATCATAATATAGGTATAGGTACACATTGATCATTAAATGCTGCATTGTTAAAAAAAAAACCCAAAATTGATGTTGCTGCTACAATAACAGTAAATGATTATTACAAGACAAGGGGCTGGGGTTGTGGCTCAGTGGTGGAGCGCTTGCCTAACATGTGTGAGGCACTATGTTCAATTCTCAGCACCACATATAGATAAATGAATAAAATAAAGGTCTGTCAACAAATAAAAAATATTTTTTTGACATGTGATTCTCTGCATTTATTTATTTCTTAAACAGATATTTGATTTTTAAAAAAGTCCCCACAAAGGTGTCACTAAACAAAAGTGTTCAGATAAATAATAGCAGTTAAATATGTTTAGCATTTACATAATTTAAAAAACCGAAAATAGCATTAGATTCGTCAACAAGAGATCTGTGTCTGTGGAATTAATTCCTTTTTTATCGTCACTATTTTATTATCAAGGAAATTTTGGAAAAAAATCAGTTATTATATGGAAAAACATAATGGTCGATGATTTACAATTATATAGAACTAAATATTATTGACACCAAATAATTTAAATCTAATTGCAGAATTTAGAATCAAAATAATAGCAAAATCATAACAAAAATATCATTCTTCTTGGGCTGCTATGACTTATTGTAGCATTATTCCCTTTGCTGTATATTTAAAAAAAGGAATGGCAGAAACACAACCATGATCACCTGAAAGCAAGGAGGTGATGTAATGATAACAAAGTTTCCTTCCTACCCTCGCAAACTGAAAGGTGTTCCAGTTGTCTGAGCTGCAGAAGGAACTGCAGCACAGGGAAAGGTCAGAGGAAGTCTGTCTTAGTAGGAAATGGAATTCATATCCTTGGGAGACTCTAATAAATTGCTAATTTTAGTTTATGAATATTAAAATTTAAAACATCGAATTATCTTACTGAGTAGATAACTTATTAATAAGTTGGAGACATACAAAATGTTTGTCCTCACAAACTACAGAAAAAAACATGTCTTTTGAGGATTATTTATAGGAGGTAGTCGTTTAGCTGCTGACCTGTCTGGGAGAGTAGCGGTGAGATTAACAAGCTATTTCATTTTGTTTAGCTTCACGTTTTCATCTGCAACATGGGCTGGCACGAAGAGGATCCATCTAGGGAGTTATTTGTAAGATTGAGTGAGATAATGCATGAAAAACATGTTTCCACTAGATTCTGTGAATTTGGGGTCCACTTTAGTGTTGCATAATTGCAGGGGTCTTCCAGGTGCTTGGCACAGTGTGTGGCACATGGTAGGTGCTCAGGAAGTATTTGGTAATTATGTCAATGGATAAATAGTGCAGTGCCTGAAACAAAATTCATAATGGATGGAAGTTCTTTCCCTTTCCAACCAACTGGTGCCATAGTAGGAAGGATGACATTTGGGCAGGCACTGGTAGGACTCGTTTGTCAGACGTGAGAAGAAGCTGGCTATCATTCAAAATTCAGGGCAGGAAGCAGCTGGCGATTGGCATCAGGAGTCAAGAAGACAGATCCAGACCTATGAGCCTGGCCCCAGGCAAAATGGTGATAAATGTTAATCATTATTATTTCTATAGCACCTTGCATCGCTGTATTTTATGTCTTTCAAAGCACTTTTTACAGCTTTGATTTTGCTTGTGTCTTAAGGACAGGTCTGAAAGAAAAGCTGCTAGGATTCCATGGACACTAATAATTTAATAGGTGCTCGTGAGTGTGTGTATGAAATGTATTTTTATTTGGCTTATAGTCTCATGAAATATGCATAGGGTTGAAGTCAGAGAATCTAGAGTTGTCTTGGCACTCATAATTTTGGTGAACTCACTTGATATTTTTAGAAATCAGTTTCCTTATCCTGAATCCTGTTTCTTACTACTGACCATAATCAGAAGATGCTTAGCTTGTCTGTGTCTTATTTCCTTATTTGCAAAATGAAGACAGTAGTATGTAGTTCATAGAGTTGCTTACTGATTTAACACATTAGGTGTCTATGAATATGAGGTTCTGTTCTGGGAGTTTGGGCCACATAAGTGAACAAATGAGATGGAGCCCATTGCAGGGTTGAAAGGAGTTAACGCAAGAAAAACACTTAGATCAGTACCTGTCACAAAAGAGTAGTCTTAAAATGAGCAAGAAGAGTATTTTCTATGGCCTAAGGCAACTTGGATTTTAGTATGTATAAAAGGAACTATCATAATTCAGAAAAACTATTTTTGTTATCACAAATCCAGTCTTTAAAAACCATAAACTTGTTAAGAACTTAAGACAGTTTTGCGGTAACAAAAGATCAATTTGTTGTAGTTTATTTCCTTTTTCCTGGGTTTATCTTTCTCACTTAGCCTTAATGGTACCAGGCTATCAGAGAATGTGATTTCCAGGGGAAAGATACTTGTGGGGGAGAGGAAAAAGCATGGATTTAATAACATCTCTATATACCAAATAATTTACTTATACCTAATAAATGTTTAATAACTAATTATTTAAAATTATTTCTCTTTAATTCCATCCATTTACCTGCAAATGCTATAAATTTTATTCTTCTTTATGGCTGAATAATATTCCATTGTGTATATATACCACAGTTTCTTTATTCATTCATCTATTGAAGGGTATTCAGGTTGGTTCCATAATCTAGCTATTGTGAATTGAGCTTTTATAAACATTGATGTGGCTGTGTTACTGTAGTATGCTGATTTTAAGTCCTTTGGGTATAAACCAAGGAGTGGAATTGGAGAATATCATGCTAAGTGAAATAAACCAATCCCAAAAAACCAAAGGCCAAATGTTTTCCCTGATAAGTGGATGATGATACATAATGGGGATGGGGGACTGGGAGGTAAGAGAAGAAAGGAGGAACTTTGGATTACATATAGGGAAATGAGAGTGGGGAGGGATAGGGGGTATGAAAGACAGTGGCACGAGACAGACGTCATTACTCTATGTACATGTATGATTACATGAATGGTATGAATCTACATCATTCACAACCATAGAAATGAAAAGTTGTACCCCATTTATGTACAATGAATCAAAATGCTGTCTGTAAAAATAAAAAAAATATTTCTTTTAGGATTTCTTAAGCATATCACAATCTTAAGACCCTTAAGAGTCTTCAACAATATAACTTTTTATAGGTGGAGATAACTCAGGGTAGTAAGTATTCATAGATGACAATAAAACACATCCTAGAAAGGCCAACAGTCTAGACAAAACTGAGCCCTGTCCTTCAGAATGGTCATCTTTCCTCCATGAAGCATCTAGTGACTAGACCAGGAGTGTATTGGAAAGGCAATTTCATACATTTGGTGATCTCCTTCAGCAAATGGATTTTATGACTGTATTTTTAAAAGGAATTTCTCCAGGGTAGGATTGAAATTAGTATTTTGGGCTTCTAGATCAAATGCAGAAGTTTCTAGAAAATTTACTATCTAAATGCAGAAAAAAGCAGCATTTGATTGTAGTCCACTACACTGGGAATTTAGAGTTCTATAATGCAGTGATGAATTTCAAGGTGTACCTCTGTGAAATATGCATTTTATTACAGTGTCTCAAATTGTCTAAGTGCCTCTCTGGTAGCTCAAAGGACTAAAGTTGGGCTGGTTAGTAGGGCCTGGTGGTGGAGAAAGTTTCTCACTCAAAGCTGAAAATCTTGGCAGTTTAGCACATATAGACTAGATCTGAGCAGAAAGTAGAGTGTAGTAAGTGAAAGAAACAACTGTGCTTAGAAACTGGAATATGGTCCCAAGGCTGTGAGAAAAGTAGACACAATGAAGCCCATGAAGGTTGAAGGATGGGAGGGATAGTCACAGGCATTTTGGTGGAGCAGATAAGGGAGTCTCTGTGGACCTTCTTGAGTCTATTCCAACCTGGTGTCTGGGAAGGGGGAAGCACTTACTGGTCCAGACAGGAGATGGGATCCATGGCTGCTATGCTCACTTGAAGACCATCCATTCAGCTCTTCCCTGTCTCTAAAACGCAGGTTGGAATCCATGAGCCCCATGGTACCTCTTTGTTTTTACCACTCCTTTATGATGAAATGAACATGCTTACATGTTAAAACTTTGCTATCACCTGTATTTTGTGTTTTTTAAAAACGAAAAAGAAAACAAAAGCAAAGACTAGCCTCAAATCCCAATCGGGTGTGGAAACCTAAGTCATTGTGAACACCTGTGAGTAATGCCTTATGCATGAAAGCCTCTGATTGGAATGTTAGATAGCAAAGTTCTTCCACTCTTACAGGAAAATATGTCTGATGAAGGATGGCTTTGGGTGATTTAATGCAAAATTGGTCAATGAAATTAGAGTGGATGGGACCGAGATTTTGTGGGATAAAGTAGTAGTTCCAAGCCTAAGTATCAGAATAACCAGTGAGCATGTTAAAATACATATGGCAGACTCACTGAGTTAGTATTTCCTAAGGCACAACACTTCCAAACTTTTAGTTTTTATTTTCTCCATATTTGACTTTGAAATGCAGAAAAGTTTAGGAACTAATAAGATAGTGTATTGAAGCAATATCTCTTTAATAGAATTTTTCCAAATATGGTCTCTAGTTTAGTTGCACTGAGTTTTGGGATGGGAGGGTAACAGGAGGGAGTGAAGAAGGGGTGCATATTAAAATACGATTCCTGAGGTCAATCTAATCCTGCCCAAACTGCATTTCCAACAAATGCTTCAGGTGATTCTTATGTGAAAACAGTTTAACAGATTCTACTCTGTATGCTATGAATGAACCACAGATGGAGGAGATTTGAATTAGTTGAATTGACCCTTAGAATCAATGGGGTGGGAAATGGATCAGCTTGAGAAATGAAGAAGTGTTCTTACTCTGCTGGGAGCCCAACTGAATCCTAGGTAAGGTGCTTGGACATTTAGCAACATGATCTAATTTTTTTTGATAGCCATGTTATGAAGTAGGTGTTAAGTGGTTCTTACGTGAGACCCCAGAGCAGAGTCAGAATAAGTGAAATCAAGATAGAAATTTGGGTCCAAATTTCCAGTAAATGTATACTGAACTATGCATAAATCAGAACTAACATTCAATCCTCACTCTGATAGTGTGCATTTCTGCAGTGTTAGCTATGTCTTTGGGCCTCAATCTCCTCACCTGTTTTTTTTTTTTTTTTTTTAATACTGAAATTGAACCCAAGGGCACTTGAACACATCCCCAACCTTTTAACAAAAATTATATTTTGAGTCATGGTCTTGCCAAATTCCTTAGGGGCCTTGCCAAGTGGCTGAGACTGGCTTTGAATTAGCCACCCACCTTCCTCAGTCTCCTACCTCAGTCTCCCAAATTACTGGGATTACAGGTGTACTCCTCTGCACTGAGTGTTTCCTCAATTTTTATAGCTTAAGTGTTACATGAGGACATGGTTTTATCTCCTACAGTGGTCAGTCTTCCTCCTTAAATAGCCCACAAAAGGCATTGGATCACAGAAAGAATATCTTTGGGAATTGAAGGTCATGTGGGGGTCATATTCTTCTCTTCTAAGTAAGTATTAAGGTTACTTTTGACATGTTTAAAAAAATTCGATTTTCTCATATGTGCAAGCAGCCTGAGATGGAAATCCAGTGTATTGAAGATGGACTAGCATTATTTATCTCTGATCATTTAGATTGCTCTTGGTCACCTGTCCTCAAAGTGGGGCTATATATGGCTATATATATTAACACTGAAAGAATCTCAAGGGCCTATTCAGCAAAAGTAGAAAAATAAAAAATGCTCTCACATTTGCTTTGGCTCTTTGCCCTCTACATCCCTGGGATAAATGATGCTCAACCTCTGGGACCCTCTGTGTACCAGTAAAGGTTAAGGAATCTTTTTTTTCTAGATGTCTGTTCTAGTAATAATGTAGGCTGCCATATTCTAGAACAAAAAGCCTCTGGGAAGCTTCAATGCCTGGTGTTCAGGCAGCCAGGAGTTCTTCTGATGGCTCCTTAAGTTATCTCCATGTGTGTCCACATGATACTCAAAGATCAGTGGAGAGTGAGGCCATGACCTAGGATGCACACTTGCAAGCCCTTGAGTCTGGACCTCAGTCATTGCTCAGTTCAGTGGCTCTTCCACACTTGACACTCATACCTTAGGTTTCCTTGAGATCCTTGGCTTGAGTTACTCTTTCATCTCCTTGCATCTTATTGTCCTATCATGTCCCCACAGGACACTGTGGCCTGTGTTCACACTCAACATTCAGCTGCTGACTGGTTTTGTTAGTTCTCCCACTTTCCCAGAGTTCCCTGGCTTACAGGAGATAAGATAGAAAAAGTTTTAAGAAGGTGAGGGTGACCATACACTGGTTTAACAGAAGTAATCCTTCTTTACTTCTTACCCTGTCATAATTATTAATATTATTCCCTTTTGGTTTCAAAAAAATGGAACTGGTTTCAATGATACATTATGTCATTAATCCACACATAATGTTCTCTGTTGCATGGAAAAGGTTGTAGTGTCACACTACCCCCAGTGTCCAAAGGACACAGAGACAAACACACAACAAACAAAAAGCTGCTTCTGATTCATTTTCATGTATTATGGAACTTTAAAAAACAGAACTGTCTCTGGTACAGTCCGTGGTGTATTGCAGCCATAGATAAATGGAAGCTACCATTTTATTAAATCTGGTCACTTGACATGTTACCAGGTTAATGGGTAGTTAACCCACAGTGGGTCAGCCCAGCCCACCCAGCATCTGTAAACGACCATGGCTGCTCCCTAGGGCACATGCAGAGTGGTATGTCAAAGGGTCCCACTGCATAACTTTCATTTTAAACTGAGTGCTGAACTTTTCTGCCCACTTTATACTTTCTCTTTTCTGTTGCTGAATTGCCTTATTTACTAATTCTGTAGTTCATTTTTAGGTAAAGACAAGTAAATGTTAACATGACAGAAGATGCTATTTCAGAAGAGGACTGTGAGATCTGGATGTAACAAATGCTTAGCTGAAACAATCTGAGGTAGAGGAAGATAGTGCATGAGAAGAGCATCTCCTGGAGATATTTACGAGTGATGGTAATTTGGTTCAGAAAGCAAGGGATTCAGGGTGAAGGAATGGGGCAGATTAGGGGAGAGATCTCCAAGCCCTTTTTGGTTATCATTTGTTTTGAGATGTTTTAGTCCTAGTGAAGGCCTCTGTGTTTCAGAGGCTACAGGAAAAGGTTCTCCTGGCTTGGGTCCAAAGGAAGTGTGCCCTCTTGGAGCTGCCAGAATCCATGTCTTGGAATGAATGGCAAGCCTTGGAGCAATCACATGGCCTCTGCTAGGAATGCATTCCTGGAGATTTGTGGTCACCCCATCTGGTCTGCAGGTGATGGATTCCATCAGGGAGGAGGAAAAGGCCCAAGAGAGGATCTGAGACTCTGGGCTCAGCAGGAGATCTAGAGATTAACACCGAAGGCTGCAGTTGTGGCCAGGCAGAGGAATATTTAACTCCTACCTGCAGTGTACTTGGGTCAAGTTCTGAGAGCAGGTGGGACAGTCTAAACAACAATGGAGGAACACCTGCAACTCCAAACAAAGAAGAAGATTAGAAAACTTCCTAAGCAGCCCAGGTCACAGGAGCAACACTTGATGCATAGACAAGACCAAGGGTGCAGGACAAGGAGTCAGTCATAAAGAAAGAGATGTCTTTCAGCCTGAAATTAGCTGTGAAGTACTTGGGGAAGAATTAGTCTGTGACCCCATACATGCAAGGAGTGACTTGGGAATGAAGGCCCCATGTTCTATAACCTTAGTGAGAAGTAGCTGATTTAGGGAAGGCTGCACTTTAAAAGGTCGGGTTCAAGTGCTAGGTCTACCTTTACCTTCTTGAATGTGTTTGAGTATGTTTGATTTTGCCCTAGTTTCCTCAGTTAAGAAAATTGGACTCTGTATCTCTGTGCTAAGATAGTAGCTACGTGTGACTATTTGTTAATCAAATTAAATTAAATAAAAATCACCATTCATTTCCTGGGTCACACTGTTCACATTTCATGTGGTCAGTAGCTTTGTATGGCTCGTGGCTATCATCTTAGACTGGGTAGATACAGCACATTTCTGTCATCATAGAAAATTCTTTTGAACAATGCTGCCTAGATTATGTCTAGCATAAGTTTTGGCCCTGACTTTCCCTGACTCAGTTCATGAACTGTGAGTCAAGTTACCCTATGTCAGGGACTAGGGTCAATGCCATTTCTACCCATCTTAGTTTCCTCTTTGGGAATATTTGCAATGAAGCTCCTGTATAGGCTGGTGATTTTCTTGAGCCAAATGAACCACAGTCTGAATCTTTTCCACCCAATCTTTCCTCCTTTCACAAGTATCAGAACAGCATTGCATCAGGAAGACTTTCCCTTCCACTGCTTCTCCTTTCCATTTCTCTTTTACAAGTATTGGCTTTCATAAATCTCTCATACTTCTAATGTCAACTTAGTAATTCCTTTTTGGAGAATCTGAACTGACATTTGAAGGAATATTCTTTGTGACAAATATCAGGATTTCCAAAGAAGATGACCACAGTCATGGTCTAAGCAGGTAGCTAGGCCTCTGTGACTCTTTTCTGAGCCACAAGCTTCCTAAAGACACCCTATGATAAATTCTTTACCTTTCCTTTTTCTAGTGTCTGCATTCTGGGTCTTCTAACTCTGTCCTGCCTACAGTCTTGGAGAAGGTTACATAATTCAGAGCTCTTATTGGATCTCTGACCACTGTCTTGAGCTTGATATTTTTTGACTATACTTTCCCTAAGGTATATCCTTTCTCAGGTTAGAGATCCAAAGTCTTCTTTATTCTATACTCCATATTCTCTGCCACGTGACTTATTTCTAGCCTTGGGTTTTTGAATAAGCTTGGGAAAATCAGTAGGGATATTCTAGCCTGGAAGAAAAGTTGGACAAGACTGCAAATGAAACTATGCAAGAAAGTGAGATACTCTAAAAGGTGAATGGAAGTCAGATATGCCTAACTGAGAATCCAGTTAAGTCATAGACAGGTACTCAGAAGGGTACATACCAGTCAATAGGATTTCTTGTCAGTCCTCTTAGTGTTATGAGCAGAGACTGGAAAAACATGTCTTTGGTGGAGGACAATGTTGGAGTATATAATATCATTCATTCACTTTTTATTAAACATTTAATGAGTTTTGTGTCATGCTGGATCCTAGGCTAGATAGGGATGGAATTCATATTCCTATGAATGAATAGATTCATATTCCTATGAATGAATAGAGTGTCTGCACCTGTATGCTCATAGACCAGAATTTAGAACTGAAGTAGCAACTTGGGTCCTGGATTAGCATTGGAAACCAGCAATAGAATTGGAGACAAACTGTGGACTAGAAAGAACTGAGGACAAGACCTAGGAGGTGGCTACTCAAACTCTCCTACCCCAGACAACTTTGGGGTTTGGACTTGGGTCTCAAGAAGCTCCTACTGGAAGCAAAGAAGAGCAATATCCAACCTGAGATTCAAGAAGCAGCCAACCCTGGCCTCAGTCCTTAGGGATTTTGTAGATTTCCTGCTGCAGTAACCTCTGAGTGACATGCAAGCTATTGGAGGAGTTGCAGATAGGATCAACTGGGCAACTGATTATAATTCATCATCTCAACACTGCTAGCATTTGGAGATCTCTGCTGTTTAGAATAGTTGATATTTGATTTGTAGAAATATGAAGAGTCCATTCAGACAAATAACTTGAATTACAGATAGGAGTAAAAGATACTGCTGAATGGAATAGAGACCCAAGATAATAGAGTTAGTTAGAGGTTCAGTTCTTGTCAGATAAATATCTGTGCTGCTATCCTCGCTCTGCTTTATGAATTCTTGAAGGAAGTACTCCAATCTCTTCTCTCTCATTGCTCTGCCATTAGTAGGTGTTGCTCTTAAACACCTGATTCAGACTGCTCACTACCAAGCCTGGATTCCATTTAGAAGCAAGGGGGAAAGGGAAGGGGTGACTGTGCCTTTCCCTTTCGAGGTAGACTCTGGATGTTACATGCACCTTGCCACCTAGGCTCAGATCCCATTGTCCATGATTTATTCTCAAGGCCCTGGAAGAGGTCATGTGTCAAAGGCAGTGGATGCCTCAATCTCGGGGATCATGTCCTTCACTGGGGCATGTACACATGCTTAATTTACAGGGTATGGCTCACTTCTAGCACTGCCCCAGGTGGGCTTTGTAAACTTTCTTTTTCCTACCATTATCTCTCAGATTTACCTTTGTCAATATATTTTCACCCTGAATTGTGATTCGGTTTATTCGTATTTAGGAACCTATTGCCAAGAAGAAATGATTCATATCTATGATGTGCTAAGTGTGCCACAAAGTAGATGTTCAAAACACAGGATTCCTGGTTCAGTAAGTAGTTGGGGAATGAATGAAATCCTTTAAAGGTTACAGAATCCCTGCATGAAGAGACCTTGAGCCAAAGTCCCCCTCCTGTCCCTACCAGGACAATGAGACAGGCAGGGCTTGGACTGTATTTTTGTGCAATTCTGGGGGGATGATTTTTTAAAAATTTGGTAACATCATGTACAATTTACTGAAGGAATGACTAGACAGGTGTGGAAGTCAGAGATTTCAGTTGCCAAGGTCACTGTGAATTTCATCTTCAGGCCTCTTCAAGCCAGCACCTTCATGGCTCCACTCCTCTATGGGTAGGAGCTGGGCAGCTTTCCCTGACTTGGTTATACCAAGTGGAAATAACCTCCTTTCCCACCCCCTGCCACATCAAAGGGGCCCTGGGAGCAGGGAGGAGTGTTATTGTGGCTTTTCACTTCAGGAAGCAAGTATAATGATGCCATTCATGGCATTAACTGCAAAAAACTATCATTAAGTCTTTGAATGTCTTATAATCATGGGGAAAGGAACTAATACTTTGGAGCTCCAAATATGTCAGGCACTTTGCGACCACTGTGTCTTTTAATCTTCTCAATATTCTTTGAGAAAGGTAATTTGAATCCCCATCTTACAGATGGAGATCATCTCAGAGAGATTAAATATTATACCCAGAGAGGTGCTGGTGCTAGGGTTGAAGCTAGGTTCTGCCTGTACCAACGCCTGCCCTTTCTCACAATGTCGAGTAGCCTTTCCTGTGCTCCATAAAGTACTTTCTCAGTGCCAACTCTCTTGGCCTTCACAGTGGTCCTGTGAGGTGCAGGGACAGGCATTTTGTCCCAGTTTTGCAGATGACAAACAGGGGTTTGCACAGGTCAGTTGGCTAGCTGAAAATCACATGTCTAATAAATAACAGAAACATGTCTTTAAGTTGAGGACTCTCTTGCCCACTTCATGCCCACCTTATAAACAGGCTATGTGGTTGGCAGGAGCGAAGAAAACAAGTCAATTCCTTAAAAGATACCAAACATTGTCATAATGGAGTCCAGGTGAGGGGACAAACTCCTCCTAATTTTTCCCAAAGTTTCTTTGTGTGGTACTGGAAGTCCTGGGCCCCGGATTGACCTCAGCCCTGGGCAAACTGGATCACTGGTTCCCCTAACCAGGTGAATTTTCTTGAGCCTCATATAAATTCAATAATTTTCTGGGACAATGCCATGTGAATGAAATAGCATCATATAGTACTAGATTTCTGAGTAATAATGCAATCATCATTGGCCCAAATGTATTTATTAAAAATACCTAATTCCAACGGGTAATTCCAGTGTCTCAAAGCTCAGAGATTTGCCCTCAGCTCAGTTTTATCTTGTTTTTATACTTTTGTCCCATCATCCTTATCTTGGAGCCAAGGATACTGTTCCAGCTGTAGATGTGGACATCAGTGGTTCTCAAAATTTATTGTTCATAAAAGTATGTGGAGAACTTGGTAAAATGGTAATTGTCTGGGTGCAGAGATTCTGCTTAAGTAGTCTGGAGAGGTGGGGGTTGCTGTGAACCCGTCCCTCCAACAAGATCCCAGCATCCCAGGTGATGTGGATGCTACCAATTTACAGACGACACTTTGAGCAGTCCTTGGCCACTCTAGTGGTGCCAAAACCAGGAGTGCAAGGCAATCCACTGGGGTTTGGAAAGAAAGCATATATTTATGCATTTTTTTCATAAAGTGAAATTTTTGTGATTTAAAATAATGTGTAAGTACTGTAGTGTAGGTAAATAATTTATATGTAAATAAATATAAATAGGGATGCATGTCAAAAATAGCTCGATGGAATTAAATGAATCGCATTTCTTCAAAAGTGTAGAGTGCACATCAGAGTAATCTCCATGCCTCTGAACTTGCACCACGGAAGAGGTGGGGATGCATTGGCTGTTGGTCACCTGATGATTCTTATACAACTGAAATTGGAGAGCACTGATGTGAATTCTGGGGTCTATTTTCTGGGGTTTTCAAAGTGTGGCCCTGAATCATCAACTTTAGCATCATGTATAAACTTATTAGAATGCAAATTATCAGGCCCCACCCCCCATGTAGTGAACTAAATACTCTGGGATCTGGGCCAGGTAGTCTGTGTAAGTTTAACAAGCCTTCCTGGAGATTCTGAGGCAGGATGAAGTCTGAGAAAGACTGCCCTGGACATGAGAACTTGAAGGAGACTTAGATCACATGACTCTATTAAAGGCTGGTCTTCTAGTCCTGCTGTTTCTGACTTTTTAACCTGTAGCCATGTCTCTCTGGAAACTTTAGTTCCCTATGGAAATAAATTCTTGGTGACTTTTTTCTCTCATAATTTGTGGCTGCTTTATTTAGACTTCAATGTTGTACCTCTGAGGAACTATGTTTAGTTTGTGGAATGTGTCGTATTTTCTCTCTCTGGTTGAATATTGCCCAGGTAGGTTATATGAACAAATAAATATTTTCGTATAACCATGAGTTGTGCATTATTTGGGATACACTTATGTTCAAAAGTATTCCCTTTGGGAGGGCTTCAAAGACCCTTAGGCTAAGCCTAGTCCCTCTGTGCTGGGCTCCTATGGTTCAATTTATTGAAATTGCTTAATTGCTTGGCAGTTGTTTCCTGCTAGGCTGAAGTTTTTGAAGGGCCAGGACTGGATCTGTCTTATTGGTCATGATATCCCAGTATCTAGAGAAAATTTGTGGGCATTCAAATATTTGCTTAGTAAATAGATGAATAGTGTGTTATGAACTCTGGGATTTTTAGAAGCAGGAACAGATGCTGGAGGTGTCTCTGATGTTGCCTGCCTGCTCCTGCCCTACTGACCTGCCATTGTGGTCCCCACTGGCCTATGCAGTGCCCCGGCCTGGATGGAAGCATGGTACTGTGGCAGAGAGAACTGATGGCACAGGGAGGAGTGGAATCCTGGCACTTGCTGTGTGATCTGGCCAGAACTGCAGCTGAATCTGTTTTTGATTTGATCTGTCAGATGGAGGAATCTTAATGTCTTTATTGTGAAAGTCTAATAAGAAAATGGGTGAGAGTGGGATTTTGCACATCACAAAGAACTACTATTTATGCTTTAATTTTTTTTTTTTTTTTTGGTACCGGGGATTGAACTCAGGGGCACTCCACCACTGAGCCACATCCTCCGCCTTATTTTGTATTTTCTTTAGTGACAGGGTCTCACTGAGTTGCTTAGGGCCTCCCTTTGGCTGAGGCTGGCTTTGAACTCTCGATCCTCCTGTCTCAGCCTCCCAAACCACTGATATTACAGGCATACGCCACCAAGACCGGCTTATGTTTTGATTTTGAGTTCTGATTTTCTGGCTCACAGACTTTGCTTATTCCTCTTATCCTGTTCCTCTCAAGTCCATTTCTACTTGTGTTTTCTTCTAGTAAGAATAATAGATACCATTTACTACTGAAGCCAGTCATGCTATTATTGCTTCACATACATTATTGTTAATCTGTACCAGCCAAGGAAGCATTCCCAGTTTCTAGATAAGGAAACTGAGACCCAAAAGAGTTTAAATTCTCTATATAATAACTAGCAGAGCTTGGATTTAAACTCAAGGCTCTCTGACTCCAGAACCTTTTCAATCACAGCATACTCAATTCTGAGTCTGGTCTCATGATTAGAGAGTTGGGCTTTGCTTGTCCCTCAGAAGCCCCAGCTCCTTTGGGATGGCTTGTCTCCCCTGCTCTGAAGCCCTGATTTGGACACTGCTGCAAGGGAATAGCAGTATCCTGCTAGTCAACAGATGCCAGAGACAGGAGAGAAAGTCTGTAAATATCATATCACTTCTTTGTCCTGAAGCAGTTGTATTTCTGGTTCTGCCTCAAACCTGAAAACCTAGCTTTTAAGAACTGTGTCTATTTTCAGCACAGCTCAGACAGGTTGCCTAGGAGCCTGGCCTATGCATCTTGGGTTTACTTCTTGTATAGTCCTGAAAGTGGTGAATTGTGTGCTATATAGGTGGGCACCAACAGCCATTTCCCTTCTTCTCCCTGCTGGACAAACCTGGTTTTGTCCAGCTGCTGACCTCTTTCCTAAGCAACCCAGGAGAAGAAACTCCACCTCAACTCTAGAAGTAAATTCTGATTGTCTGTTCATGGTAGCTCTGCTCCTCTTTCTAGTCATTGGTTTAGGGATGGGTCTGTAACCCAGTGAGAACAGTGGGTTAAGAGAAGAAGTCCTCTGAGGGATTTGGGGAAGTTTCTTTACCAATAAAGAGACATGCAAGAAGATCTGACACTGTTTCCTCTCTTGAAGTCTACATGAGTTGTTGGAACCAATGCAGCCATGTTGTGTTTATGAAACTAGCATACTGCAGTGCCGGTTTTCTGGGAATGGAAAGAATCTGAGCTTTTGTAGCAACATTGAAACATTGCATAAACCATTCTCCAAGGAGTCCTACCTTGAACTTCTTGTATGAGATAATAAAAGATCGATTGGCATCACGTCACGTTCTCAGATAGGGTTTGTACCTCCATTATTTGCAGCTGACAGCATCTTGACTATTTTCTTCTCTGAGTTTACATTGGACTATAAGCTTCTGGAAAGCAGGGATTTCTCTTTCTTGCTTAAATTTATATATTTAACATCTAAATGACACACAGTAATTGACCCCTAGCTGATGGTCATCAAATGTTTGGTAACTAACTGAATGAGAGCTCTTTTCTAGAAACTTACTGAATGTGGAAATATAATATTCTCTCCAATGTGGCAGGTCAAAATCAAAGCCTGAGGAGGTCTGAGTAGGCCACTTTATTAGTCAAATTTCCATCACTGTAGCAAAACATCTGAGATAATTAACGTATGAAGAGAAAAGATTTATTTTGGCTCATGGTTTTAGAAGTTCCAGAACGTGATTGGGTGGATCAATAGTTTTAGGTCTCTGGTGGGGGTAGTAGATGGCTGTGACAGGGAACATGTGACAGAGCAAACTGATCACCTCATAGCCGTGAAGTGAAAGAGGAAGAAGCTGGGGTCCCCTAATCCCCTTCAAGGGCATTCTCCCCATGACCTAAGCTCTAGTTCCTAAAGGTTATGCCACCACCAATAGTGCCATCCGGGGGATCAAGCCATTAGCACGGGGCTGCTCTGAGACATTCAACATTCAAACTGCAGCACCCAGGGAAAGTTTCTGCTGGATAATCCTCACATGGAGTTGGATGGAATTCTTGAATAACAGAGCAGGTAGGGTTGTGGACATGGCTCTCCCTTACAGCATAAAGTAATTAAGACATGAAGATGAGTCTCACAGAGGGTAATAATTGGTCCAAAGCATCTATACCTTTCATGACTCTGTTTGCTTAAGTCAGCTTGACCTTTAACTACTTATGTGACTGGAGCACATCACATACTTCTGAGCCTTTTCCCAACCAAGTAACCAAAAGGTAATAATTCCTATTTACTTGCTTTCAGGTAGATGGTGAAGAGAGGCATTGAGACAGAAGTTGAAGAGTTCCGTAAGTTTAAACATTCTAAGAAAAATTGCTTTGCTATTAACTATATCAACTGTATGTGTTTTGAGGTGCAACAAAGGAAGGAGCTCTTACCAGGAGGTTAAAAAGTCTTGGTGGTCCATTTGTGGGGAACATAAAAAAGAAGAGACTTTAGCAGGAAATGAGTGTTGGAATGCAAAGTTGCTAGCTTTTGATGGCTCGTAGTGGGACTGTGCTAGATGTAGTGCATCCACTGTTTTGTATGATCAGCATGTTATCCTTGAAAAACAGGCAGTTTGATCTGAGTTTTGCCAATGAAGCTGCTGAAGGTGGGAGAAGTGCAGGAGTGGTGTAGGTAGCAGATGGTTGAGGGGCTCATAGCTTCATCACCTGGCTCAGCATCCATGCTCTTTCTGCCACACCATGGGCCACTCCAAAAGCCTGAGGGCATCGATCTGGATAGCCCAATTTTAAGTCCTTTTGCTTCTGGACAATCAAAGCTTTTCACTCCTCCACTGGCCCAACCTGACTCAGCAGTGGGACTTGTCAGTCAAGGTGACTTGGATGTGGACATTTCAGAGATCATCATGTAGATGATAGTGATGACCATCAATAGCAATCTCCTCTCTGCCCCTTCATCTTCATCCATAGACATCTAGGCATGGTCAGTTCTTCCTTTTTCCTTTGGTAGCTTGGTCATGTAATTTGTCTTCATTTATTCATGTTTGGTTTACAAATATGAGCTCTGGGACAAGTGTCATAGGAGCTGGTGTGTGTGACTCCAAGTTAGATAGGACTGAGCTTAAACCCCAGTTCTTCCATTGCTCATTTGGTGGCCTTATGCAAGTTTCTTCTGGGTTTTAGGATACTATGTCAGTCCATTTTCTGTTACTGTAATGAAATACCTGAGGCTGGGTAACTTGTAAAGAAAAGAGGCTTATTTAGCTCAAGTTTGGGAGACTAGAAAATAAAATAGTATGGTGCCAGCACTGGAGAGGGTCTCATGGGAAAATGCCATCATGTTGGGAATGTAGGTAAAAAGGGAGACAGGAAGCCAGATGGACTGGACAGGGCCAACCATGCACTTTTATAACAACCTTCTCATGAGTATCCACGGAGATCCCATGAGAAGTACATTAATCTCGTCTGAGGGTGGAACCCCAAGGACCTAATGATCTCCTACTAGATCTCACCTCTTAAAATCCCACCACCTTTTAACATGCTATGTGGACCCTTGGGGGACCAATTCAAGGTATATCCAAATGTAGCATTTACTTACCTCTAACAAGGAAATCATTTCTTATTTGTAGGATTATTGTATATAGCAATGTTGAATGCTATTTTCTCATATAGTAGATACTCAAAAAATGATAACCATTCTTTAAATTCATTTTTAGAAAAGAAGAAAAAAGTGATTTAACCCTTTTTTCCCCGTTAGTCCTTCGAGCCTATTTTAATAGATTTTTTCAGTGCTGTGACCAAAAGACCTGACAAGAGTAATTAGGGGGGGAAAAGTTTATTTTGCAGCTCACAGTTTCAGAGGTCTCAGTCCATAGATGGCTGACTCCATTCCTCAGGGCCTGAGGTAAGGTAGAATAGGTGGAAAGCTGTGGTGGAAGAAAGTGGATTAGGACATGGCACTAGAAGCAGAGAGAGAGAGAGAGAGAAAGAGAGAGAGAAAGAGAGACAGCTTCCCTTACAAAATGTAAACCGCCAAGGCACGCCCTCAGTGACCCATCTCCTCTAGCCACACCCTACCTGCTGCAGTTATCACCCAGTTAATACATGCCAGTGGATTAATGCACCCTTTAGGGTAAGACTCTCATGACCCAATCAGTTTACTGTGAACTTTCTTACATTATCTCACACATGAGCTTCTGGGGAACCCTCATATCTAAACCATAACAGAGTCCAATTATTGCTATTTTCTCCCTGTCTCTCTACTTTATTTCTTTTATTCTCAAATCAGCTTGTATTTCCTATGGTTGTGTTTCTGATGAATCCTTCTCCATATTTTATCTACTTTTGTTCCCCAGTTTGTTCATTTCCCAAAGTGGATTCTTTTGTTCTCAGCACCCTCTCTCCCCTGTTTTTTATGATAGGCTTTTCACCCCAGGCCCCTTAGATGTGGTCATATAGACAGTTGTGCTTACCCTGATTTTGTTTCCAGCTTCATTCAGCATCCATCCTGCTCCAGGAATTTTTGAGGCCAAAACATTTGGCTGTGGCAGTGACTCTCAGGGCATCATTGAGGTGCATCTGGATCCTGCAGTCAGCAGCCTTTGAAGCCCTCCAGTGCATCTGGTTGCAAACGTTTTTGGCCAACAAGGAGCTCAATTATCTATGCACTTTTTTCCAATCTCTCTTTCAATCTGTTAAAAACATCCAGATTTCTGGGGTTCCATTTAGAATGGAAAACTATAACCACTTGGGAACTCTGATAGTAAAAACCTTTGCTGGCTCCCCATTGCCCATGGAATGAGTGCTAAAGCACTCTGCAGGCAATCAAGGCCCTCAGAGTCCAGCCTCACATCCAGCCTTTAATCAGGGGTTCTTAATCTGGGGGTTGGAAATCCCTTGAAGTTCCAAGCAAAATTGTTTGTATACACTTTTTATTTTTTCTGGATAGAAAGTCCAAAGCTTTCATCAGTGTCTCAAATTATTCAAAGATTAAAATGATTAATAACCCATTAATCCTTGCCCTTGAATCAAGTTCTGGGCATATCCAACTCTCATTTTCACAGCCTTCCTTCTAATGCTCTTGTCCTGCTGCAATCCTGCCTCCCCAACCCACATCTCCTACCTTCTCTAACTTTCTGACCCACTGGATTATCTCTTCACTTTCCTCTTTATCATGCTACCTTGATCACTAAAGCTGACCATTAGTTCTATTTCTTGACAATAACCTAGCTTGCCATTAATGTTAACTTCCTGATAATGTCTTAATTGGCTTCCCTATGAAAACAGACCCTACAACTCTGTGTCAGGTGCATAGGATGTATTTTGGAGGCGATCCTAAGACATATTCAAAAGGGAGTGGAGAAGTGATACAAGGTAGAGAAGGAAGCTGATAGAGTATCATTATCAAGCAATTAACAATATGGGCAGCGAATCCTAATCCTGGTGGTCAGTACATGCCTTAAAATTTCCCCACCCTGGATAAGGGAACAAAGGAATTTATTCATATTAGTCATAGCTTGGGGAGGGGCATGAGGAGGTAGGAGTTTGCTAGCTCTATACCTGCCCAGCATGCAAGGACAGTGGGATCTGGCAACCAGAAAATGCCCTCAGGTAAGGCTGAAATGATAGCAGTTGAAAGTTTGTCTGGCTTGTACCAAAAGGCAGGGCTGAAGTGACAGATGTTCCTGGGACCCAGGAATGTCTGGTATATGACCTTGACTCTCATTGATTTAGCTTCTTTTGATGACTTTGACTTTTTATAGCTCTGGATAAACTCCCTTCCCAGTCCAGCCTAGCCTCTCTTTGCAAGAGGCATTTCTCTTGGGTTTACAGCCCTGACCTCTTATCAATTCCCAGAGGTGAACAGTATAGCCCTGCCTGTCATTTCATTTGCTTTTGCCTAGGATGTCCTGTCTCCCTGTCCCTGTCACAAACTTAGTCACCATATAAGGCCAACTTCAAACACTGTCAGTTCCACGAAGGCTTTGCAGATCCATCTAAATTAGAATCAAACCTGTCTCACTTGTTTGATTCCGTAACATTTCACATTTACTTTCATGAAGTCAGTTATATGTGAGAGTATATATATTGTTTCCTCCTCTAAAACATGGAGGTTATGGATTTTTTATTACTTTTTGCATCCCGGAAACAAAGCAAATGTTTGGCACGCAGTAGGTATTTGAAATACATTGCTTGACACAAAGTTCACAGTATCTAAAAACACAGTTCTTAATTATCCTACAGCATGCCTTTGGAAATGGACTGTTTCATTGGTGCTCTGAAATCTGACTCCATATGTAGTTCATCTGAGGGACAAAAGCTTGTTTTCTTGCATTGATCTATTGCAATTATCTTCTTTAGTTGCTCCTTGGGACATCAATTCTTTAGGAATGCCCTACATTTGTCCTACAGAATAGGGTGTTAATGCAACAAAATGTACTGAACACTAACTCTTTTCCAGGAACTGAAAATACCTACCTGAAGGTACTTTCAGGTAACTCCTCACCTTGCTCTACCACTTTTTGGACATGTGAGTTAAGAAAAGGAAATTTGTTGTTTTAGAAAAGGAACTTTTCTCTAAGAGCATTAGATTCAATAGCTTTTCAGGACTCTGGTTAGGACTCTGTGATGCTCAGACACATTCTTAATGATGCTTATGAAGGTATTTTCTCTGACTTTTTAAGCTCCTGGCTTTTTTCCCACATTAAACCCAAACTTGTATAGACAGAACCATGATGTCTAGCCTATACTTAACAATCTTGTGGGGTTCCCGCTAACTCTTCTATGAACAGATTTTGAGCTTGTTGCAAAAGTTGTGTACCTCAAAGTACATGCCCCAGTATATATGTACTGAACTGGATTATTACAAAATAATGAGGGATTAATGAAAATCCCTTAGGTAGTTTCAGTTCCATCTGACAACAGCATCCATGTTCTACCAGTGACTGAGGAGTTAGGATCAGTTACCCAGGGCAGTCAGGAACAAGGTGGCCAGTGGGGAGAAACAGCACATTTCATAGTGAGTGCATTTAGGGCTCTCTATTACAGAATAACAGTGTAAGTTGAATTGGGAGGGAGACAAAGATACAAACATGAAAAATTAAGTCATAAAATAGAACATTCTAGATTAGAATAGTGTAAATCACGAGCTGCAGAATATAGGAAATATTTAAGGAATAAAGTCATGAGGGAAAAAGCCACTCATCCATTTAGCTGATGCCTAATTTAGAGACAAACCAAACACCCTAAAGAGATCCTGGTAGTTTGGGTAGAGATGTAGATAACCATTCCCTGTCAATAAGGTTTTGCCATCACCCATATCACTTTTCAGCCTTTGGAAACTTCTGGAACAGAGAGTTAATATCTTAGATAGTCATGCCTTTTATGAATTTTCTCTATATTTTATTTCCTATGCATTTGGAGTTTACTAAAAAAAGGTCAACCCATAGACTTACCATGCCTGTCCTTCTGTGTGGTATGTGAGCCTGTGGGATTGCTATGAAAATTCAAATACGAAACAGGTGCCTAAGCACTGGAAAGAAGAGGGCAAGAAACCAAATTGATTCCAGTACCATGCAGGGGCACACCCCCATCCCAACTCAACCTCAAATGCTGCCTCTCCAGCCACTATCACTCTTCTTGTGGCTTCAACTCTCCTACGCATGTGCTGCATGTTACAGAAACTGCAGCCCCCACAGCTAAGGAAGTGCCCCTGCAGGCCAGATTACAGTTTCCTTTTCACCTCTCATTTTAATGCTGGCATATCCACCCAAAGAGTGAGTGCCCCCTCCCATCCCAGATGGACCATAGTCTCACCTTACATTATTTATTTATTTATTTATTTATTTATTTATTTATTTATTTATTCTTTTTTAAATTTTACAGACTGCATTTTGATTCATTGTACACAAATGGGGTACAACTTTTTGTTTCTGTGGTTGTGCACAATGTAAATTCCTACACCTTACCTTTTAAGATTTAAATTCTTCTCTCACAAAATGGTTGTTAAAAGACAAGCAGCCCCTATCTCCAGTCTCTCCAAACTTGGTGAATGATCCACCAAAAAGCACCAAAACTATTTCACCAAAATAATTTGCTTTTTATTAAGAGAGGCACAAATTGAAATATAATTACTGGAAACCATGAATTAGAACCCAAGACACTTAATTTAATAAGCATGTCTTGATTTTACAAGGGAAGTGAAATAAATGGAAAACTGTGTCTGTCCACAGGAAGGTTGGTGTCTAAAATGAACTGAACTAAAACTTGCACTCAGCTGAGCCTCTTGTCTTCAAGTATTAATAGAACCTTCACAGAGTTCTTTCTAGCAGAATAGTCAGACATTTTGCATGATGGTTCAGAGCTCCAAGAAGCTAAGATGGAAAAATAAAATAAAATAAAATAAAAAAATGAACATTTTCTGAATATAGGCAGAGATCAGCCCTGTGAGGACAGTAGATGTGGTTCTTGGCTTCTGAGAGTTCATAGTCTTGTGAGAGAGGTATTTAAAGACATTATCTACTAATACAATATGATTGATCTTACCCTTTCTGGAAGTACAAGTTAAATATTTCCAAACCAACACCATTTATTACAACAAGGACTTTATTATAATCAACTTGTAGTCAAGCATTCCATAAAAATCCCTTATTTCAAAGGGTTGGTCTTAGTAACCGTTGCCCATAGAGAAAGAGTAAGAAATTCTGAGCTGTGATCTGCATGGTCCTGTTCCCTGTTGAAGGTGTTCTTATGCAGCATTACTACTTAATCAGCTCCTTTAGTGATGTGTGGACTGGCCACTGGGGAGTACAGCAGGGTCTCAGACACTGTCCTGGAGGACAGGTATACCTCTCCACTGGGAGATCTGGCAGTCAGGTAGAAGTGGCACTAAAAATATAAACTTGTCCCTCACCTTGCCATTGGTGGTTAATGGATATAAAGCTGCCGTTGGCTTTGAGTTTATGGAACTGAGAAGATGGTGTGCTTGTGTGTCTTCTACATTAATGTTCAGGATCCCCAGTTTGATAGAAATGTTTTGCGATGGATCGCTGTGAAGATTTTATGACCGCAAACCCTGCAGAGTGCGCAGAACAAGGGAGACTGTTCTGTGTTCAGATTTGGTTATGTTGATATTGGGTTCCATGAAACACAGGAGAACAGGCATTTGAATATAAAGGCCTGGAGCACATGATTGCCTGAGCTGAAGACAAAAGTGTGTATGTTATCATTATGTCATTATTAATCCTATCTCAGAGTCATACGGTGCTGGAGTCTCTCCTGTTTCTTACCTAATCTCTGTATCGTTCTGTCTCTGCCTTGCCCTCTCATTCCTGTGTCCCTTTGTGCCTAGAGAAGTGTGTTGTTCATGAGATGCTAGGCAAATATTTCCACGTATCCCCAAGACTCCCTAGGTAGATGTCTCAGACCTACTTAAAATCTGTTGGCGACTGGGCATTTGGAAGAGTGTTTTGGAAATGTGAGCTTTCTGATGGCTGTACTCTGGGAGACAACAGACGAGGAAACACGCAGTGAGACTGCTAATTGCATTTACTGGACCACATGCCTTCCCTGGCTCTCAGAGGGATACATGTTTCCAAGAAGTATGGGGTTTGTATGAGGTCCAAGGGCACTTAGACAATGGAGAAACAATCTTTCAAGCTGTGGTTAACGTCTGTGAGTGTCTGAAGGCCTAGCCCACTATTGCCTTATGTCTGAACAACTAGCACTTTGGGATACTTGTGTTTAGGTTTCATGGATACAAATTTAAAGATTTTTTTTTTCTTAGTTTGAGTAAATAAATCCTGGTTCAATGATTTCAATGCTCTTAATGTGAATTGGATATGGGGCTCTGAATTGGAGACTGAAGACCAGGATTTGTATGGTGCTTCTGAACCCTAGAAGCACATGACCTTGGGCAAGTAACTCTTAATTGTAGGAGTTCTGTTTTCTTGGCTCTTAACAGAGGATTAATATTACCTGCCTCCTGGTGTGAGGATTTGGTGACATGGCGACTGTGAAAACATGTGCTATATGTACATTAGAAAAATCTGGTGGGATTTAACACTTCATGAAAACATTTTCTTCATGTTTTGGGGATCTTGAGACTTTTTGCTTATCTTCAGTTAGGGTCTTCTTGTCCCAGACTTTACTTGTGGATAAATGGAATTACTCTGATTCAGATAGTACCCCTGAATGATATTTTATATCCCTGTAGTTGTTTCTAACTAATTTGTCTCTCCACAATAGAGACTTCTGTAGGGGAAAATTTCTTTTGCTCTCATGATATGTTTTGGTGGCTAAAGGGATTGGCTAAATGCATTGGGCCCCGACTTGGCCAGGCTTTTAACCACAGTTGTCAATCCAGGAATGTACACAAGATATACCTGGACCAATGTCTTTCTCTGAAAATCTAAATGACCCCAAGAGAGACAAATTTTCTTTCCTGTCAATAGGAAGGGGAGGAGAGATAACAGGTGGAGAGATACTTCTGATAACAATAGGAGTTTCTGCATGATTATCCTTCAGGCCCATTCAGTCCCTGTTCTTTTATAGATTCATGAGTCAATAGATTCTTCTTTTGGGTAGTTTGATGGGAGTTTTGCACTTTCTATTATTATGTTCTGTTTTGTATGAGCTATCATTGCATGACACAACACCTCCAAATATAGTAGTTTAAAATAACCACTGAGCTTCTGTCATGGATTCTATGGGTCAAGAATTCATAGGGTGTTATGAGAATGGCTTCTTCCTGCTGTATGATGTCTGAAGACTCAGCAGATAGAACTTAAATGGTTATAAGTTGAATAAAATCATTCACCATCTATCAGATGAGTTCATGATGGATTTGTTTTTATCTTATAAGGATTGTAAAAAAAAAAAAGAGAGAAACAGACTTGAACATCTGTGGTGACTCAGATAGCTTAAATGCTGGGACTAGAGCAATGGAGCCAACTAGTAAGATGGCTCCTTCATATACGTTCCTGGCACGTGGTCTGAGATGGAGGAGGGAGGATCAGTGTGAACTTCCCCATATAACTGAGGTTTCCCACAACCTGCTGGCTTGGTTTCAAGCAGTGTCCCAGGAGGACACATTAGAGAAGTGAGCATGCCATGAAAACCAGGTGAAGCTTCATGGGCATTTGTGGTCCAACTCTGAGATCATGTAGTATCACTTGTACCAAAAATCTAGGAGAGGGGACTCAGAATTTATCAGTTTATAAGAGACATCTCAAAGAACGTGTGGCCATTTAAAACAAATATAAACAAGAATAGCAATTAATATATGTCTTCTTTTTGTATCCAGGCTCACCACTGTAACCCCTTATTTTAATATCTTCAAAACATACCTCCTCCAGGAAGCTCTCCCTAATCTTTATTTTACTCAGAGCTCCTATAGTCAAAGGCAAAAGATCTAAATTGTACTAAAGAAATAAGAATATTCATCTTAATCTTGTCCTTTTTGATGTTGGTGATGGCAATTTCTAGCATAAACTTGGACATGTCTATGCATTACATAGCCATAGATGTCATAAGCTGAAAGGAATTTGAGAAACGATCTAGTCAATGCCTTTAATATTGCAGATTCAGTTAAAAGACCTTAATTAAATTTAATTCTATGAGTCTTTATGATAAGTGCAAAGGATGCAAAATTGAGTTAAATGCACAGAATATTCATACAAGAAGTTTATAGTCCAGGGAAGTATGTATGAAAACATCATTTGAAAACTTGGGTTCCAGATAATTTTAATCATTTTATGAATAAAAAATTTATGTTATCAAATAAATTTGAGGAATCCTAGATTCCATAAAATGAAATAATGAAGCATGTTCTTACTGTAAGACTTTTCACGACATTTACTGTGCATATATTAGCCCTGAACAAGGGTTTGTCAAATGAAGGTTGTTGATTGAAAGTGCTTTGAGATAACTGCCCTGGTTCAACAGGCAGCCACCTCCACTTGGTTTGTCCTGGAGGAGAGACTGACATTGCCAGCTGAGAATTTTATGCAGTGGGAATTAGGACTGCAGATGCAGAGGGAAATGTATGATGCTTCCCTTTGAAATAGGCAGTTGGTGCTGGGCATCATAGTATACACCAATATTCCCAGGTACTAGAGATATGGTGTGGGGAGGCAGGAAGATGGCAAGTGCAAATTTGAAGCCAGCCTGGGCAATTAAGCAAGACCCTATCTTGAAAAGGGCTGGAGATGTAGCTCAGTGGTAGAGCATCACTGGGTTCAATCACCAGTATAGGGGGTGGGGATAAATTTGGAGAGACCAGCTGCCAGAGCCAGGGGGAATGAACTGTTGAACTTGATTTCACGTGGAAGCCAAAGTCTTGGAGTCCCAGAATCATGGTGGGCAAATGGCACAGGTCCCACTCCTCCATACTTCCATCCCAGCACAGTACTTTTGGGATTCCCTTGTCACCATTTGCCTACAGGGATGCACACCATAGAGCCAGGGTCAGCCCCAACCTCAGAGCACACAGACCCAAAACCTCCAGGGAGAATCTTTGCCAGGCAAGTTCAGGATTCCACACTAGCCTGGTTCCACCTTTCCCTTGCCCTGGAAGCATGCACAACAAAAAGCTCCAGAAAGAATCTTGAACTGGGGACTCTGCTTTCTTTGCTCTCTTGTTCCGTGGGCAAAGCAGCTGAGGGGGATTCTAGCTAGCTTCAGCTACAGATCACTCTGCTAGTCACCAGGTGAGCACCACAAAGGAAAGAGAAGGCGGGTGAAAAACACCGGAGTCTTTGCTCTGTCCTCAGGGCACCTAGAGAGGGGAGGGAGGTTTTGATCCACTTTTTTATTCTCATTGCTTCACTTGAGTGCCTTGGTCAGGGGGTACCTCTCCACCTCTCATACTCTTGCTGTTTTTGGTTTGTTTTCTTGTTTTCTTTATTGCTCTTTTCTCCTCTTTTAAATTTTTCCTTTTGTTCTTTCCCCTTTCCACTTTTTTACTTTTCATTTTCCTGTTTTTCCTCTTTTTAATTTTCATTAATTTTTCTTTTTTTCCTTTTCTAAAAATGTTATTTCCATTACTTTTCAGCATTTTTATTCTATATTGCTTCCCTCCTAGCTTTATGTAAAAGTAGGCTATTTATTTATTTATTTATTTTATCTGCTTTCTTTCTTTTCTTTCTTCCTCATCGTGGTGCTGGGGACTGAGCCTGGGGCTTTAGCACAGTGGATGGGTGCTCTGCCAACTGAACTATACCTCCAGCCCAGCTGAGAAGAGTTGTTGCTTTGGCTATGACCTAGTCCTGCTCAAATCTCGGTGGTACTTCAACTTAAAGAAAAGTGGGGATAGATGTCCTCAGCTGACTAGCTATTCCCATGTAGGCATGGTTAGTGGGGCTCTAACCAACTGCTCCTGGACACTCACCTCCACAGCAACAGCAGAGGGAAATAACACAACCTTTGTAGACACTGCATCTATAAAGGTCATCAGCTTCAGTCACTCCTACATTCTATCAGATGGCACACTGATGACAAGACTGCATGTGAGAGCCACAGAGAGGGAGCTATGACTCAGTCACCTGCATTTCCCTGTGAAATGTCAGGATCTGCACCAACATATAAATAGAGGGTTAAAACTTCAGGCGCTTCACAAACAACCAGTACCAGAAACATTTTTAAGTAACAGAACCAACAAAAACAGTACTTAAGGAAGTCTCTATCACCTGCTAGGTAGGGACTTTTAATTCCACTGGGTGGTAACCACAGAGGGTACACTTTACTCATTCTGCTGTCTATAGTGCACCTACTTGAACTACCCAAGGGACCTACTCTTGCAGAGGCAGAAAGAGTGACAGAGAGAGAGAGGGAAAAAAAAAAAAAAAAAGAAGAAGAAAATCTTATAGAAACAGCAGGCCCTTTGGACTCCAACACTGTTTACATTGTGGAAAAACTCAGTAATCACAGCCAATCAAGCCCCAGGGAGACTGTGTTACAAAAACCAATTGAAATCACACTCAATACTACACAACAAACTGGTATACCAAGACACATCATCAGTAGACGGCTGCTCTCTAAGGTGGCCTTCACATAAAAGTGGAATAGATATCCTTTCCACAGATGTATAAATCTCAGCATAAAAACCCAAGAAATAAGAAAAAGAAAGCAATTTGTCTCCTCTTAAATTTGGTACTTCCATGTTATCAGATTCCAAAGATGTCAAAGTAGATGAAATGCTGGACAAGGAATTAAAAAGAATGACTTAAAAAGTTAAGTAAAATTTAAGAGAATGCAAATAAACAGTCAAATGAATGAAGGAAAACAATACAGGATATAACTGAGCATTTCAAAAAAAGAGAATTTTGATAACTAAATAGAAATCTTTGAAATGAAATGATCAATAATCCAAGCTAAAAACTCAGCTGAAAGCCTCAAAAATAGACTAGATCAAGCAGAAGAAAGAATATCAGAACTTGAGGATGATCCTGCCAAAATATCACATTCAGATGGCAATAATGAAAAAAATAATAATGAAGAGAATATACCAAATCTCTGGGACACTATTCAAAGATCAACATCTAGATAATCAGCATGCCAGAGGTGGAAGAGTTATGTGCTTACAGCATAAATAAACTATCATGTGAAATAATAACAGATAATTTCCCAAATTCTGGAAAAGATATGGACATCCAGGTACAGTGGGGATTTAGAAACTCAAATAGACATGACCAGAAAGGAACCTCTCTATGACATATTATAGTTCGATTGCTTAAGGTGCAGAACAAATAAAGAATATTAAAAGCTTTAAGAGAGAGAAGTGCCAAGTCATATCCAAAGGCAAACTCATTAGAACAACAGCAGATTTCTAAGCAGAAACTAATAAAGGTAAGGAAGGCATGGAATGATGCATTTCAAGATATGAAAGAAAATAACTGCCAACCAAGACTACTACATCCAGAAAGATTACCCTCAGGATCAAACACACACACACAAAAATATTTCAAGAAAAGCAACAATTAAAGGAATTCATGGCCACTAGGTCAGTAGTATAGAGAATACTTAAGGGAATTCTACACTCAGAAGAGGAAGAATGATGCACACAGTCATAAAGGCATAGGAAAAGATAAATCTTTTTAGGAGAGGAGGCATGCAAATGAAAAATAGAAAAGAATCAAACATTGTCAATATAGTAAACCATCAAATGTCTAAGATGAATTAAAGAGGAATCAATGAACATAGAATGTTCAAAACAAACAAACAAACAAAAGAATAAATGAAATGACAAGAACAACTACATATTTTTCAGTAATAGCCACAAATGTAAATGATCTTGACTCACCAATTAAAAGATATAGACTGCTCTTTGGATTAAAAAGCAAGACCCAACAATATTCTGCCTACAAGAAACTTACTTCACTTGTAAAGATACACACAAACTGAAAGTGAAAGGGTGGAAAAAGTTTAAGGAAAATAGAATTTGAAAGCAAGTAGGAATAACTATACTTATGTCCAACAAAACTAAAACTAAAAACAAAATTCAGAGACACAAAGAAGATCACTACATATTGTTTGAGGGAACAAACTCATCAAGAAGATATAGTTTATAAACATATAATTGGAGCTCTCAATGTTATAAAACAAACATTACTAGACATAAAGGAGAGCTAGTTCCCAATACAATAGTGAATAAGTGCAATATCCCATTCTCACCAATAGGTAAGTCAACCAGGCAATAAAAAACAACAAACAACAAAGAACACTGATAAATTACCTATAGATCAAATAGATTTAACAGACACTCACCAAATATTCCTTCCAACAGTTAAAGAATATACGTTCTTTTCATCAGAAAATGAAAATTTTTCCCAAATAGATCATTTATTAGGCCATAATGCAAAACTTACCAAATTTAAAAAATTGAAATGATTTCTCTCATCGTATCAGGTCAGAGTGGAATGAAACTAGAAATCAACCATTAAAGAAATAAAAAAAAATAAGCAAACATGTGGCGATTGAACACAACTTTTTCTCTCCACATTTTATAAGTGCTTGACAGTTGTACATAATGGTGGAATTTGTTGTTACATATCTGTACTTGCACATGATAGAACAATATAATTTGGCCTATATCCCTCCCCATAACTTCCCCCTCCCTCCCCTCCTCCTTCCCTTAATTCCCTTCCTCTACCACTGTTCTCCCTTTGCTCTTCATGTGAAAACCCCCAACTTTCTTTTACTTTTTCATCTCTAGCTTCCACATACAAGAGAAAACACACATAACTCTTGTTTTGTTTAATACAATGGTCTCAAGTTCCATCCATTTACCTGCGAATAGCATAATTTCATTTTTCTTTATGACTGAATAAAACTCAATTGTATACACATACTACATTTTCTTTATCCATTCATCCATTGATGGACACCTAGGCTGGTTCCATAGTTTGGCTGTTGTCAATTGTGCTGCTATAAATATGGGCATGTGTGTATCACTATAGTATGCTGACTTTAATTCTTTAGGATGAATACTGAGGAGTAGTATAGCTGTGTCATATGGTGATTTTGTGACTAGTCTGTTGACAACCCTCCATACTGATTTCCATAGTGCTTGCACTAATTTACAATTATACCGACAGTGTAAAAATGTTCCCTTTTATCCACATCTTCTCCAGCATTTATTATTGTTTGTATTCTTGATGACTGCCATTCACTTCACATTGGTGTGAAATGAAATTTCAGTGTAGTTTTGATTTGCATTTCCCAGGTTGTTAATGATGTTGCAAATTTTTTCGTATAATTGCTGGTCATTTATATTTATTCTTTAGAGAAGTGTCTGATTAATTCATTTCCCCATTTATCAATTGGCTTAGTTGTTTTGTTGGCATTAAATTTTTTCATATATTCTAAATATTAATCCTCTGTCAGAATAGTAGCAAGCAAAATTTTTCTCATTTTAGATTCTCTCTTCACATTCTTATTTCCTTTGCTGTACAGAAAAGTTTTTAATTTGATGCCATCCCATTTATTAACTCTTGGTATTATTTTCTGAGCTTTAGATATTCTATTGAGAAAGTTGTTGCCTATATCTATATGCTGAAGTGTTGACCCTATGTTTTTTTCTAGGAGTTACATAGTTTCTGGTCTAGTTCCTAGGGTTTTGATTAATTTTGAGTTGATTTTTTTATGCAGGGTTAGAAATAAGTGTCTAGTCTCATTATTTTTTTATTATTATTTTCATTTTTACAGAGTTCATTTTGATTCATTGTACACATATGGGGTACAAATTTTCATTTCTATGGTTGTGCGTGATATACATTCATATCATTATTATTAATCATAAGTGTACGTAGGGTAATGATGCCTGTCTCATTCCACCATTTTTCATACTACTCTCATTTTCTCCATAAGGATGGCCAGTTTTCCCAGCACCTATGTTAAAGAGGCTGTCTTTTCTCCAATGTATATTTTTGGCACCTTTGTCAAGGATCAAATGAACTGTAGATGTGTGAGGTTTTCTCTGTGTCTTCTATTCTGTACCATTGGTCTATGTGTCTTTTTTTTTTATGCCAATACCATGCTGTTTTTGTTACTATATCTCTGTTATATAATTTGAAGTCAGGTATTGTGATGCCTCCAGTTGTGCTTTTTTGGCTTATAATTGCTTTGGCTATTCTGGATCTTCTATTTTTCCAAATGAACTTAGGACTGTTTTTCTATGAACACCACATTTTTGAACAAAGAGTGGGTCATTGAAAAAATCAGGGAGGAAATTAAAAAATTCCTAGGATCAAATGAAAACAAAAACACAATATATCAGAATCTGTGGGACACAATAAAAGCAGTACTAAGAAGGAAGTTTATAACAGTAAGTGCTTACATAAAGAAGAGATCTCAGATAAATAACCTAATAATGCATCTCAGAGTATTAGGAAAATAGGAGTCAATCTCCAAATCTGTAGGAGGAGATAAATATCAATGATCAGAACAGAAATAAATGAAATAGAGACAAAAAGAACAACAGAAAAAATCAATAAAATGAAGAATAGGTTCTTTGAAAGGGTGAGCAAAATTGCAAACCTTTAGCTAAACTAACTAAAGAAAGAGAAGACTCAAATATATAAAATTAAAACTGAGAAAGGAAATGCTACCATGGATAGAATGAAACTCAAAGGATCATTTTGAAAAATTACATGCCAATAAATTGAAAGATCTAGAAGAAATGGACAAATTTCTGGACACATGACCTACCCAACTACTGAACCAGGAGGGCATTAAGATATATATATATATATATATATATATATATATATATATATATACACACACACACACATATATGTACATACAACATATGTCTGATATATATATGTGTAATAAGTCAATAACAATTAATGAGATTGAATCAGTATTAAAAAGACTCTCAACAAACAAATGCCCAGGATTAGATGGATTCACTGTTGAATTGTAGCAAACTTTAAAGTTTAGCAAACTTAAAACAAGTAACACCAATACTTCTCACACCATTCCATAAAATAGAAAGGGAAGGAACCCTCTCCAACTCATTCTTTGAAGCCAGTATAACTCTGCTGCCAAAACATAAGGACACAACAAAACCCAGAAAACTATAGACCAATATTCCTGATGAACATAGACACAAACATCCTGAACCGAATACTTCCAAAGTGAATTCAATAGCACATTAAAAAGATCATATTCTATGATTGAGTTTGTTTCATTCCAGAGAGGCAAAGATGGTTCAACATACACAAATCAATAAATGTAATACAGCAAAAAATAGTCAAAGACATAAATCAGATGATCATCTCAATAGATGCAGAAAAACCTTCAATAAAATTTGAAAACCCTTCATAATCAAAGCCCAGAATAAATTAGGTATAGAAGTATTATATCTCAACATAACAAAGATTATATGTTATATGTGATAAATCCATGGCCAACATCATAGTGAATGGGGAAAATCTGGAAGTATTTCCTCTAAGATCAGGAACAAGACAAGGACACTTAGTCTCACACTTTATTTGATATAGTACTGGAGATTTTAACCTGAGAAACTAAGCAAGAGAAAGAAATAAATGGAAAAAAGAGGAAATAAAATTATCCCTGTGTGCTGAGGATGATTCTACCTCAGATAATTCTAGCAAGTCTATTAAAAGATTCTTAGAACTGATAAATTCAGTAAAGTAGTAGGATGCAAAAATCAATATTAAAAAATCAATAACTTTTTTTTTTTTTTACATAAAGATAGACATCTTTGTTCAGGATACTATAACAAAGTGCCATAGACTGGATATCTTATTTAAACAACAGAACTTTATATTGACGTAATTCACAATTGCAACTATCTATTCATGGAATTTCCTTCAAGAAAATTCTTGATAATCATCTAAATTCACTTATATATCATCCATTACTATATATTTTTCATTTTCTGAGATTTTATTTTTCTTAAGCACTGCTTTCAGAATTTCTGGAATAACTTTGAACACAATGAAAAAGGAACCAGGAAAGCGATTTCATTTACAATAACCTCAACAAAAGAAAAAAACAAACAAAAAACAAGAAGTACAAAAACAAACAACAGTTACGCAATACCACTATTAACCTAAGATGAAATACCTCCACAATGATAGTTACAAAACACTGAAGAAAGACATTGAAGAAGACATTAGAAGGCAGTCCATGTTCATGGACTGGGAGAATTAGTATCATTAAAAGGGCCATACTATCCAAAGTGATCTACGGATTAATACACCCTCCATTAAAACACCAATAAATTTCTTCACAGAACTAGAGAAAACAATTTGAAAAGTCTTGTAAAAGCATAACTCTGAGTAGTCAAAGAAATCCTGAGCAAAAGAGCAGTGCTAGAGGATCACAATACCTGATTTCAAAACATACTACAGAGCCATAGTAACAAAAATAGCATAGTATTGGCATAAAAACAGGCATGTAGACAGATGAAACAAAATAGACATTCCAGAAAAAAATCCACACATCTACACTGAATTGATTCTCAACAAAGTTGCCAAAAACATGCATCAGAGAAAAGACAACCTCTTTAACAAATGGTAGTGGAAAAACTGGATATCCATACAGAGAAGATTGAAATTAGAGTCCTGCACAAAAATCAGTTCCAAAGAACTTAATGTTAAGACCTGAGACTTTGAAATCACTAGAAGAAACCAACTGGGAACACTTTGATACATTGGCACAAGCTATGATTTCCCAGATAGGACTCTAGTAGCTTAGGAAACAAAAGAAAGAATGGAAAAATAGTATTACACCTATTTAAAAACAAGCTTCCACAAGGCTAAGGAAACAATCAATGACACGAAGAGACCACCTGTAGAATGGGAGAAAATCTTTTCTGCTATTAATCTAACAGAGGACTAAAGAATTAGTATGTAAAGTACATAAAGAATTAACAAAAGAATAAAAGAATAAGTAATCAAAAAATTCTTACATGATCTGAACAGACACTGCTTAAAAGAAGAAATATAAATGGCCAATAAATATGTGAAAAAATGCTCAATATCTTTAGCTCTTAGGAAAAACCTAAGTCAAAAATACAGTGCTGGGAGGCTGGGGTTGTAGCTCAGTGGGAGAGCACTGGCCTAGCACGTATGAGGCCTTGGGTTTGATCCTTAGCACCACATAAAAATTAATAAATAAACAAACAAACAAATAAATAAAATAAAGGTATTGTGTCCATCTACAACTAAAAAATATTTTTTAAAAAATACAGTGAGAGTCCATCTCACCCTAGTCAAAATGGCTATTATCAGAAACACAAAAAATAACAAATGCCATTGAGATGTGGAGAAAAAGGAGCTCTCATACACTATGTGAACGTAAATTAGTAAGTCACTATGGAAAACAGTATGCAGGTAATTCGAAAAACCACAAATAAAACTACCATTGATCCAGTTACACTCGTGTATATCTCTGAAGTGAATTGGATCAGCATACAAAGGATACCTGCATACCATGTTTACTGTTGCCCTTTTCACAATAGCTAAGATATGAAACCAGTCTAGGTGCTTGCCAATAGATGCATGGATAAACAAAATATGGTATACATACACAATGGAGTATTATTCAGTCATAAAGAAGAATGAAATTCTGTCTGTAGGAAATTGATGGAACTGGTGGTGGATATCATGTTAAGTCAAATAACTCAGACCCAGAAAGACAAGTATTTCATCTTTTTTTCTAATATGTGGAAACTAAGAAAAATGAAAATGATGGCTCATAAGTAGAAGAAAGACCATCAGATTCTTGGAAGGGGACTAGGGAAAGAGAGGTTGAAAGGGAGGGTGGACATGATCAATGCATGATAGATAAATATGAAAATGTTACAGTAAAACCCATTAATTTGGACAATTAGTATGTATTAATAATGAAATATTTTTTAAAAAAGAAAGGGTATTGAATATCTTCAAGGTAAGGATGAGGGAGGGGTGAAGCATGCTGCATTTCTCCAACCTCTCTGACTTCATATCTCCTTCTCTTGATGTTGATAGCTGCCCTGTTGTCTTGTGGAAAATAATTTGGCAGTGAGAACAGAAAGTGACATCAAGTCATTCTATTTCTTTTCAGGCTGGTCATGTCCAAAGCCTGTACTCTGTCTGCCTCAGTGTCCCTGGGTGCATTCTTGGTCTTTGATGGAATGCTACTGGTTTGGGAAGCTCAAAATCTAGCTTCACATTTCTGTTTTTGGTGAGGGGCACTAGGGGTTAAACTTTATCACTGAGTTACATTCCCAGTTCATTTTATCTTGATACAGGTTCTTGCTAAATTTCTGAGGCCAGCCTTGAACTTGTTATTCTGGGTGGCTGGGATTATAGTCATACACCAACATGCCTGGCCTAACTTAACTTTTGCTAGGACCCTCTTCTGGGCACTGTGCCCTGTGTCAGACACCTTATAAATAAACAGTCTGCTTCACATGGACTGAAGTACCAAACCATGATTCCAGTGTCCACCAGGACTTGAGAATAACCCATCCAGACTGGATCTTGAATGTTATCTGCTAGATGTTCCCCTGAATAAAGGACCCCTTCTTAGCAATTGATAAGACAGCAAACTTTGATTTACCAAGGAATTTCCCTGGGCCAGTTCTTAGGTTAATGTAGTCTCAATATTTAATATTGGGTTAAGCCACATGAAATTACTGTTTCTTGTAGGTTAACCATTGTTAAATATTAGCAATTGTGTCATTATACCTAATAGCTCTTAGTCTTTATAAAGTGTCTCTGAGTAAAGACTTGCTGGGCCAAATCAAGGGATAGTATCATTATACAGGCCAGTAATTTCAAACCAATCATCTTGAAATCTCTAGCACTCACAGAGAGCCTGAGCATAGTTGGGGGGAAGTGGATAAAAGGGGTTCTTGTTGGCCATGCCAGTCATTCTTCTATTTATCAGAACAAGTACGTTCTGGCCTAAGATTTCATAAAACACTGTCTAACAAAAGGCCTATTGTTAACCAGGCACACCTGTCTTTACAAGGTGGTTTAGCAACTATGAACTGTTACTTAATACTGTCTTTCCCCTCATAGCCATTTTCCTTCTAGCTAGATACTCTACTGGTTGTGAAAAAAGTTCTAGGAATTACTTTTATCTTCCATTTCATTTCATTTTCAATGAATTTTTTTTAGGATAATACACTTTAATAGAACAGTCAAACACACTTATTTCACAGAGAAAGGAGCACCACTAATTTGCAGAAGAGAAATTTTGGTGCATCATAAACTAAGTGGAAGGCCTGACAAGTTTCATCTGTCTCCGGGTATATCATTCCTGTTTTGCAGATGAGGAACTTAGAGTTCAGAAGGGTTAATGAACTTGTTAAGGGGTATGCAGCCAGCATGTGCTGGAGCTGGATGAGTCCCAGTCCAGTTGTATTAATCACTACAGAGTCCCAACTCTGTCTGCCCTCAAGTGTAGCTTTCCCAGTTAATTAGCTAGAATCTGGTGCTTAAGAGGTTGCTCATCCTGAACTTCAATCCTGCTCTATCACTTAATAGTTGTATAGCTTGGGTAGCAGATCACTTAACCTCTCTGTTTTAGTTTCTCCATTTGTTAAATAAAAATAATAAAGATATATTTTTTAAAATGTTAATGATGCTGAGCCTGGTGGCTCATGCCTATAATCCCAGCAGCCAGGAGGATCACAAGTTCAAACACAAAGTCAGCCTCAGCAATTTAACGGGGCCCTGAGCAACTTAGAGTGACCCTGTCTCAAAATTAAAAATAATAGGTGCTGGGGATGTGGTTGGGTGGTTAAGTGCCTCTTGGTGCCCAGTACCAAAAAATAAAAAAATAAAAAAATCAGTTATTATTAAATTAGTGTCTAATGATTTTGACTAATTTCAGGTTATTTCCTGTCAGCAAGGCTGTGTAGAAGAATCAGGGACACCCAAAGGCAGAGAGAAGTTTCTTTTCCAAAAGTCTGAAAGAAAAGATGAAAGTCTGGGAAGAGAAGCTGGGTGGTCGCAGTGTGTTTGTGTAAGTTCGACAGCACTCTGGACTCCACAGCACTAGATGCAGATGAGAGAATCTCCTGACATTTGCACACAGAGCAAGTCAACTGGGGATCATCCACAGGTGGTGTGCAATTCAATTTGCTCCATCTGGGATCCTCTGAGAGAAACTCCTATGTCAAGAATATAAATGGTTATATTTTTGCCTTAGATATCAGGGTCAAATTTGGTTTCTTTTATCTTTTTTTATTTATAGCATTTGGGTTAAAAAAAAGTTATTAGGCTGGAAAAAGAAGACATTGCATGATAAAGGGCACATAATTTTCAAAGAAACATTATGACAAAATGTCAACAGTACAGTGATTCTTTGAGGTAAGGGTGCAATGCCTAGCTGGTCACATAGCCAGTGTCTGGCAGAATTCAGATTGGAATCAGATTTTGTTAGAGTTGTTATCTGTGCTGCACAATGTCTCCTCTGCTGTAGGGGACATTCTCTAGTTTGCCTTTTACTCACCAAATACTCTTGGGACTTAGGCAACTTATTTAACTTTTAGTTTTGTGTTTCAAAAGCTGTGAATATGGAGGTTGGACTTGACCAGAACTTAGACGGGAAGGAGGTCAGCCACCTTTTTCCATGTAGGACCAGGTGGTAAATACTTTAGGCTTTTCAGGCTATATAATCTCTGCAGCCAATAACGAGGTCATAGACAATAGTAAGCCAATGGTCATGACTGTGTTCCCATGCACTTGTATTTATAAAAACAGGCAGTATACTCATGTGACCTGCTAGTTCTATTTGCTGATCCTGAGTTTCCTTCTCTGTAAGTAAGGAAATGGAAGGAAATTTACACTGATTGTGTATGTACTGTGAACTAGGGATTGTGCTTGGGGTTTTGATGTTTATATCATTTTATCTCACAATTTAGTGCCTATGCTACAGATAAGAATAGAGAGTTTCAGAAAGGTGAAATAGATCATCCACCATCACACGGCGGGTGGAAAGCAGAACTTCTGGACTCCAAAGTGCTCTTTCTTCTCATCATCACAGCTTCTCTTACATGCTGTCCACATGCCTTCCCCAGCACCTATAGCCACATTGCGTTTGCTTCTGTAATGGGCACACTGACAAAGAGATCGTCACAATAGCAGCCAAGCCTTATTATTATGGATGTACAGTCTCCACAAAGGTACATATATATCCACAAGTTTCTCATGATTTACCCTTTTCCCATTTTGCAGATGGGGAACACCAAGGTCACATAAACCAGAAATTGGCAAGTCTGGGATAGGAACCTTCATTTTCTAACTTTATTTCCTGGTCAACGTTTGATTAATTAACATAGGAGGACATTTTCCTCTCCCTGGACCTTTCTAAATGCAGTTGTCAATTCAATTCCAACCAACACAGGTAGCTGAGAGTGGATTGATGGCTTTGGAGGGACTATCAAATTCACTGCAATGGACTCCTGTTAAAGCAATATGGACCAGTGTCCAGGAAATATCTGAAACTCTTGTGCTTTGTCAACAACTTGGTTCTCAGGCTGAAGGCCACCTGGATTCCTCTTTAAGGAATCCCCCAAGTGAAAAAATGGCTCCTCAGATCATCTGACTCTTAGATTGCCAAATTTCTAGGCAGGCAGAAGCCACAGTCTTTGGCTGACAGTTTCCAAAATGTAAATGCAGAAGCTCAAGGGTAGGAAATCTTTATTTATTTTTTAAGAGAGAATTCAGGACTCTTTTCAGGTGACACTATCCGAAGCTGTTTAGCTTTTTGCCTTTGCAGCCTCACCTTGGGCAAATGTCTGTTCTGAATTGAGGGGAGTCTTCCATTCCACTCCCACCCCCACCTCCAATCTATGACCTGGATTCCTTATGGCCCTGATCTATGAACCTTAGAAAGTGGTTCAGGTTGAGAAAGCAGAGAAGGGGTTTATTAGAAGGCACTTGGCCCCTCAGAGCTGCAGAACAACTGTAAGGCAGGGCTTGAGGTGGGAATGGTCTGTTAGGAAAGCGCTGTCTGAGCTCCCAGCACTGCTCCACTGTGACAGGCTCTGACTTTCAGGCCACAGATATGGAGAAGAGAGCAGAGGAGAGGGAAGGGAGAGGATTCCAGGGGAGGGGAGGAAAGAAAAAAGGAGGAAAGGAAAGGAATGTTTACTTGTGTCACTGAGATCCTAGTTCAGCTCTGTACCTTTGATGCAAATGAGCCTGGGACAAGTATCTAGCATTTCTAATTCTTTAAGGAGAAACAATTTTCTTCAACAAGATCCATACTGGGTAGCCAACATAAATGACCAGTGTCCACGATGGTTTCATACTCCAAAGCCTTGGTTTCTAAGTACCTCTAGTAGTATCCTCTTTAGATGATATTCTGCACTCTGAGCCTTTCCCTCCTGGTCTTCTAACCTAAGAGCTCTTCTCTCTTATAATAGGCTGGTGGGTTATCCTCAGAATCTAGCACCTTGCTGTGAAAGAACCAGAATTGTCATCTCTGTCACAGAGCCAGGTGTTTCTGCATATGTTCTAGGGAGTTAGAGAGCTTCCTAGGACTCCCACAGATGTGAAGGTTTCATCTTCCCTTACCCTCCCCCACTCCTCCACGCACAGCTGGTCTGCTTTAGAATGTTCTGTATATTGAGCTTTTGTTATTTTGAAGGAAGACTCCAAGGCTAAAAAATGTTCAATAGTGATTGGCATAGACCAAGCTCCTGGACACGTCTCGTTTATAACCCCCGCTCCTTCCACAGGACCTGAAACAACAGCGATGCTTAATAAATATTTCTGAATGGATACAGATAAATATTTCATTCATTCATCCATTCATCTATTCACTGGAAAACCACTTGTCTAACTTCTGTTAAGTTGTGAGCATGATTTACCCATAATACCCACAGAGACTGCCTGCCAGTCTTGAGTTAGCAGTGACTAGGAAAAGTCCCTATTTTGGTTTTTCATTTTTTAAATAACATTTATTTACTCATTTATTTGTTTGTTTATTTATGTGGTGCTGAGGATCAAACCCAGTGCCTCACATATGCTAGGCAAGTGCTTTTCCACTGAGTCACAACCCCAGCCCAGAAATGTCCCTGTTTTAATCAGCTTTTTCATCACTGTAACCAAAGACCTAACTAGAAAAATGTAGAGGATAAAAAGTTTATTTTGGCTCATGGTTTCAGAGATCTAGTCCATGGTCATCTGACTCCACAGCTCTGGGATCCAGGTGAAGCAGAACATCATGCTAGAAGGGTGTGGTGGAGGAAAGCAGCTCAGGACCTGTCAACCAGGAAGCAGAGAGAGGGAGCTCCTCTCACCAGACAAAATATAAAGCCCAAAGGCATGCCCCTGTCACCTACTTCCCCCAACCACATCCTGCCTGTCTACCATTACCACTTAGTTGATTCACCAAGTATATTAATCCACGGATTAGGTTAAAGCTCTCCTAACCTCATCATTTCACCTTTGAACATTATTGCATTGCCTCACACATGAGCTGTGAGGGACAACTCATACATACACCATAACAATGCCTTTCTTTCCTCACTGCACCATCTCTTTGTAAGCCATGCCATACCACAGGTCAAATCACACTGAGGGTTAAAAGTGAGTTTATGCTAACAGTGACACACATTATTATTATTTTTTGGCTTTACTCCCAATCTACTATTGCACATTTCTCTAGCTTGCTGTCCTCTTTCTCTTTGAGACATGCTCTGCTACAAACCTCATCTCCTTACTAACACATAAGGTAGAGAGGTGGGAAAGAACTTCTATTGCAAAGATTATGGAGTTTTAATAGACTGTGCATTTGAAAGTGTTTTGACCAAAGGAAACTGCTTTTGGAGGGTCCGAGGTTGTCATGATGTGGGGCTACCTGCCAAACACCTGGGTACTTGAAATTTAGGATGCAGGGATAAAATACCTAGAATAGGTGTTAAAAAGGCACTTTACAGGGCTGGGGATATAGCTCAGTTGGTAAAGTGCCTGCCTCGCAAGCACAAGGCCCTGGGTTCAATCCCTGGCACCACAAAAAAAAAAAAAAAAAAAAAAAGGCGCTTTACATTCATGTCTCAGTTGAATCTTAGTCTTCCCTGTACAGAAAAGCCACAGCTCCTTGGTGGTTTCTTGATTTGGCAATAGTGTCATTCTGCTGGGTATCTGAGCTTGACTGTGGCCCTTTGCCTCATTCAGCTAACATTTAATGAGTGTCTTTTAATGTTTCACTCATTCATCTACTCATTCATCCATTCACTGATTCATTTAACAAATCCTTTTTGAGTTCCCATTATGTACTAAAGATTAGCAATAAATCAACAGGCAGGAAATCCTTTGGAAGTTTACATTCTAGTGGTGGGGATGCACCAGTGAAAAGAGAGATAAAAATGTGGAAATATGTGGACTGTCAGATGGTGTTAAGTGCCAAAGAGAAAAATAAAAGGGAAGAGAGGGAGGGAGTGTTGGAAGGCAGGATCTCAGTTTTAGCTAGGTGGCTGGGATAATAAACCATCACCACAAAGATGACAGCAACTCTAAGAGCCAGGTGTTAGGTCTATTTTTGACAAGAAGCACAATGACTCAGAGAGGTGAAGTGACCCAGTCGAGGTCAGCCAGGGAGTGAGTGGCTGAGTAAGTATTTGGATATGTGCAACCTTGAAGCCAGGCAATGCTAGCCTCCCACACATTTTCATCTGTGAAGCGCTGGGCCAGGCCCAGCTGGGACGGATGGAGTCCCTCCTTTCTGGCTTGATCATACCTTGCACCAGTGGCCTTTTCTGAGAGTGATAGAGCGTTCGTAATTATTAACCACATTATCAGAGCCAACGGACATCCTATTCCCCTCTGCAGCTCACCCAGGGTTGCTACTGCTGGCTAGTGATTTGCTTTGGCATCTGATCCTTACCCCACAGACACAGCCCTGAAAAGTAAAAATGAAGGCCACTCCCTGCTGCTAAGCAATGCTGCTGAAATGTCAGTGTGGGAGGAGTCATTGCTGTTTATGGCAACAGATTACTTGGGTTTTTAAGCAGGTTTCATGAAGATCCAAGGAAAAAATAATGCTAAAGAACTCTAAATACTTGAGACATCAGAGAATTTTGGAAAGGCTGTAGGGGGTGTGTGAGAATATCAGGGGCCATAGAATCCTGTGAAGTCTGATGCAAGACTCTGTGCTAGCCAAAAGGGCCTTGAAGGCTGAGTGTCCAGAATCATAAGCCAGAACTGGTAGGTAAATTCCAGTCCTGAGAACAGGGAGCCTCTCCATTGTCCTGTATCTGTAAGGGCAGGCGCAGTGCCTGCCACTCAACCAGTAAGTGTTTGACAAGAGAGTAAAAGCATAGTGATAAGGAGACCCAAAGCCACTTAATACAAAGGATGGAGGAGGGACAGAGAATACATATCACCTTTTCCACATTCTCTTATCTGCTTCCAGACTTCATTCTGATTCCTAGGATTGCCCCCTAAACAGTCACTGGCATACACAGCCTTCCCTCAGTTTTGCTTTGTAAGTGTATGAAGCTAAGGGACTGTTTAATCTATCACCCCTACTTCTAATCTCAATCTTTACATCTATCTATCCATCCATATCTATCTATCTATCTATCTATCTATCTATCTATCTATCTATCTATCTATCTATCTATCTA
>JAJEJO010002481.1:244378-279945 GCA_020662805.1 Glaucomys volans | reverse complement strand
CTATCTATCTATCTATCTATCTATCTATCTATCTATCTATCTATCTAATCTATCTCTATCTTATCTATCTCTATCATCTATCTATCTATCTATCTATCTATCTATCTATCTATCTATCTATCTATCATCTTTCTATCTATCCAGCATCTATCTTCTATCATCCATCTTGTCTACTTGGTATGGGGGGGGGTAGAAGAGAGAAAAGGAAAGGGGAGGGGAGATTAAGATAGTAGGTCTGGTCATCAAAGAAATTTCATCAGGAAAATGGTAAAAGTGTCTGAGGAGGAACAGACCCTCCTTTCATGCCTGATGCTTAAGCAGCCTTAATTGTCTAGTACTTCAAACAATGCTTTGCTGATTCCTGAGTTGTCATATGCTCTGTAAGTCCCATTAAGGGCTATACAAACCCCTTTTGAGCTTTCTCACAGCTAAGTAATTATGCCTTGATTGATGGAAAAGTAAGCACACCTTGATTGCTTATGTAATTTTGAATTAATTACATTACTTCCAGATTTGTGTGTTATTGAGGAAGGCACCTATTGACTGATTCTAATTAATGTATAATAACTTTATCATATGCATAGAAGCTTTAAACACTTAAGGCATTACAGCTCCCAAGGTTCAATTCGTTTATTCATTTGTTTATTCATTCATTCAACAAATATTTATGGAAGGTGCTTTGGGAGTTGGTGTGGTAATGTGGAACCTGCATACTGCTTAGTGCCCATGACTAAGACGGGAATGAAAGGCATACAGATGGCCACCAGGTGGAAAGCAAAGTAGCTGCTCTAGTTTTCTGCTGCTATCTTCATGTGAATCAGTCCAACTAAGAAAAAAAATACTACGAGGGAATTTAAGGCAGGGAACTGGTTATGCAGGCAAGGGAAAGGAGGAGAAGCTTCACCAGTAAGGGCTGGTGAGACACCCTAAAGCTCTGCAGCAGCAGGAAGCCACCATCTTCTGTGTTATAGAGGGATCAAAGGACTAGGGTATTTCTGGAGCCCAAGGATTGAGGTCACCAAGGGAAGCTGGGCCATGGCAGGACTGTGACCTGGGAGCTGGGGCCATGGCAATGGTACTACTCTTGAGCATAGCCTTCAGGGTATGCCTGTCTTTTCCCTCCTTGGGTCCCTTCTGGTGTGTAGGACATCTCCTGGGAGTTGCAGCCTGTGGAGGTGAGCCCAAGTGCACAGATCAGCAGAAGGGAGAGGAAAGGATCTGAAGGCAAAGTGGCCTTCACCAAGCTTCACGGGAGTCCAGGGTTGTCAATGCCTAATGCCCATTACACTAAGTGCAAGGGTCACATCCTACAGAAACCACATACAAAGCCCGCCCTTGGCTTGGGAAACTCTGGTACATGTTGTATGTGTGCATGTCCAGTGTGTACACCTGGGGCAGGGTGGGTGTGAGATGGGGCAGACAAGTTGTTTGGAATAAAAGAGAAAGAATGATTTCTCCCAGGTGGTGGGCCAATTTGAAATGCTGAGTGGAAAATGGACTGCCATTGAGGAAAGAAACTTGGAAAGTTAAAAAAAAAAAAAAAAAAGGATTGTAACTCACTTTATGATTAAGAATACAAAAATTTAGAGAGTACAAATGTAGCCTTACTGGGAAGTACTTAGCAACTGTTTAATCCTTTAACTAATTAATTAAAAAAAACACCTATTAAAAGCTAATTATGAACTATGCACCAGGTGCAGGGTCAGGTATGGGTGGTGGTGATAATGTGATAAGCAAAAATAGACTTTCTCCTGGTCTCACTGATTTTTATAGTCTTGTGGGTGAGAAAGATGTCTATTTTTCCATTAATCATACAGGTGGATAAGTACTGAGTGTGTCAGTACCACAAAGGAAGACATCAGGAGCTTTAATGGTGTGTAGTAGAGGGACGCTGATCTAGCCTGGGTGTCAGGGAAGACTTCCCAGAGGAGGAGGCAAATCACCTGGGAGTATTTAAGTATCATAGGAGTAGGACTAAAAAAAATGGGAAGAGATGGACTGGAAGTATCCTTCTTTCAGGGCCAAAGAAGAAGCATGCAAAGGTCCTGGGATGACAGGGAGCATTCCAGTGAGATGGGTTGGGTAGGAAGCAGAATCTTTGAGTGGAGTTTTTCAAACAGTTTAATCCACTATAGTTGCAGGGACTCTCATCTCACACCTGTCAGTAACCTTCCAACCCTAAAATTGTATGATTCATGATGTTGAATTGCTTGCCGATGTTGGGGTTAATCCAACAAGCGATGTTTTGAGAGATAAAAGAGCAGTGTGAAAAGAGATGCTTGGTGAGCAGACTTAGCATGTTGAGCAACCGTGTTCGACAGCATGTGATTAAGTACTACAACGAGGGCTCCACGTGACCCAGAGAACTGGAGGCCAGGGACAAAAGCAGAGTGGGATGGGGGATGTCTGCTGTCACATGTCCTGATCAGACAGCTGGAATTCTTCACGCTATGAGAGGGAGTCTGACTGAAGGGAATTCTTGGCAGCAGTGGGTAATCCATACACCAACTGTCAGCAGTGTGACTCTCAGGAAGGAGCAAGGACAGGGTCTGGGTGCTGTTTGGTACCAGGTGCTTCATGTGTATCATCTCAGTCTTCTAAGGAACCTATGAAATAGTAAGTATTATTATTCCCATTTGACAGACAAGAAAACTAAGATTTAGTGATTTAAATAACATGCCCATATGTCACACAGTTGCACAGGACCTCTCCTGGGGTTAAAACCCTCTTCTAACTGACTCAAAACTCCAGCCTCCTACCACAGCCCTGGGGTGTCTTGATTTTTAAAAAACTCTGTAGTGTGTGTGTGTGGTGTGTGTGTGTGTGTGTGTGTGTGTGTGTGTGTGTGCTTGCTTTGTCCCCTATACTCGAATACATGTTTATAAGGAAGGAGGAAGATGGAACAGGAAGTGATTTTTAACAATATGCTACATGCCAAGCAATACACGTGATAGTTAGCAAGAGTATTTCACTTAATGGTCAGTCTGCATGGTATGAATTATTGACTCCATTTTATAGATGAAGGAACTGAGCTATGCATCTGGTCTAAGATCGTTCATCTGCCAGGGGAGCAGAGCTGGGATTAGGCGTATTTTAATCCCAACTGCATGCTCTTTCCAGTTGGTTGCATTATTCTCTGGGACCCTCTAAATCAGTGTTGTGTCCTTCATTACGTCACATGCCTCCTAATCTTCAGGAAATATTTTTCATTTATTTATTCATTTAACTAACATTATTTGTGTACCTGTTTTGTGCTAGGCACTATAGTGAGTGCAGAAAGAAAACCATTTTTTAAATTTCCTTTTTTTCTTAGTTTCAAACTGTGTGGTATTTAATTGTTCACACATTATTTCTTGAGTTTTGCTAAATAGATATTAGAAATTAAAGGGATCTTAACTGTCATCCAACTTTCCAAACTTACAAAAGAATTCTCGTAATAAAGATTAAAAATTCCAAATGAGATGTTACCTAGCAGAATATAGCAACATATTAAAGAATACTACACCATGAGAGGAGAAGTTATTTCAGGAATATAAGGATTAATCAATATAAAGACATATATTAATAACATTATTCATATTAATTTATCTAATGATCAAATATCTGTAATTATCTATAACTATTCTCCAGATATAATAAAAGGCAATTGATGCAACCTCACATACATCTTAAGCATGCACAGATTGCATAAATAATACATTACAGATAAAAGTAGAAATATAATCTCTCACACACACATGTATACACATCTGTGTGTAATGTAACACAATGTACACATGTATTCCTGAAATTCCACAAAAGAACAGCTGAACAAATAGAAAGGCACAAACCAAGTTCATGGACTGGAAGATTTAAACTAATAAAAATGTTTTCTTTTCTATATTAATTTATAAGTTGAATACAATACCAACAAAAATACCCCCAATTTTAAAATTCCTTAAGCACTTTTTGGCAAATGCCATAATTTCATTCATTTTTATGACCTAGTAATACTTTATTATTTATATGTGTATACCACATTTTCTTCATTCATCTGCACCTAGGTTGGTTCCATAGTTTGGCTATTGTGAATTGTGCTGCTATAAATATTGATGTGACTGCATCCCTATGGTATGCTGATTTAGATTGTCATGCTAAGTGAAATAAGTTAAACTCAGATAGTCAAAGGTTGACATTTTCTCTGATTTATATGGAAGATAGTCTTGAGGGAGGGAGGAGGGGTGGAATAAAGGAAGAACAGTGCAATGAGTCTACCTAACTTTCTTATCTCCTTATATGATTATCACGATGATTCTCACCTTCATGTATATCCACAAGTCATTGATTAAAAGAAACTATAAGTAGAGAGCAGAAAGATCAGAGAGTAGAGGGAAGGGAACAGGGAGAGGAAAGAGTGGAGGGAAAGGGGAAGTACTGGGGACTGAATTAGAACAAATTATATCCCATGCTTTTATAATTATGTCAAAATGAATTCTATGTGTTATGAATAAAAAGAACCAATAAAAAGTAAAGCTAAGTATTTTTGGTGTTATGGTCAAAGAAATCTTATGGAAAGAGAAACAAATAATAGCCAGAAAACAGAAAAAGGATGGCAATAAGGAAGCACCTGTAGGAAATGTAAAACCTTGTCATCAAGCTTTAATAACCAGTGAGATACTGGCTGACAAAACCAATGGTCAGAATGGATAACCTTTATGGGGAGTTAAAAAATACATTTTGAAATTGGAAATTAACGTATAATAAAGTTGGCAACTCAAATAAGCTTGTGTGTGTGTGTGTGTGTGTGTGTGTGTGTGTGAAACAGAGAGAGAGAGAGGGAGACAGGGAGTGTGAGAGAGAGAGAGAGAGAGAGACTAGTCCACAGTAGTAATAACCAGATAGCTCTTTGGAAAAACGCTTGGGTTCATGCTCACACTGTCTATTAGGATGAATTCCAGATGGATCAAGTATTCATAAAAGTAGTAGAAGAAAATGTGAGAATTATTTTATTATATAGGAATGAGAAAAATCTTTTTAACTCTTAAATAAAATACAAAAGCCAGAAGAGAGAAATATTGATAAATTCCACTATGTGTTTAAAGCATCTGCATGCAAAAATACTATAAGCAGAGTCAAAAGACAAATGAACCTAGACAAAATATCTGTAACTTATCATAGACCAATATTTCAAATATATAAATAGCTCTTACAAATCAATAAGGAAAAGATCATGAACCCACTGGAAAAATGGGAAAAGTAGATGCATAGACAGGTAAGAAAAAAGGAAAATTCCAAACTAGAGACTCTTAGAAAAAGGAAAGTTACTTGACAATTTGCATAACAGGGGAAATGAAAATTAGAATTCTACACACATATTGCTTTCACCTATCAAACTGGCAAAAATTCAAATGTTTGATGAAGCCCCATTTTGCAAAGACTATACTAAAACATTCATATGCTGCTGGTGGGGAGTAAATTAGTACAATTGAAACAGCATCAAACAAAATTACGAATGTGTCCAATCTTTGATCTTACAATTCCACTTCTAGAAAATTATACTATAGATATATTTGCCTGTGTGAAAAATGACATCTGCAACATTATTCTTCACAGAAAAGGATTGGAAGTAATCTAAATATTCAACAACTGAGGACTGGTTAAATGAAATTTTGCAGCTGAAGCTTTTTAGGAACAGATAAAGGAAGATATTCAAGTTATATTTTTAAGTGAAAGATCAAGATGTAGAACAGTGTGTCTTGTAAAGAAGGAACATGGAAAAAAAGAAAAATCATATTTGCTTCTATAGTCATTAAAAATGTCTCTGAGAGGGCACCCAAAGAACTAATGGTAGTGGTTAGGTGTTTTTGTTATTGTTTTGTTTTGCTTAGTTCTTTGGTGAGAGGTGTACTGGGGTACTGGGAGACTTCAGTAGGAGAAAGATTTTTCTCCTACTGAAGATTCAGTAGGAGAAAGATTTTTCTCCTCTCCTTTAGATACATTTTCTACGCTTTGAAGTTTGGACCATAGATGATGTTCAAATAGTTTTTAAAACCCAATGCCTAATATATATGTGTGAACAAATACAAAATTTTAGGTTCTTTTTTTGCATGAAGTTTGAGGGGTGGTCCCAGAGATCCATCCAGTTAACCCCTTCCATTTTTCAATGACTTTTATAGCTTACTATGGAATCCTAATACCACAATGACAGAAAACCAACTTTCAAAATCAAAGAGTTCAGAAAGACCATCTATAAAAGACCCGGCACATGGTAATTATCCTGGCAAATGTTAGCTATTACTTTTTTATTTTTATCCTCTGTTAGTGAAAAAATTGTCACACGGGTCATCAGATATAGTCACTGAGACTTAAGATCCTCTTTGAGCTGGGCACGGTGGTGCACACCTGTAATCTCAGCACTTGGGAGGCTGAGGCAGGAGGATCGTGAGTTCAAAGCCAGCCTCAGCAACTTAGCGAGGCCCTAAGCAACTCAGTGAGACCCTGTCTCTAAATAAAATACAAAATAGGGCTGGGGATGTGGTTCAGTGGTGGAGTGCCCCTGGGTTCAATCCCCATACCCCCCCCCCAGAAAAAAGATCCTCTTTGATAGTTCTCATATGGTGCTTGTCAATGTGTGGATGCACAGTAGATATTCCACAAGCACATGATGATTGATTACCTCACTTGATGGTACTGTCAGTGATTAATAAAGGTAATATTGCTGGTGGAGATCTATGGGGTGGGTGGTAGATATCAGCACACTGTAGCTTGTCTTGTTGTGAGCCTGAGGATCTTCACCTTCTAAGAGAAGACTGTTTAGAAGGCACAATTTAATTCCAAATCACAACCTAGGGAGGTGACACAGCATGATGGAGAGCTCAGGCAATTTGGAGTGCAAAGACCTAGTTGAGATGCACAGTTTATCCACAGAGCAGCTTTGCAGATACAGGCAGTTCTTCTCACTGCATCAGTCCTCAACTGCATCTCTCATAGTATCTGTCCTTTCCACACAAAGTTCCAGACACCTAACTGGACTTAAAAGCATTTTGAAACTACAAAGTACCATAGACTTGTACAGCAGAATACAGGACGATTTCACGATAATGTTTGCTCCCTCTGCATAAGTGGTGGAGGATTTGTGGCTGGTGAGGACAGTGTTAAATTTACAGAGCAACCCAAGGAGAGACTGGCTTGCCATAAGGGGAGACCCAGGACTGATGGTAGGCACTTAACAGCATGTTCCAATTACAGCATTTAAATCTAATTGCATACTCTGTTAATCTCTGTCAGTGCGGCATCATTTAATATCATCACAGCAGCCTCTAATATCATGAGCAATGTGAGCTGAGCTGAGACTATTGAAAAAGTTCAGTCCCAGGTCTTCATATCCCCTTTAATTCTCTCTGTCAATTATGCCGCAGCCAAGAGTTCAAATAAAGGTCTTGAGATCCGGGGTTGGAGCTACCTTTTTGAAACGAAGCCTCCTATAAATATACAGATTATATCAGGAGCTTCCAATTTCTTGTCCTGGTTATTTTTGATGGGTTAGTTGCAGTGACTAGTCCCTGGGGTATAACTTACTATAGGCTGATTTCAAGCAAATATTACAAATGCAATCTGTTCCATAGTTTATAGTTCTGGAAATAATGTGATATCACTTGCACATGTATTTCCCCTCCACAATCCCTCTGACACAAAATGAGGTTGGTGGGGAAAAGACCACTTACTTAACCCATTTCCTTGCACATAGTAAGTTTTTTTTTCTTTGATTATTCCATTTTAAATGACACTAGATTAGCATGGAAGTTCTGGCCACAGACTTAGATTTTGAAAGGTAGCTTTTAAATAATAAAACAAATTTAGAAATACCACCAACTTCATTTAAATCCTATATAGGATTCCATGAATTATTGGCTCAATTAAGGTTTCTGGCAGTTCTGTAGTTAGATGCCATTATTACCTCTGTTCTGTTGTTGAGGAGATTGAAACACAAAGAAATCAAATGTTTTGTCCATGATCTCATAGCTGGGAAGTGGGGAGCAAGAATTTAAACCTAGGCAATGGGGGTCCACAAGTTTTCTCTCTAAGACTAACTTCTCTCAAGAACTGTTCTTCAAATCTTGCTGGGCACATGAGACTTACCAAAAGGAGCAACTGATCAGCCAAACCCAGCCTTGGGTACCGCATGCCAAGAGGTTGGTATCAATACTCAGCATTAAAGATGGCAAGAAAATGCAAGGTTTACTGAGAGCAGGAATGGGAGAGAACAAATAGACATGAATCAAGTATGAAAGGACAGGTAGGATTTATGTGAGTGGAAAGGAGAGAGGAAGAGGTCAAGTTGGGAGAAGTGCCTTTCATAGACCAAGAGACTGGTCATGCTTTAAAGGAAGTTAGTGAGACCTGGTATGTTAGAGAACACACTGAGCTGCACAGGCAGAGACCCAAGACCACACACTGGAAATAAAGAAATGCATTTCTCTTTCAAAATTTTGTCCAGAGATACATGATCTTTGGCTGCCCAGTTTTATCTGCCATCCTCACATGAGGGTTGGGTTCCAAGTTTGGGCTCCTCCTTCTTAGGTAGCACAATAGGACAGTATAATGGCTAAGTCTCACTAACCCCTTTCTGCCTGTGAGACCTTGGGCAGGATATTTTCTCTCTCTGTTAAGGTTTTCTTATCTGAGAAAAGGTGTAATACTGTTAATGGTATAATTGAAAAATGTTTTGAACATTGCTTGGCATTCCTCCTGCTAAGTGCCCCTGCCTTGATATATTGCCTTGATATAGGACCAAAGCAATTGATGATTTAGGTCAACTGATCATCAACTAGAACATCCAAAACTGTGAGCCAAACCACTTTTCTTCTTTTTAATTTGATTATTTCAGGTATTTTGTTACAGCAATGGGAAGCTGATTAATATAGATTTTTTACTTGAAATAAATGAGGTTTTTAATTTCTTCTACCTGGAATTACTACAGCTGGTAGGGAGAACCAGGTATATACTGAGGAGGACAGAGACAGACAGATTACTCCACACTGCAAAGAACTTAGAGTGTGTGTAGGCAGGATGGGAAGCACTCTGGAGTAATTGATAACATATCACTCAACCAATAATAGAGGGGAGGGCTAACCCCATGCCCTCCTTGCTTTCTCCATTCCTGAAGAGGAGAAATACTCAGACTTTGATCATGAACACACTGTGGGCCATGGAACTAGGCATTTTAGGTATGGAACTAAGATGCTTGAGCATTCTATGCAGCCTTTCTTTAAGAAACCCTATCCAAGATCATTTCAATCCTATTAAAATGCAATCACATCTCTTATTTCGTATCATTATGAATAATCATATGAGTTAAGTTGTGTTCTAGTAACTGACAAAATGTTACATTTGTGTAGCTATTTAATTCAGTATTCATTCACTTTAATTTTCAGTTTTTGTTTCTAATTTTGGAGATACTGTACTTATTTTTATGCATGTTAAGTCTTAGGCTCTGAGCTTTATAGTGCTGAATGTATGAAGTGGGCTTGGCAGTGTTGGTTTGGAGCAGATGATTTGGTCAAAACAAAATATAAAAAGTGGTTGAAGCAATGAGATTGTTTATCACTGGTTTCTTTTTGAAAATTTGGCCCAGAATCTTTGTGGCTGGAATTTCTTATGCATGGGAAGGGAAGAGATGTTTCTTTTGTTACTTCTTTGGGGATTGTCTTTACTCTTGGCTGATGTGATAAGATTGTCTTTGGCTTCCTCTTACTGTGGAGGTGGGACCCTACCTGCAAATTCATGGATAAGGATAAATAAAGCTCATGGTTAGGATTCATGGTCAGGATAAAGCTCAGTCACAGAAACTTGGAAATGTGTGCTGATACTCAGGTGGGGAGAACAGACTCTGGAAATATCCCAAGTAGCTTAGTCCAGTTAGTTGGAACGGGGAGGGACCTGCTCTAATAGTGGAATAGACTTCAGTAGGCTTAGTGAGGGGTAGAAAGGGGGAACAGTGGAACAGTTTGAGGTCTAGCCCTTTGGACCTTATCATCTATGTGATGCTGAGCAAATGATTTTACCTTTGAGAAAAGGTAAAATAAGGATCTATAATAAGGATCTAATCATTACTGAATAGTAACAATTATGAAATGCTTAATGTAGTGTTTGATATACAGATAAATAAATGTACACAACCCTAGGATCTACAGATTTGGAGGCAGAAGTGATACAGAACCTTGGAAAGGGGCAAAGACTCCCTATTACTCTGGGTTCTTGAGGAATAGTGGGAAATCGCACCTGCTTCCATCAGCCTTGAGTATGGGAGAATGAGGTTAAGGACATTGTAGGTCTTCGAGTAGAGACTAGTGTGGATATTAGAGAATATAGACTGGGGTCAGACTGAAGATGTTCTCAAGTGTCTCAGGGATCATCTGCATAGGGCCAGGTTCACAATGGCTGTACCGATTAGTGCCTACTATCCCAGGTGAGTACAAAGGCCTGAGAGTGGACAGGCAGTGAGATACAAACCATCAGTGTCACATGTGTGTGCCCTCATATTCTGCTCCCCTACAGACTGCTCTCATATCCACCAACACCCAAGTTAGCTCAAGATAGGGAGAGACAGAAGCAGCCCAGGAGCATGAAAATGAAATATCAATGGTGAGAATGCATCCTTCCTCTCCTGCTTCAGTGGCCCTTGCAACTGCTTAATGGAGGATTCAGGGATGGGAGGTGACAATCTCTTCATGGCCCTGGAGGTTTGCCTGCAAGGAAATTGCTGAGCTAATATGAATTCTCGGAAGGACTAAGATACTAGTGAGTGGTGATTTTACAATTTTAAGGTGTCATCAATGTCCCTGCCCTCAGCTTTAGCCTTTCACTAGCATGTGATTGGTGCTGGTGGTACTTGAAGAAGCAGTTGCAGTTATTAGAAAAAATGAAAGTCTCACTTGGCATTTTCTTCATTAGATGCTACTTAGTTATGGTAGTCATTAAATTTTAGTTATGGTTTTATGGTTGCTATTGTTGAGTACCAAGTATTTGTCAGGAACTTTATTACACACTCAGAATTCAGAAAGAGGGGCAGAGTTTCTGCTTTAATGAGCAGCTAACAAGTGTGGGTAATCAACATATAAGCAAAAGATTATAAAAAAGGGAAAATAATATGATAGAAATAAGTAGGGGATGCTATAAGTACATAAGCCAAAAGTGAGGAACTAAATCCGTGGTGTGTATGCGTGTGCATAGTAGTATAAATATTTAATAATGACCCTCTAGAAAGAAAAATACTGATTTGTAGTATTTGCCAAGTTCTGTGATATAATTACTACCATGGCTATTAATAGGGTGCTATCAAATGAGGAGTTGAGAAGAAATGTGCTCAATCAGCTCTAGTGAACTACTTCCGGTCAACTCTGACACATCAATGCATGTGTATATTTGTGTGTGTGTGTGTGTGTGTGTGTGTGCATGTCAGGGAAGGTTTTCTGAGAGTGGAGCCCTTGACCTGAATCTAAAAGGATGAGTAAAAATTTACCAGGCAGGAAAGGTTAGAGAGGTGTCCCAGGCAGGACGACAGTGTGATCAAAGGAAAGAAGTTTAAAACAGCATGATTTATAAGGACACGAAAAGAGGAGCATCCAGAACACTTCATGGTGCTTAGTGGTGGTCAGCATGCGTTCAATCATGTTCTTTTTTGTTATAAGTGACATATATGTAAACTTACATAAATTACTGTCATGTTTAAATCTGTTCATTGTATTGATTCATCAATTCTTTGTCAAACACAACAAGCATTTATGAGAGACTACTTTGTGTTTAGCATGAGTTAAATATTTTAAGATGAGTAAAACATGGTCCTTGTCCTGAACCCACTCATACTGCAGTTGAAGGCAGAAGATTAGCAGACATATAGCACAATCTAGTGAGTGGACTAATTAAAATATGCATACATTATTAGAGGTGATGATAGGTTAAACGAGGGACCCCCCCAAATCCCAGGACCTGTGTATAAGTTCCTTTTAAAATTTTTTTCTATTGAGATATTTTATTCGTATATCTATTTTACATTCCCAGAATAAGAATCCCAGTATTTTCCCTCCTGTGTGTTTTCATTTTGCTTCTTTGTGGTCCATGATGCCAGCTGAAGTTGTCAGTACAGGGAATCCAAACTGATGGAAATGGGAGCAGATTATTCTGCCATGTGGCCAGGTTTTTGAGCTGCACATTGAACCTGGGGCTGATCGCTCCACACTTGTTTCATCTGCCTGTAAGGTTCACAGCAGTTTTCCCAGGTTTGTGATCATCAGTGATTTTGAATTTGCCAATGTAACCACGTTTCATTGTCACAGTTAGAAACCAGGCGTTGGCTTTGGAGAACTACTTGTTAAGAACCGGGCATTCACTTGTGTTTTCAGCACTGTTGATGCTCTTGAAAGCATTAGCCAGGACATTCGTACACACCATGTGGCAGCACAGAAAGATGGCAGAAAGAGCACCTATGTTATCTTACATGGCAAGAAGGACTCTGCAGGTGTGATTATGTTGAGGACACTGAAATGGGTAGTTACCTGGATTGCCCAGGTGGGCTCTAAATGTAGTGACAGTGATCCCTAAGAGGGAGAATAAAGAGGTAAGGAGAGAAGGCAAGAAGATGCTATGCTGCTGGCTTTGAAGATGGAGGAAGGAGCCATGAGCCAAGAAATGTTGCAGACTCTACCATCTGGAAAAGGCAAGAAAACAGATTCTCCCCTGGAGCCTACAGAAGGATACCTTGATTTTAGGTCAGTGAAACTGATTTCCAGCTTCTGACCTCTAGGCTGTCATATTTGTGTTCTTTTAAGTCACCAAATTTGTGGCAATTAATTATAGCCACCGTAGGAAACTCAGTGAGGTTTTTAACCCAAAGAGAGTTGGCAGTAGGGATTAGAATCTTGATTTGTGAGTCAGATCCCTTTGCACAATCATGGTCTTACTTCTTCACAGTTCTATAATTTTGGGCATCTTATTGACTCATATCTTCATCTTTACGGTGAGATAATTTTATGTTCTTCATGGATTTTAGAGTGTAGATCTCTGAAATTATATACATACTGTACTGATCATGCAGTGAGCAACCTCTAAATGTTAGCTACATTTTCCTTTTAGACTATTATTAAATATCTTCCTGTGTCTGCACCCTGATCCAGGGATCCATCTCATGTTGGTGAGTATAACTTAACATGTTGAAGACTAACTAGATTTTCGTGGTCTGGGATGAATAAGTGGTTGCCATTTCCATTTTTTATTTTTATGGGCAAATATGATCTCAGTTGGAAAAACCCAGTCCTTGATGAGTTTTGGAGCTGCAGAACAGTTTTATTTCCAAGTTCTGTCTCTTGACAGTAAACGATCACATTTGATCAAGCCAATAAAAGGGTTAAGAGTTTTGTGTCTTTCCCATTTCCCTGCCACCCCGCCCCCCCAATAAAATCCTCTTTTGTACACCCTCTCTCAGGCTGGGTGTTATTCTCTGCGCCATGATTTGGAGTCGGCCTGTCTGTCCCTTCCTGAGCAGGAGCAGCTGAACAGCTGTGAAAACAATGGAGGAGCCTAGGAGCTGTGATTAGTGGGGGACGCTGGGGCAGTCTGGGAGCCACCAGGCCTGTTTCCCATGTCAGCATGCAGCCAGTGGAATCTGGGTATCACATGGCTGTCTCAGCCTCTGTGGGCCGCTCCCCGGCTGGGGCTCCCACCACTCACCCTCCAGAAACAGGTTTTTGTTTTCTTTCTCTTCTTCCCTCCACGTCCTTGGGACCTTTGCATAAACATAGTGTTGCTAGGCAGCCTTAAAGCCTCCTTTCATCCTGGATCCCAGGAAATTCAGTCCAGGCAAATTCGAGGGAGTGTACTTACAGCTGGCCTTGTCCAGCGGGCCAGCTCTCCTCTTTGGCTCTAGGTTTCCCCACCAGAAATTCCCAGCATCTGTCTTGTATGTGGATTTGCTAGATATAGATAATATTTAGGCAGGTTTAGAAATCCCTCTTCCCTCTATTTCAAGTCCCTTATTCTGGATGCTATGAATACAAAACACCTAACTTTATCATAGCCTTTTGCAAATCAATTCTAGATTATTGGAGAACAAAGAATTTTGCTTACTGCTCCCCAGAAACACTCAGTGACCTCTTGACTGCTCTCAATTTCACCGTTTTTTTCCTTTGATCCAGAGCTCACCTGTGATGGGTTTTTAAAATTATTTTAAAAAAATACTCATGCTTTAGTGTATTTGTGGAAGTATGCAACCATAATCAGAGTCTGATTTTATTTAATTTAGATGAAAATCTAACATTATTATTATATTATTTTTAACTGACAAGAAATATTTGTGTGTATTTGGGGGTACAGTAATAAACATAAAGAACATACCCATCACCTCATTCACTAACTATCTTTTGTGGTCACTTTAAAAATTTTTCTCCTGCCAATGCTTACTCTCTCCAGGTTTTTCTTCCCCTTTTCACAGTGTGATGGTGACACCTTTTTGTGGGTCCTCTCTTCTCCTTGCTGGTCCTTGCTAGTTGACAGCAATGTCGTGTTTGTCTCTGCCTCCAGCGGCAGCACAGAGCTGAGTGTGCATGTCCTTCTGTGAACGTTTGTAGGGTGAAGAAGCAAAATCATGGGAATGTACTTACTCCTTATTTGTGTTTTTCTTCTCTTTGAAACATGATTTAAAAATCTGGCAACCATCCTGATTTAGGACTCATATTTTCTCTTCTCGACTGAGTTATCACTATAATTATACTTAGTACCCATTTGATACAAAAATCTACATACATTAAAATGTTGATACTTATTGAACATACAAATAGAATTTTATTGAAAAGGCCTCTCTCAATGAGATGAATGAGATTTTTTTCGTATAGTTTCCATGGCTATGGATTAAAGCTACTTATTTGAAGATTGACAGAAGGATTTCATATTACTTCTATTCCAATTTTCTGTTTTTAAAAATTTTTTACATTATGAAAATTTGAAATATACAGGAGGTAGAGAGAAGAGAACATTGCAATTATCATTTTCTTCTTTATGTGACTATCTATGTATCACACTACCTAGCTGCACATAAACTATCTAGTATATGTAATTTTTTGCTAGTCAACTTGTATTGAGAGTGATATAAACATCTATCCTTATTTGACATTTCTAATTGTTCTACATAAAAGGTCACTATTACTTTCATTAGACTGTTGGAATGTTGATTGTATGACTATAGGTACGATTATAGGTCATATGTGTAGCCGGTATGGCCATACTTTTTCTTGGGGGTCATGGTCGATCAATCAGATAATTGTTTTCTGGTAAGGTTTGACACAGTTTGAAATCCTTCCTAACATGGAGCTCCAGAAAACCAGTACCAAACAACTAGAATAGGCATGGAAGCTGAAATTAACTTTATTTTTATAAAAATTTTGCCAAAATATTTTTAAAAGAGTAATGTCTTCCTTATTTTTTCCAATATGGTACATGCTAAGAATATCAATCAGTAGTGAAAAGTTTATAGAAGAAAGTAAAGTCTCATCCTGATTTTCTCAGATAGCAGCACTCTCTAAGTTTTAAAGAACTTTGTTTTGTGCACTTTCTTTACCAAGAGAGACACAGCTAAGTACAAATACAGTCAAGCCTCCATATCCACAGGTTCTGTGTCTGCAGATTCAACCAACCTCAGATTGAAAATACTTGAAAAGAAATTGTGTCTTTTTTTCCCCTCTAAACATCATTCCCTAAATAAATAAAGCACAACTACTTACATAGCATTTAGATTGTATTAGGTATTATAAGTAATCTAGAGGAGATTCAAAATATACAGGAGGATGTGTATAGATGAATACTATGTGAATACTATGCCATTTTACACAAGGGACTTGAGAATCCTGGATTTTGCTATCTCTGAGAGGTCCTGGAATCAATTTCCTTCAAATACTGAGGGACATCAGTAATTGTCTACAAATGGGATTTTTTGGTACATGTCACTGAAAATAAAATGTATTATTTTTTCCTTGAATCTAATGGAAGAAAACATCAGAAGGAATTGTTGAACCTAAGATTATTTCTTTACAAGAAGAGATATTCATTCTTAAAATGTACTTCAAAATCTAAGTAAAACATTATGAAATACACTGAGGGATGAGGGAAAACTATTATTAAGTTACATGTTTCAAAATGGGCAATATCTGTTAGCACCTTTTTTTAAAAAATATGAGAATATCAGGAAATCCACATTCCACATTCTTTCCTCACATTTCCAATTTTTCTTAATAAAATTATTTTTCATTGTTGTGATCCTTACTATTTATATTATATTCCACAGCCGTCATCTCCACAGCTGTTTAGCCTTATTTCCACATTCGAGGCCATTTTGTGCTCACACCAGCTTTTTGACCATGGTTTTTCTATTGAAGAGTTCTTTTACTTTGCAGCATTATTGGCTTGCTGTATTTTGTTATCATGTTCTCAAGGAAGACTCATAGGTTTTAAAAGTGCTTGAGAAGGTTCTCAAGAATGTCCTCATCTTTATACTTGAAGGAAAGATTATTAAATTATTCTTATGATTCCATGATCCAGACAACAAATGGATGATACTACTGCTTTGCAGACTGACCCACAGGTGGTCCACCTAAGCCCCCAGTGTTTCAGCATTCCTTGCAGTCCTGCACAAGGCTTGAAGGGAACCAACCTTTTGCTTACAGTGGGCACTGGCTGCACTAGGAGGCCCCTTTCCTGTTTGCCCTGTCATTCCATCTCTCTCTAGTCTTTCTCTGCTCTTGGCCCAGGCAAGTATTTTTTCTTTCTTTACCTTGTGGATCACAGTTCTACTCTTGGTTCATCCACTGTGAGATCTGATTTCTTTAGCATTTGCTCTAAAAAAGATCTTGTTTCTCACAAAATTCCTCTTTCCTACTCATAAGGAAAATGCATTCTGCCCTTGACACCTCTGAAAATTGAAGTCAATCATTTCTGTAAGCTTTCCAATAGGTTTTATTACTTGTTCCATTAAGATTTTCCTTGTGCTTTCTCTCTTTAGCCCAGTGTTTTCTCAGTTCAGGATGGACTCATTTGATTTGAGCAATTCTTTAAAAAAAAATTTTTTTTTTTTGTAGATGGACACAATACCATTTATTTATTTATTTATTTATTTATTTATTTATTTATTTATGTGGTGTTGAGGATTGAACCCAGTGCTTCACACATGTGAGGCAAACACTCTACCACTGAACTACAACCCCACCCCTTCAGCGATTCTTTACTGTATCTAAAATGTGGTGTTTATCATAAATCTGTTCCCATAGCTCTGAGATGCTTGGTGATTAAAAATCTCATAATTGATGAGCGATTTCTAGTTTGGTTTCTACCTAGGTCTATTACCCATAAAATTAAACAGCAGAGGTCACAATAATGACCTTTTATTAGCATGATACAAATTAGAAGCATTTTCTCCCTATCTCATTTTGGGTGGTACCTGCTTTCTGATTTAAATGGGAAAGACGGAGGAACAATTATGGTGCAGGTCTTCCTTGAATTGGATGACAGGAGGGGAGGAGGGAAAGCGAAGATGATCTAAATATGTCATATCTCAATCAAGGAAGACTGGGCAAAACATTTGAAGTTTGAAGGAACCCTTGAAGATGAGAGTTGTCAGGAAGTCAAGGCCTTGGGCAGAGTACAGCAGAGTACACAGATTGCAATGAAGTGTGATAAGGAAGAGTATGGTGGGTGGGTGATAGGGGAGCCAGCAGTCACTCAGGCCTGGTAGGAGGAGAGCTAGGATCTGTGGCTGGCAAGGTGAGCAGAGCCCCCTACACCATATAATAGAGTTTTGTTATTATTGTATAGTGAGGGAAAGGCAGGGAATAATTTTGAGAGAGGAATTTGATAAAATCAGATTTGCATGTCATGAAGGAGGTCACTCTGGTAGGAGTGGGGACCGATGTTAGAAGGTGAGCCTGGAGGCAGTGAGACAAAAGGCTACTGTTAGAGTGCAGGAGAGAGATGACAGGTGTGCAGGTAAGAGGTAATGGGCATGATGTGGCCCTGACTGACCAGGAAGGTAGGGGTGAAGAGGAGGCCACTGTTAGATTTCTTAGATGATCTTGAGGACAGAAAGGGAGCTGACAGAGGCAGGATCAGCAGGTCTGGACCCCTCTGGCCTGTATGCAATAGGTGCTTTGTGCCTCATTGACCGCATGATCATAGAAGGTCACCAAACACCCTTTCCCTCAATCTCTTCATTAGTACACAAGGGGAAAAAATGCTCAACCTAAGCTTGTTGTAAATAAAGCAGGTAAAGTCCTGGAGAGGATGCCTGTCAGTGACCATTCCAGATGCCTTAGCTCCATCCATCCCGACCCTCCTTGCCATAGGAGATTCCTTGTCCCTGGGAACTGTTAAACCGGAATGAAAATTCTATATTCTGGGCTACCCGAGCACCCAGATTGTATTACTAAGGAGTTCAGACTGTGAGTCAGAAACATGACATCAATCAAATCTTGCTGAATAAAGTCTGCATAACACATCTTAGTCACAGGATGCATAGCCACTTCCAACAGGCTGTTTGCAGTTTCTCGGGGCTGGAATCCATGAGAGGGTGGGGATGTGGTGGAAGTATTGCTACCATTAGCAGTCCTAATGTTGCAGCTATTCTTAATTGAGGACCTAATATGTGCCAGGCATTGTTTGCCAAATATTTGTTATGTGACATCACATAGTTCTCACAATAAACTTTCGTAGTAGGAATTGTCCATGTATTTTACAGACCAGGGTATTGAAGCTCAAACACTGTAAATAACTTGTCCAAGGTCATGAGACTAGAAAACATAACTCTACAGTGGGAACAAGGTCATTAACTTTTGCTAAACAATGCATGCCGGAAGGCAGTGACTTCAATAAGTACCTTTTTTTTTATTACTCCCAAGTGTATGGGACAGTTGAATGTTTCTGATGATCTAGGTTGAGGCTTAGTTGATATCATCTAGTCTTGCTTCTGTATCCAAAGTTAGCTGTAGGACTGGCTGAAGGTGGCTGGCCTATAATGGCCTCTTCCGCTATTGACCTGCCATCAACTGGAGCAGAGGGAGTGACTGGGCCTTGGTGCAGACAGGCCAGCCTACCTTGGTTCACATGGCACACAGGGAACCTTCCAAGACCAAAGCAAATATGAGCAGATACTTGAGGCCCAGACTCAGGATGTTGTTTCTGCTACATGTTTTGGCTAAAGCAACACAAATTCAATACAGGTATGAGAAATGGACAAGTAGATTCCACCTTTTGGTGAAAGAAGTACAAAAAATTATAGCCATTTTTATTATCTACCACGCAAGTCAATTTGAAAACCATAAACATAATTTTATAATAAAGTCCAATCATTTAAATCAAATTAACTCAGCAATGTGAAAAACTTGCAATTTTGTCTTTATTTTTACTGATTTTGTTATGGGACAGTGAAAGTTTTCCGTTGATCTAAGTTCCAGCATGTAGGATCTACTAATCTAACATACTCTCTTCAACTGTTGAAGCTAGAATGCCCTCTAAAACATTTTTGACATGTGGTCTTCAACTTATTGTCTGCATTATTTCTCGAGACAGAGAACTCACTATTATCTGAAGTAATTCACTCCATTCTTGGAGAGTCAAACAAAAAAATTTTCTTTATCATAATGAACAAAAATTTTTCTCCCAGTGACGATTCATTGATGGAAGTTCATCTTTCGATGCTCAACTTGAAGAGTTGAATGCACTAAACTGTTTGAAAATAGTCATGATGACTTCCTTGAGCTGTTGTCAGCCCTAGTCCCTTTGGTCTTCTCCTGCATGGCACCTTGAGCACCACTGCTTTTGTTCTCCTCGGAAGCTCCATCCAGTTTGCCACATCCACCTTCATCAGTTGCAGAAGTTGGTCTAAGTCTCCAGCATGGCCTGATGAACTGCAGTGGATTAGATTAGATCATCCCTTTTTCTTTCTACATATGCTTCTTCTTTTAATGAGATTAAGATGATGTTAGCATTTATAAGGGATCTTATCAATCTGATGATTTCAGGTTCAAGTTGAAGACTTAATTTCAGTATGAATAAAATGTAAGCACTACAGAACTGTTTGGAAGGATCAAGATCCAAACACAACATCAATAGTGTTTAAAGAATATCTCTTATGGCTAGGCCCCACATTAGGTGCTAAGAATCTAAAGAAGAAAAACCAATGTCTCTTCTCAAGGAAGTTAAAGTCTATAAAGTAAAACAAACATGCAAAACCAATAAAACAAGATTATCAGGGTTTGTGTTTTGGTGGTGGTGTGTGCAAAGTGAGTTGGGAGACTGAAAAAGCAGCGTTAATGCCTGGGACTCCAGGAAAACTTTCAGAGGAACCTGGAGCAGGAGATGGTGAAAGCTTGGTCAGGTGAGCCTTGTTTCTCTACTTCTGGGGAGGTAATATATCCTACGGATTAAAGAGCACAGGATTTGGCACCACTCTTATCTGGATTATAGGTGGCACACACCTATCCTTTACCCAGGTTCCCTATTGTTAACATTTTACCCCATTTCCTTTAGCATTTTCTTTTGTTTTGCCTCCTGTGCATGTACATGTATGTGTATACACACACACACACACACACACACACACAGGAGTCATTTGAAAGTAAGTTGCGTCTACTATAAATTTAACCCTAAATATTAGATTGTCTGTTTATCAGGAATAATGCTATTTCCCTACATAATCATAATGTGGCTCTCAACTTTAATGAATGCTGAAAAATACTTTGATATTGTCTATCTTTCATTTTTTTTTCAATTGACCCAATAATATTGTTTATATCAGTTTTACCTCTATTATAGGATCCAGTCTAAGGTAACATTGCATGTATTGCCATGTCTCTTTAATCTCCTTATATCTGAAACATTTCCATAGGCTGTCTCTGTCTTTTATGATAACTGACATTTTAAAAATGCAGCCTCCCCTCTACTCTTCTTGTAGAAAGTACCTAATTTGAGAGATGGCTGATCTTTATACTCTCAAATGAACTTCAACTTATGCATTCGAGGGAAGAACCTACAAAAGCGATGGAGCATCCTTCTTAGGGTATTACACTTGAAGGTACATGATGTCCAATTTTGCCTCATTGCTGAAGTTTCATCACTCAGTTAAGGTGACGTCTAGTTTCTCTGCCCTATGGTTAGTATTTCTCTCTTTCTCTTGCTAATTAGCAAAATGTTGGAAGATATTTCAAGACCATGAAAGAATCTTTATTAAAATTTCCCTATAGATTCAGCCTCCACTGATGAGTCTGACTGAACCAGTCTTAGGATGATGATTAGAAAACGATTACTTTTCCAACTTCAAAACTCCCTGCACATTTTATCAGTCAGCAATCAGCAAACTATCCTTGTCATCTATTATTTATCCATCATCTTTCTATCGTATCTATCCAGCTATCAATCATATGTAGCTATCAATCATATCTACCATCTCTCATATCTATCATATATATCTCTATCATATCTATCAATTATATCTATCTAATTTGATATCAACATGGACTCATAGATTCCTATTTTTAATGTTCTATAATTTATTACTGCCTTTAACTAACTGCATTCACAAATCACCCCATACTTGGCAGTAAGAACCCTTTCAAGCTGGCTCCCATGTACTTGTAACACACCCTCCTTAATTTCAGACACAACACATTTTTCTAGGCTCATATTGTACACATCTTGCCCCAGCTTTGAAATCCACCATTTCTCTCTGGTTCCTGCTTCCTTTCATTGGGAAAGGGCATTAGAGACCAAAGTCTAGGAGCTGAGTATACTCATTGCTACAGGGGTGTTTGTTCTCCTAGGCCCTTTCAGAAGACTGAATTAGGAAGGTACGTATACACATATATATTACAATCCTGAATAAATACTGATGACCTCCAATTCCAATACACCCCCACAGTATTCCTTCTCTCTATTCCACATTCAAACATCCCTCTTCCACAGTCAGAATCTTAATCCCATCAAATTAAACATTTATTGTTTATTCTATAATGCACTTAAAATCGTTGCAGAATTGTCTCATCCAAACCATAACAAAAAACAAACTAACCAAAACCATTTATTGTTTCCTCTTCTGTAACCTACCTGGAACTGAGCATATTATATATGTTATATACATATATATATATATATATACACACGCACACACATATGTATATACACATATGTATATACATATGTGTTTATGTTACTTGGGTTGCTCTTTCCTACTTTTTTCTCCTTTCATTGAGGTAATACAATTCATTTGAAACACACTTAGGTTCACTTTTATGGTTTGCTTTCAGATTTTTCCCCTTCCCATCCCATCCTTATTGGTTTTATTTTTAAATGATGTAACATATTAACATGCTTCCAAAAGTCAAAGCTCTACTCAGAAGACTGTCACTCCATTTCATTTTCTCTTCCTTTCTGTTCCCTCAGCCCTGCAGGTCACCAACTTAATTGTTTTCTGGCTTATTCCTTCGTCTTTTCTTTTTTGGCTGGGGAGGGGTAAAAATAAGTAGAGACTTATCTGTTTATCTGTTATGTGGCATTTTGCTTTTGCCACAGAAATCAATCCATGTCAGTGATAGAAATCACCATTCTTTTTTAATGCTGTGTGTATATATATATATATATATATATATATATATATAGTGTGTGCGTATATATATATACACATATATATATATGCAGAGAGAGAGAGAGAGCATATAGTATATATACTCCATTGTGTGTATATATACTATTGTTTATTCAATTAATCTCTTATTCTTGGACATTTAGGTAGTTTTCAGTGTTTTTCAAATCAAAATGATGCTGCATTGAATAACTATGAATATGTACTTTCATATCAGGATAAATTCTTGGAGTCACTATTGCTGAGTTGAAGGGTAAATAGAACGTGCTATTTTAAGAAATATGTTGCCAAATTGTCCTCCATAGGACTTCTGCCATTTTGTATTCCCACTAGTAAGAGAATCCCTTGGAAACCTAACATTGTGACTTTTATTCCCATAAGATGATAAATTACAAGGGATTCAGGAACCAGGAAAGAATGAAGATCAAGTGTTATATGTGAATGGGAGAAAGGATGCCTATAACAAAATTAATTCACAAAAAGTCCCTTTTTTAACACTAGGGCACCATCTGCATAAGGGCAAGGCAGTTTCATTTAATTTTTCTCTGAAGGGCTGGGCATCTACTATAGGTATCTCAGTAAGATGCCTGGCACATGGTACGTGATCTATAGACATTGATTATTTCAATGAATGAAAGAAGAAACTTGCAAAAACCTGGCATTGCTTGTGGGAACAAACAAACATTGCTGGGAAGTTATTTTGAAAGGGCAGGTCTCACCTTCTTTCTCCTCTGCCCTGTCAGAAAGATTCTTCCTTTTAACACTAGTTCCTGGGCACTGAGCAGTTTGAAATTTCCAGACATGAAAACATATAAACAGTCCTTGCATTTGGAGATGGGACTGTACAGAGGCCTATTGTCTTCAGGGACACTGAAGGCTCTGTGATGAGAGGGGAGTGTCCTCAACTGCAGCCCGGTCTCTTTAGCCTCAGCATTGCTTTTTCTCTCCGGACTGTAATATTCTATCAGTTCCCTCAAAGTGGCATTGTGCAGTAGCAGGGTCAGGGGTGCTGAGACACAGACTGGGAAATGATCTTTGCCCAGGCAACCCAATAAGTCAGAAGCAGCATTAGAGGACATGACCAGGACTGGATCTCTGAATGGGTGCTTTGTGTAGAAATTGGTGGCAGTGGCTGGAGAAGTACCTTCCTCTTGCAGCTCACCTGGAGCTGGAACAAAGCAGCCTTTCAGGTCTTGGGATCCATGACAAATATTGTGCAGGTGATCAACCTGCTTTCCTGCCCTGCAATGGCCCAGTGATCACATTTCTTCTTGGCATTTCTTGTGGGTTACCACTAGGGCCCGTTCTCCCTCCAGGATTGTAGGGGTGAGGGTTAGCAGAACTAACCCAGGAAGAGATGGGACACCTGTTCTGAGGACAGAGAGGTTACTGGAACTATGTAGACCATTTCTTCTAAGTCACAGGGTAGTAGGCACAATTAATCTAGATTTCTGCTGACTTTTCACATGATCTGAATGAGCAAGCACTCTGCCTTGCCCTCTGCATTTATAAAATTTCTTTTCTAATTTGATCCCCACCCTGGTCTTGGGAGGTCCACAGGACAGCTTTTACACAAGAAAAAACAGAGCCATGATGAGCTGAAGTGGGTTCAGGATGGTAGAGCCTTCTGATTCTCAATTCACAGTTTTATCTTGAATACTCTTAATGCATGGCATTGTGGGAATTAATGTGATGATGAGGGTGAAGTAATATACCACAACACTACTTTTGATCTTGGTCTGAGTACTCAAAAGACTTCAAAGGACAGGTGCTGTTTTTCTCTTCTTTAACATAATGTTATGGTTTAGGTATAGTGTCCCCCAAAAACTTACTGTGTGAGACAATGGAAGAAAGTTCAGAGGAGAAATGACTGGGCTATAGCCCAGTGAAATCATCCCTAATGGGATTAATTGAGTGGTAACTGGAGGCAGGTAGAGTATGCTGGAGGAAGTGGTTCATTGGGGGTGTGGCTATAGGGTATATATTTTGTACCTGGAGAGTGGGGTCTCTCTCTCTCTCTCTGCTTCCTGATGACCATGTGAGCTGCTTCCCTCTGCCACACTCTTCCACCATGATGTTCTACCTCACCTTGAGTGCCAAGGAGTGGAGCCTGCCGTCTTTGGATTGAGACTTCTGAAACCCTGAGCCCTCAGATAAACTTTTCCTCCTTTAAAATTGTTGTGGTCAGATCTCTTAGTAACAGCAGCAAAAAAAGCTGACTAAAACAATAATAAGTGGCCCGAGTCTCTGTTTTGAGTTTGAGTCTACTTAGGAGGGCTTGTTAATAGTTTTTATGTGTCATGGTTAAAATAAATAAAATTTGAACACCTGGAGAAAAACATATATAATTCTGTTTGAACTTATAAAATCAGGGAGAGAGGCCAGTATTCTGGTTCTAGGACAGAGCGAGGGTTCAGCCAGAGGTAAGAAATGGATGGATTTCCCTTTTCTCTGACTGAGACAGGGCTAGTTTGTGTTTGGGGGCATTCTTGGGTGACAGAGGTCCATGACTGATGTGTATGAGCACCAAATGTTGGGAGATGTCTGTGAGAGGATTGTGAGGATGTCTGTGGCTAACACAGAGGCATTTGGAACAGTGTAGATTGGCTGAGCCTGTGTTGAACAGAGGACTGCTGATAGGGCATCTCTCAGCCCACTTGGAGCATCATCACCTGCTGATGATGGGGACCAGTTTCTCCAGTGGCATCGGGCACAGACTAGATAACTCTAAGGACAGCAACAATATGGAATCATCCCTCATTTTGGGGATACCACAAGAACCTTTAATATTGTTTTCAAAACCCTAGAAAGGAAGGAAATCCCCTTTAAAAGAGACTGAAATTGAATCCTCCCTGCCCTTAGCAAATGAGGCTCAGAGCCAAATTTAATTTTCTTAACGAAAATGAAACAATTCACCCATTCATTCATTCAACAATATTTATTGAGTTGTTATCATGAGTCAGTATGATCTCAAAGAATGCCAGTATGTTCTTCTCTGGACATCATAAAATTTGATTAAAATAGATAAATTTGATATTTAGCCTCTGTGATGATTCTCTTTTCTATTCTGCTTCATTTTTGTGAAACATTATTGCAGTGTTTGTGCAAATTCTACTCTTTCTTCAAAATGTGGCTCAAATACTTTATGGTTTGTGGTTAGTTTTTTTTCCCTATCCAGCCCATAAATTAAGATCTTTTTGAATCTTGTTTCAGAGTGAGCCACGTTTGTTTGCAGGTCCAGGCATATCTGAGAATGTTGAGACAGCTTCAGAGGAAGGTCTGAAGGACCTCGATTTATGAAAATATTCAGGATCCTTCTATGAATGAAATCTGGATTTTTCCACTGGATCCAAACCTACATAACTGGATGTGTCTGGAGAAACAGTAGAGTGACCTCTGGTTCTAGGGAGGGGATAGCGGGCTCCTAAGAAAAAAATCTTATGCCCTGGTTGTCATTGGGTTTGTCTCCTCTTACGCCTTAAGATTTTTTGAAAGGTAGGTCTTAGGGAGCTCAGAGTTGCCATATAAACAAACAAAAACAGAAAAAACCTCTTTGCTTAAATCTTTGCAAACCTTGGCGTTAAAGGCACACATTGTATACCCCTTTCTTGGAGATTTACATAAAAGGCAAAGAGAAATTCTTCTCCATTTGGCCATAAAGTTACCATTTTTTTTTTTTTTTTAAAGCTTTGGCACATTGAAACCTTGGGTCATTGAAGGTGAGACTTGATAGAGCAGAGGTCAAGCAAACACAGAACTGTGAAAATAAAAATGAAGATGGCTTCTGTTTGGTCAAGAAAGGAGGAAGGCTTTCTGTGAGTCGGAAATCACATTGGACAGGATGCTATTTACCTTAGACACAAGTTCCTCAATATTTAACTTCAAACACAGAATGCTAATGCAAAGAATGTGCTTATAAGAGCCCAGCCTGTGATACTTTCGAATCCTGGGACTTCTGTTGATTTGCTCACTGTCTCAAAGACTTTTTGCTTATTGATAACCTCCTCATGAAATCTCCCTAGCAACCTAATCATGTATAGCTTGATTCATCATTACCCTATGTACATGTAATCATACATGTACATAGGGTAATGATGTCTGCCTCGTTCCACCATTTTTCATACCTCCCACCCTCTGCCTCTCATTTCCCTCTATGTAATCTAAAGTTTCATATGTGAACAGACACTAATGTAAACGTGTTCAAACCGACTCGTCCTTTTGACTGAGATTTTGCCTGTGGAAGGAGTTACTTGGAGGAGAAGTCTTGAAGATGAGTGAATGTCCTGTGAGTCCAGTGGGGTTGGAATATCACAACATTTTTGATAATTCATCTTAACATGATCCCAAAACAGAAAGAGTGGGCAGAGGGACAATAAAGACAACAAAGCCAATCAAAACTTATTCAAAACAAATTACTTTGCCCCACTCCATTGTTTCTCTCTCTTTTTTTTCACTTTAGAAATCTGGTCTTCTTTACCCTTTTTAATTTTTTTTTTAATTTTTACACACTGCATTTTGATTCATTGTACACAAACAGGGTACAACTTCTCATTTCTATGGTTGTACATGATGGAGATTCATACCATTCATGTAATCATACATGTACATAGGGTAATGATGTCTGCCTCGTTCCACCATTTTTCATACCTCCCACCCTCTGCCTCTCATTTCCCTCTATGTAATCTAAAGTTTCACCATTCTTCTCTCACCCCCTACCCCCCTACCCCCCTACCTGATTATATATAATCATCCACTTATAAGGGAAAACATTCGGCCTTTGTTTTTCCAGGATTGGATTATTTCACTTAGCATGATAATCTCCAATTCCATCCATTTATCTGCAAATGCCATATTCTTTTTCTTTATGGCTGAATAATATTCCATTGTGTATATATACCACAGTTTCTTTATCCATTCATCTGTTGAAGGGCATCTAGGTTGGTTCTACAGTCTAGCTATAGTGAATTGAGCTGCTATAAATATTGATGTGGCTGCATCACTGCAGTACACAGCACTGTGGTCAGAAAACTTGGAATGGACCCACCTTTTGACCCAGTTATCCCACTCCTTGGGTTATATCCAAAGGTCTTCTTTACCCTTGATGGAAAACTTACTTGGTTTCTAACTGAACCTGCATTGCCCAATTTGCAAATTTATTCTGTACCCAAATAAAAACTTTTTATTTTTGCTTTTGTTTTAACCTATTTTATGATTTCTTGCCTACAGAACTTTGGTCCAGGACTTGGTTGGGTGCCATAGAGGAACAGTGGGTACCATGATGCCCAGTGTCCAGGTGCAGATCCCAGCACGAGTAGACTTGCCCAGGAGTGAGAGTCTGCCTGTGGAAGTCTAGGAGTTACTTGGAAGAGAAGTCTTGAAGATGAATGAAAGTCCTGTGTGAGTCCAGGGGGGATAAAATGCCACAACATTTTTGATAATTCAGGTTGATGTGATCCAAAAGCAGAAAGTGTGGGTGGAGGAGGGATAGAGTCAAGGCTAATGAGGGCAATAGGGAAAGATCATGGACAACCTAATGGCAAGTCCAAAGCAGCTGAATCGATCATGAAGAGGAGATGGGGAAGTGTGTTAAAAAAAATAATTCTGGAGGCTGGCAGATGACTTCTTGGAGATCAGGAAACTTGAAAGAGGGAAAACTGAGAACTTTACCTGCTGCTTAATATTTCTAGGGCTATTACTGACCACAGGAGATGCCCAGTCTAGGAAACAGCTGCTTTTTCCTCCTACGGACTTTTGGATGGGCTAGGTGTCTGAGGAATAAAGTACAAAGTACGTCTTTATCTTCAGTTCTCTTTTCATGACCTCTTTTCCCAGTTATCAAAGAGGCATTTGTTGAAGAATCTTTCATTTTATTAGTCTTCTTAGTAATCAATGCTTCTGTCTTAAGAACCAATTTCTGCCTATACTATAGGCTTTTAGAATAATAACATGAAAAATGTGGGCAATGAGCTGTGGGCCTTTCTAAGCTGATTTTAGCCTATACCACATTTTCTATACTCATGCACTTTACTTCAAAGTGAACTCTTTGATTGGATTCTAAATCAAAGTACTCTCCTTGTTTGGATAATTGAACTTGTAAGCATATAGTCACTATAGTGTATATTTACATATAATTTAATATAAGATGTATACATATAGATATATAGATAAATATTTTAAAATTAAAAAATAATGGGAAGAATGACAAAAAAAGAGGAGATCTGGGATAGTAGTTCAAAAGGGAATAATAAATGAAATAGAATTCTTCCAGATGAATTATGGATGTGAAATTCTGTGATTTTACATTTTGCCCTAAAACCATAAGCATATTTGCTTAAAACTTCCATTTGCTTTTTAATATACCTAATAACAACTATCAAACTTCAACTGCTCCTTGGATCCAAACACACACACACATACCACCCAAGTACTTATATACCACACAGTTCAAGCACCATGTCTGCAATGCTTGATCCTCTGCCATCAGAGACATTGATTCATTTAAAAAAAATTCAAGAATTTTGAAAAGTGAGTCATGTAATTTGAAAAATCTCAACTAGAAATGTTGCTATTTTGGGAAGGACTGAGAGTCACCAGCTTTCCAGGGTGGAGGCCTATTGACCATTACATCATTAATACGTACTTTCAGCATCCACCTGCACTGGTTTTCAGAAAAGTCACATATTCATTTAGTTATCTTTTATGAACTACACAGTGGAATTTTACAAATGTTCCAGTGGAAGATAATTTAATGGGAATCAAACATACAAAGCAGTAAAACAAATTGTGAACAAATTTATAATTGTTGCTATGTTGTGATCCATTTACAGTGTCATTAGGATCAGTAGAGGATGCTTTCCTGTGATGTACAGTGAAGAATCACAGAAATGTGAATGAAGGGTTGATGAATCACATGGACAGAGCAGGAAGACAGATTGTCATGGATGATTGGAGGGACTTCCTGGTAACTGATTAATGTATTATAGATCTTAGCTATTTATGTGTTTTTATGAGTGATAAATAAGTTAAGCTGTTAAATTGAAATTGGACCGTTAAAATTATCTTTCAAAAAATAATTGAGAGCTGGACACAGTGGCACATGCCTACTATCTGAATGACTTGGGAGGCTGAGGCAGGAGGATCACAAGTTCAAGACAAACCTCCCCAATTTAGTGAGATCCTCAACTACTTAGGCAGACTCTGTCTCAAAAATTTAAAAAAAGAGAAAACAATGGCTGGGGATGTAACTCAGTGTTAATGTATCCCTGAGTTCAATCCACTGTACCTAAAAAAAAAAAAAAAGAAAAAAAAATTGAGCTCCTTCGTAGTTTGGATATCTAAATTTCGAGAATAATATTAATGTGGAAATGATCAGAGTTGGAACATTTCAGTTAAAGAAATTTATTTGTTCCTTTTAAATATGATTTGCTACAGAGAAACTCTTAAGGTGGAGTTAAAGTTAATTTCATAACAATTTTTCAACAAAATTATACTATATGCATTTTTATTCTCCATTTTAGAATTTATCAAAATGGCCAATTTTCTTGTCTCTTTAAAAGTTATCTTAAATAAACATAAAATTTTAAATAAATAAAAGGGAGAAATGTGGCAATCCAGTCAGCTGATTGGCAATCATGTATTTTTTGGCAATTTTTTTCTCTAGCTAGGACTGCATGTGTAAAGGCCTGAATACTCAAATCTTCCAATGAACTTCAAATCCTCTTCTATTCTCACGGCATATCTCCTCTGAAATGGCTTCACATTTCTTGGTCAGTCCTAGCAAAGAAGCTTCTACGTCTCATTTTTATTCATACAAAAAATGGTTAAAATGGGACAATGACATTTCTTTATGCTGAATGGTAACTGCCACCTATTAAAATGTTAATTTAAAAAATTACAAAAAACCAAATACAGGAGCCGAAGACAGCCAGGAAACAAGAGGAATGAAGTCTACCAAGTGATTAATCATTTGATTAACCAGGTAAGTCTCTGGCACATTACTAATTAGCTCACTTACAAAGCCCTTGACTGAGCAGCCTGAGTTTGATTAAAGAGGGGACCAGCCATTCAAACCCTGATGCTTGAGTTTCTTTTATAAAATAGAATGTGACTTTCATGCTAAGCTGATCTCTTTAATCCAGCTGTGATTTCTGAGGCCTCTGACACTCAGACCTAGGCACATAAATCAAATAGCAGAAAACAGCCCTTGTGAATATTCAGAGAGTATTATGTGTATTTAAGGGCTCTTTATTCTAATTGAAAAAGGAAATTGTCTGCTTTCTGAGGTTGCAGTAACTACCTGTTGGGTGTCTTCAAGCTGCATCTTCTGATGACCCATTGGGTTATCTGGAGACATCAACAGAAGATGCTTAGTAGGAGGATATAATCCTGCTCTCAATCTACTCTCTTCTCGAGTAGGATTTATGAGCTTTAAAAGAGGATTCTTGACGTTACTAACAAAGACCTTCTCAAGTCTGATGTAGAGTCTGCCTTTCAAATATTCTTACAGTTTATTTCTTCTTGGTTAGGTTTTGCTATTCTTAGTCATTTTAATTTTTCCCCCAGATGGGAACGTCTCTTTTCTTGGTAGTGTGAATTTAGGGTGATCCTGACCACCCACAGAATTAAGGAGGTATAGTAGACTCTTCCTGTTCCATGATGCTATTTTAGATCCTTGTGCAGAATCTTTTTTCTTTATTCTTAAGCTTGCTGAAAATAACTGAAGACTTTCTCCACCTGTGCATTGTACCAGTGAGTTCGGCCACTCAGTTGCTGTTTTCTATGCGGCTGTTGCAGAAGTAAAGAAGCGAATGCAATGCTGGCACAGTCGGTATGTTCCAGAACCAGGATGAAAGCCCAACTATGTCTTCTTATGAAATCCCAGTCTCCTGAATGCTATGTTCTATCATCTTATTGGCACAAACTCAATACACGCTTGTTTTTAGTGTGACTGATACAAAGCACTATAATTTCAAGTTTGAATCTCCATTATTCCTGCCTTCTGCTTTACTTTTGAAAACTGGGAGCTCTCTCTACTTCTGCTCCTAAATTCCTGGTCTGCTCTTACGTGATGCTCTCCTTCTCCCAGGGTCTCCCTCTGCCCTGCTCTAGCCTCTCTGATGATGATCAGGGTAAATATAACCTAAGTTACTAGGTGCTTGTTGTTAGTGTCAAGTTATCAGATGACCTAGTACTGAATGCTTCTGCTCTCAACATTTAAATATCCCCCCGAGGCAATCCCATGAACAGATTATTATTGCCTACATGTCACAGATTAGCAATTGGAGTCTCAGAGAATATACTTTCTCAAGGTTATTTAGCTAGTGAATTAATGGACAATTCAGTTTAATAATAATAATAATAATAATAATAATAATAATAATAATATTTCTTCTTTGTGCATGATACTGTATTCCTTTCACACTTCTCATCTTCCCTTGCCAACTTTTTCCTTCTAACCATGTGAAAAACATGAAAAGCCTGTAATTTACCAGAGTATCACCAGGTGAGTATCATCATCTTTATCATCATCAATTTAAGTAAAAAAAAAAAACTATGAAAAGATTAAAAATATAAGTCACTCAATTCTTGGAGATAGGAAATTAATTATTAATAAGGAAACAGGCTTTCAGAAATGAAATGAGTTTTTTTTTGGTGTGTCATTCATCTGGTAAATGAGAAGGCAATGCCTGATTTCAGGGCTTTATAATTTGAATAGTACATATTTTTAAAGAGAAGCAGATGGATAATCTAGATGTTAGTGAAGAATAGACAATGATGGAAAAATACTTAAGAAATCTACAAAAGGTGGTGAAAGCTCATAAAATGTCAAAGGAGTCTTAGGAGGACATAAATAACTTCAAGTGATATTAAGCTGTCCAATATTATAACCACATTCCCTTTTTAGCTCAGAGATTTAGTTAAGCTGCCCCTCCTGGCTAAGGAAATGGAAAAGGTGAAGTATGTATGTATCTGGAAGAAGATGTAACTGGATTTGTGTGCATGCATGCACACATATGTGACTTAGCTAAAGTTATGCTTAGGTCCTTTGACTTGTGGATTGTTCTGGTAGGTTTAGACCATTTTGCTTTCCGAGACAGAGTAAGAGGTGTCTAAGTACCTGCTTCCCATGCTGTGAAGTTAGGAAACCTGGCTGCTGAATAGACTGGACCTGACCAAGATATGCTGTCATGAAAGGACCCCAAAGAACTCAATGACCCCAAAGAGAAGTTCACCTGGAGGAAAGAAATGACCCACAGCTCTGAGTTTACATTTCCAGCCACTATTTTCTAAAGTTCAGACTTGTATATCCACCAGATAGATCCCAAAATTAATCTCTTGATTCTCTCTGCAGAAACCTTTCTTTGATTTCTCACCTTGCTGAGGAAATGCCTCTTTACCTGGCCTCCAAGACCCTTTGTGGTCTGCCCCTTGCTTACCTTAGTTCCTTGTTTCTACTATTCTCTGCATGGTTCTCTGTGCTCCTTGTTGTTCCTCAGCCATGGCAGACCTGTCTGACCTTAGGACATGTGCATCTGCGGTCCTCCTGCTTCAACCCTGGTGTTCACAATGCTTATCTCCTTGCTTCATTCAGATCTCAGCATCTCATCAGTAAGTCGTTCCAGGAGCCACCCACCTAGAACAGCCAGGACACCCCTCCCTACTCTCCACTTCTGCTTGATACTTTATCTCAATACCTTTGTCTTTCTTTTTATACTTAACACTATCTGATCCTTCCTCCACTCATGAGCGTGCGCGCGCGCACACACACACACACACACACACACTCATCTATTCATTTGCAAGTTGTTTGCCTTCCCCAACTAAGAACATAAGGCATCATGTCCTTTGCCTGGAAATACAGTGGGAACTTGTAAACATTTTTAAATGAATGAATAAGGGGCTTTGGGCAATTTTGATGACTTCTCCCCAGGGAGGGTGTGAAGGGATGGTGTTGGGCCAGTGTCTTCCAGATATCATAGGCACAGCCCACAACACTGACACCATGTGACTTGAGAGACAGTGTTAACAGAGGGCTGACTTTAGACCTTCTAGTTTTCTGTGGACCTGGCAGAGTAGGCAGGACAGAGTAATCCCTATGGGTTTTGGATAATTCCAGGTTATGTGCTTGAGATTCAACACACATGTTGTTAAGGTAATATATTCACATGGTTTTAAATACAAAAGTATCAAAAGAGCCCTCTCCCTCTCACCCCATTCGTAGTCACCCAGAATTCCTCCTCTGATGCAGCCAGTGTTGCCAGTTTCTTGAGCGGCTCTCTAGAGATGCTATATGCATGTGGAAATGAGTACAGAAAGAATTATATACTTTATTTTCTTTGCATGAAGTATAGAATATTATACATGCTGTTCTGTAGCTTGATGTTTGTTTTAAAAATAAAAGCAAATAAAGTACAGGAATGTTGTACTCAGTGTGATAATTTTTATTTAAATCCATATCCATATAATCACCACCTAGATCAAGACATGGACTTCTCACCCCAATGTCACCCTTGTGTCTGTTCTTGCTCAGTTTTTGCAGCATGTTTTAGTTTTTCCTGGTTATGAAGGCTGTATAAATGGACTCATAGGGTGTGTTCTATTGTGTTTCTGACTGTATTGTTCAGAATTTTGTACTTTGCAATATAAAATTATAGCTTGATGATTGTATCACTCAAGATAAAGGATGTAAAGACCTTTGTCATCCTCTTGTGATTGCATAGTATTCCTCTGTAAGAATGCACTACAATTTAATCAATTACCTCTTCCTGATCAAAAGAAGGAAGACAGAGCTTGCAATGAAATAAAAACAAGCACATGTGTAAGTTTATCTGTTAATTCAATGTGTGGAAGGTGAATTGAAGGTCAGTGTGTAACTGTGTGATTTGACATGCATTTCTAACTCATCCTCCTATAGCTCTCATAGCAATGTACAGTCTCACTGCTAATATCTGAGAGCACTTCATTCCCACATCCTCACCATCTGAGTGAGGTCAAGGTGTCAAACTTTGCATCATTGTGGATTTTAAAAATACAGATGATATATCCATACATTTTTTCCTTCTGAGTAATTTTGTACATAATTTCTTATTTTAAAGACTTGTTTGTGTTTTTCTCTAAACTATGTGTACATACTTTATTTTCAGTTGAGATAGTGATTTTTCTCCTATTGATCTCTGAGCACCTTTTATATATCAGGAAAATTATCCCTTTGTGTGATTTGCATTGCAAATATGTTTTCCCAATTATTTCTTTTGCCTTCTGACTATTTTTAGTCATTTATATTTTATTCATATGTGGTCAAACACTGATTTGCTTACAATTTCAGGGTTTTGTACTACTCTTTGAAAACCCTTCCCTACTCCTAGGTTGTTAAAATAAATGACATATATTCTTCTAGTCTTTTAATAGTTTTCTTTTAAATTGTTAAAAAGTTTGATATTTCTAAAACTCATTTTGGTGTAAAGTATGAAATAGAAAGGGATCAATCATTTTTTCCACAAAATTGGACCTGTTACCATTAATTTTATCCATTTCCAATGGATCCAAGGATCAATTTTCCCTTCAACTGAAATGCCACTTATCATATACTAAATTCCTCATGCATTTAAGTTTATTTCATAACTTGACATTGTTACATTTGTATGTGTATCAGATTAACTTACTGTAGCTTTACTATTTTTAAAATAACTGAAAGGTTTAGAAATAGGGGCATGTCAATAGGAGCTACTGTTTTTCCTTCTAATAATGATAATAGTTTTTTACAGTAGTTAATTATACCAGTAAAAGATATGTGACTGTATTTGCATCACAAAATTTTGGAGCAGAACACAGTGGTTGGAAAATAAAATACAGCAATTAGAGGGCTCTTTGACTAAGATTCCAAACTCTACATTCCTATCATCCCCATTTCTCCCCCAGC